>JAIGNY010001262.1:820000-912500 GCA_020152595.1 Chiridota heheva | reverse complement strand
TTATTATGCCTTTGCATACTTTTAAATTCTGTTATTTTATATTTTTTTGGCGGATATACATTGTACAGTTATTACTAGTATAGGAAATTCAAAACTAGAAAATAAATTCGAAGTTTTGAAGAAAGAAATATATAAATAAAAACATGGAATAGATGATTGAAATTCTTAAAGAACAAGAGTCATCCCTTGAGTCGTCTCAATGTGGGTATTGCGGCCCCCTTGAGTTGCCTGTCGACTCAAACTCATAAAAGCCTAGCATTGAGCCGAAATCAGAAAAATGTGATGATTTCATAAAAACGATAAGATGCAGAATCGCCCGGACGTGATAACTGGTGGTGACATTAAAAAATGTTTTGGTAAACTTTACACTATTGAGGGTGTTGAGAAGCTACAAAACGAGGATATCATAAATTGTATGCAAGATATGAAGCAAAGTTAGGCCAAGATAAAACCAAATCCTTAGGTTCGTGTATATTTATGCTAGATGTCAAGTTCGTGAAACACTTATATGAAGTCGACGATGAAAATGACTTAATCAAGGATTTAAAAGAGGATCCTTTCATCACAAATGCATTGAATCCTATCTTATGCAGTTATGCAATATGTATTATAGCTTTGGTAGCTATTTGGCACCAGTTACGGCCGCACTTATAACAACAAAATAAGTCAAATCAAAAAATAATGCATCTAATAAAACAGATGAACAATCCGATGCAGGAGGAGATACAGATTAAAAAAGTTACTAAAGCAGGTAAGGAAAAGAATCCAATTAGAGTTGCTGCAGGTAAAAAGCTGACAGAATTCAACAGAAAGCAGATAGAAAAGTTGAAACAATATGAATCAAAAGAGTATTCACCACCTACGGGGGAGCCATTCATTGATTCGCCTCGCGGCTCCAACCCAAGAGAACCATCCATTAAGTCGGAGCCATGCGACTCAAGGGAGCCGACAGGCAGCTCAATGCAAGGCTCAATGGTTCCTTCTTTTTTACCCACAATTACAGGTTTTGGTGCTGTCATTATTGCAGGTATTGCCTTCTATAGATGGGATGAATCAAAAACAAAGGGAGTCTAGGGAGCCGAGGGAGTCATACGACCTGAAGGAGCTCAGGGAGTCGCAAGGCGACCCGAGACAACACAAACAAAACCCAAAATGCAAAATGTTTTTGATATGAATTATTGTTTTCCCATGTAGATAAAAATGGATACAAATATTATTGTGATTACCGCATATCATGGCACTGTGGTGGAAGAAGTGTAGCATATAGCATTCTTTCCAAGAAGTTGCTCAAAAAGGAAACCTCCGGATCTCGGAAAATTTGATGTTGAAGATGGTGTTAAGTTGGCCCTTATAATTGCTTCTACCTTAAGAAGACACAGAGGCGGCTTGTTAATCAATGAATTTTACCACCAACCATAGTAAATAATAAATAAGCGGAGCCCGGAGA
Organism: Chiridota heheva; assembly: GCA_020152595.1. Taxonomy (NCBI): domain Eukaryota; kingdom Metazoa; phylum Echinodermata; class Holothuroidea; order Apodida; family Chiridotidae; genus Chiridota; species Chiridota heheva. The sequence goes on along the minus strand of JAIGNY010001262.1, from coordinate 911,053 downwards.
GCTGACGAGCGACCTAAGAGACTCAATGGCTAAAAAATAAAATTTTGAATAAAATTATATCTTTTATAAAAGACAATGGCAACGGCAATAGTTGTGATGGTAGGTGGTGTAGTTATTAATGCACTTGCCTTTAGTGGTTCTAATTATATATTTAGCAGTTTACGTACAAAACAAGCAGATGAGGAGAGAAAGAGACATGATTTAGCATTAGAACAATTAACTAAAGCAAGAAATGAATGGAGTAGAAAAAGAACAGAATATCTCGAAAATCTAAATGATAAAGATTGCAAAAAGAAGCTCCTGCAAAACACACTTTTGCTGATATTGATACTGCCTTAAAAGAATATTATAAAATGACTGGTAATTAATTTAATTTTCTACCTCAACTTCAAACAAAGAATGAGCCAAAACTAAGTGATTTTTATACTTCGAGCAATGACCCTAAAATTAGAGAAATTATTTCATTTCATTGGGCTTAGGTATTATCATATTTGCTGCCCTGCACCGCTGAATGGTAGTGTAGTTATTTTGTCTTCGCAAATATAGCGATTATCATCAAATGCGTTGAGAGAGACTTTATAAACTTGTACTGTCTGAAGATTATGATTATGATCTCTATCGATTACACATTTTTAAACTCCTTTTGCTTTTTTGAAATGATCCATTCGCTTGAGTCTCCCGTCAACAAGAACACTATACATCTTACTTCTGATGCCAACATATTCCTGAATAAGTGTGCCATTCATTTCATCTTTCATTTTACCGAGTACCTTTTGTTTTCATTTGAATAGAGAAAATGTTCTGGGGTAATCACTTATGTCATATATATTGGGAATGCCGTACTTTTTCATCGAACTTGGAAGCATATCACGATAAATATCTTCTGTGTAGACATTGATGATAAAATAATCTGTGTCAGTATATAATAGTTGACAACTGCGCGGTTGACCGATTGGGTTAGGGTATATTTTCTTGTATACATCATTATAGAATTAATACATATATTCTTTAGAGAGATCAAGTATACTCATTCCCACATAAATTGGTTTGCTCATAAAGAGCTTTTGTTTGTACATCTTGATTCCACAAAGATTTTTATTAAATATTTTGATGCCAGCAAAGTTGGGTTTATTGAAAAGCTCGGAAGCTCTTTTCTTACCAGCTTCTGTTTTTGTTTCAACGATTCGTATATCTTTCCTATAATGATTGTTTTCCATTGTTTTACCAAACACGGAATTACACATATCCGTGTAGAAGCCTTTTTCAAATTTGTTCTTTGCTTGAGCCCTTCTTGCGATTTTACTTCTGATATACGATCTCATCCATGCAACTTGCTTGAATTTTAAAATCCTATGTATTTTAGTGACTTTAAGACCCAAGTACATGTATCTATATAAAGTTTGTTCATGGATAATGTATTTTTTGCGTTTTATTAGATATGGAACTAATTTCTCGACGCTAATACCGGGAATCTTATTTTTCTTTATTAATTTTTTCTGATAATCTGATAACCATTCTTCTTTAACTTTGATCTTTTCTGGAGCTGGGGGGTAATCATTGAGTTTTCCGCTTTTAAGAACTTTTCAGAAGGTTCCAGGTCCACTTCAAATATGCACCGAGTGTGAAAATCATCACAACTACCTCGTTTATAACATCTATCTAAAAACTCCGGTTCCTCTTCTGTTGTAGCTCTGAATGATTCCTGAAGAATATCCCACCATTAAACACAGCCATATACCAGTATACAAATAACTACAAACCCTGTGCTCCGGGCTTATTTCAGTTTTGGCACTAGAGCCTGTCGACTCAGGGAGACTCCATTAAAGAATGCATTTAAAATCGGCATAAATGGCAAATGGTGCTTTTTCCATATTTATGTAGTTTTAAGTATTACAGTAAGTAAGTTTTCTGACATGCCCGTTTTCGAGGTCTCTTTGGTTTGGTAACATTCTTTGTAAGCTGCAGTTGTTATGTTTATACAATTCTTACGATGATCAACTCGTATTCTTTCAGAAGTGAAATGTTGATTACATAAATCGCAAAATAATTTTTTGCTTACCATCTTTAGAAATAGAATGAAATAAACTATTACATTGAATTATTAAGATATAGTGGCAATTTAGTGGCCATTTCGGGGTACAACTTCGTTGTATAAAAATAATAGACTAATTCGTTTGATACTAGAATTGTGTTTACTGTAAAATACGGGATGTATATCATTCAATGATTTTATACTAGTTGGACATTGATACACATTTGCAGCAATATTATTATCCCTTTCTATCTTTGGAATATCCTTTAGCGTCACGGAAAATTTGGATATTTTATTTTTGTGTTCATGTTTCCCGTAGTTAGAAACTTTAACTTTATTAATATTTACCGGATAGAGATGTGAAGAATTCACAAAAAAAAAAACATTTATTATCTTTATTTTGGATATTTAATGAGTTGGAATCAATTTTGAACCATATATTGTTTTAAATTGTACAATATCTATATAGATATTTTTGATATCAAGAATTATACTGCCAGACTGTTAAAAATTATATTCATATTTTTCCTCAATATCTTTCATAAGTTTAATCATTGTTTCAGGAGTTCATTCTTTAGTAAGCATTTCCACTAGCTTTGTTCTGAGATAGAAATCTTGTTTTTGAATATGTTGATTTCCATTTTCATCCATAATCTTTTTTCCTGCTACAATTTTTAATGTAAATTGTGTTTTAAATGTTCCTAATTCATCATATTGTTTAGACAGGGCGTCTTCAAACTTTTGCCTATTCTCTGAAGAAAAAAATCCTAATGGTCTTGGGGGAAAATCATTTTGCCCTCTTTATTATGGGCAAATTACTAGAAAAAACTAATCCCCTATAATTTGTATTCCTCGTTTTAATTTCAACCAAAGTTAGTCTAATGCTAACGGTAGTAGCCTTCACCTCTGCGAATAAAGAAGACTCAAAAATATCTTGGGAGGGGGAGGGGTAGGGGGAGGGGTCGTGGGGATTTATTATTTCTCTTATAAAGTTTTTCTAAAGCCTTTTCTTTATCTGTAGAAAGCTTGATTATCATTTCACACAACTGACTTGATGTTATTTTCTTGTTTATAAAATCTTGTGTAACATCATTGATAAATTTATCATAAATACTATTATTTTTTTAACTCTATTTGATCCAGCCATTTATTAGAAAAAACATTTTTTTAGATCATTATTTGAAATACTGTATTACACCTCGACCTTTGGACTTTTGATTGTTTACTCTGTCTACAACTATTCTAGGAATTTTTCCGCATACACTTATATTGTGAAATAATGACATGCAGTTTCATTTAGATTTGTCAGAACATTTGTGAGCTGCTAAAGTTCACTTTGCAACCATTCATTTTGCTTATTTTTGGATTAATTTACTCTCTTTTTACTTGGACTGTTTTATCTATTGGGACTAACGTATTTTCTGGAAAAATTTACTCTCATGTATGGAATATTTTATATATTCGGCGCCTTTTATAGTACACCAAAGCCTGTGTAAGGCTTTTATTTGCAACAGTATATAGAGTAAGCCAGTGGGGAGATGTAAAAGAGGCAAAAACGCTGGCGTGATTATGTTCTCCAAAACCAGCAACTTGGGGGCTCATAAAACCCAAATCAATGGTGCGGTTGCCCGAGACACAAAACGGTAGAAATGATCTGGTATATCTGCTCAGTTTCCAATGACGGGGGCTAGAACATAAATCAAAGCCGCTGATCCCTGACCTGATCCCTGATAAAGAGAGTGGGAAAAAGCCGACCTTAAAAGTCGAGTGAACGCTATTGAGCTAAAAAGTCAGGAAATGATGGACAGACAGTGCTTTGGCAGGTTCGACACCCAAAAGTACCCAATAGAAACCTTAAAAATCCACAAAAAAATATAGAGCAAAATTACGGGAATTTAGGGCGGGACTTGATGAATGGGGTGTGACTTTGGGGTTGTAACTTTGGGGTGTGACTTTGGGGGTGTGAATTGATGGGGTGGGATTTGGTGGAATGGGTGGGACTTGATGGAAGGGGTGAGCTTTGGGGTGAGACTTGATGGAAGAGGAGGTTTTCAGGGCGGGGTTTCGGGCATGGTTTCGGGGGGGGGGCATGGTGGGGGGGGGCGGGGTTCGAGACGTACTTTGGGGCGGTACTTTTGGGTGGGACTTGATGAAAGGGGTGGGACTTTGGGGTGGGACTTTAGGGATGGGACTTGATGGAGGGGTGGGACTTGGTGGAAGGGGTGGGACTTTAGGGATGGGACTTGATGGGACTTGGGAAGGGGTGGGACTTTAGGGATGGACTTGATGGGGGGTGGGACTTTGGAGGGATGGGACTTGATGGGTTGGGACTTTGGGTTGGGACTTGGGTGGGACTTTGGGTGGGACTTTGGGACTTTGGGGTGGGACTTTGGGGTGGGACTGGGGTGGGACTTTGGGGTGGGACTTTGGGGTGGGACTTTGGGGTGGGACTTTGGGGTGGGACTTTGGGGTGGGACTTTGGGGTGGGACTTTGGGGTGGGACTTTGGGGTGGGACTTTGGGGTGGGACTTTGGGGTGGGACTTTGGGGTGGGACTTTGGGGTGGGACTTTGGGGTGGGACTTTGGGGTGGGACTTTGGGGTGGGACTTTGGGGTGGGACTTTAGGGTGGGACTTTGGTGTGGGACTTTGAGGTGGGACTTTGGGGTATGACTTTGGGGTGGGGTGGGGATGGGGTGAGGTGCGTGCGCGCGTGTGCGGCATTTGACGTAAAATAGACCGAAAGCTAAAGTGAAAGCGTCGGCACCGTGTTTAGGATTCACGGTTAACACGTCCCCCAGCTTTCAGTCTATTTTACATCTCAACCGAAAGCTAACGTGAAAGCTACGGCACCGTGTGTGGGTTCACGGTTAATACGTCTCCCAGCTTTCAGTTGAGCATTTTTTCGATTGAAAGCTAACGTGAAAGCTACGGCACCGTATTTGGGTTCACGGTTAACACGTCCCCCAGCTTTCAGTTGACCCTTTTTTTCTCGATTGAAAGCTAAAGTTCAAAGCTACGGCACCGTGTTTGGGGTTCACGGATCATACGTCGCCCGGCTTTCATTCTATCTTTGACTTTTTTCACCTCTGCACACAATCAATGTCAATAATTTGGCTTAAAACAATGTTTAATTAATACAGAAAAAGAAGATTTGTTAATTTTCTCACCACAAATATCAACTGTTTTTTAGTCAGTATAATTTAATTGTACTGATCTCCTGTTCAATGTAAAATTTAAGAAAGATGTATTAAACAGAAGATCGGCGCTAATGCCAAGTAGCGCTGATCTTCTTAAATTTTAACAGTAAATTTTAGTTACAATAATTAGGAGTCATTACAATCAACTTACTATACTACTCACACTTATAGTATAGCGCGATTACTGTATGAACATTCAACGGGTGCTTTGCGTACTTACAGGTTAAGTCGGCAAAAGTCCTCCTGGACATGAACGACAACAGAGTGTAAGAAAAAACAGTTAAAAAGTTTATTAGGCCAAAGTTAGCTTTGAAACAGTTTATACTTGGCAAATGTATATCAATGTATGGTGGTCTGGCGGTAATGCATTTCAATCTTTTAGTGTTTGAGCAGTTAGGTAAAGAAGGAGTATTTACATTTTGTTTTAGCATAGGGAACGTGGAAATTCAGATATTATGATTATTAATTGTATTGATTATTACGTTTGGGATTAGGTTTGCATTATCAATGGCGATGATTGTTATCATTTTTCATAGCATATGGAAGCAGACAGTGGCGTAGGAACAATTTTTTTCTGGGGGGAGAGGGGAAGGGGGCTGAAGCTTCATTTCTCCAAGGACCTCGACCCCCATCCCCACCCAGAAGCCTCGTTTTTGGCATGGTTTCTTAGGCATGTTTGGCGCTTTGGGCATTTTTTTTTTTTTTCCAAAGAAGAATGAACAAGTGACATTCTTGTTATCCTTGAACTGCTAGCAGACTTGCCGGCAGTAGACATGCGTGCACGTACAACGGTACGTGTAATTTGTTATGTACGTACAACGGTACAAACACATTAGGTGTCACAGATGCCCGCACGCGTAATTTTTTTTTCCCAGGAGTGTTTAGGACAATTTGCATTGATATCAGTTCAAAATCCTTCTAAATCAATGTCTAATTTTCAACGGAGTAAACGCAAATTGACCTAAACACTCCTGGGATTTTTTTTTGTTATGCTGCCCGCACTCAGAGTCTACGGTAGCACGCAAATGTTATGTTTAATACAGCTTCGATCAGCTCAAAATGATTATGTGGGTGCTAAGGAGTAATAAAGTCTTCATCGAAATTACATTACCTTTTTATCAACATAATCGAAGAAATTAGAACATATGACAATATCCTATAAAGTTATATTATTTAAAGTGGGTATAAATAAGTCTTATAAGGGGGTTTTCGTATATGAGAAGTGGGGGGAGGGGGGCTAAAGCATAGTTTAGGCCCCTCTAAATTTTGACTGGGGGCTAAAGCACCCAGCACCCCCAGCACCCCGCTCCGCTTCCTACGCCCTTGGAAGCAGATGTTCTTTCTTTTTGGTTTTAGGAGGGGCCAATTTATTATTTATGACGTCTTTATTTATTGTATCTTTTCTATTTTATGATAAATTAATTAATACCTACATCATCTTCTTATCTTTATTTGCTTTTCCTTTTTGAGGAAACTGACTGAGGACCGGTTTCACATTAGAGAGGACAGACTGGCAGAGGCGCGTATGAGGTAGAGGCACCCCCCGAAAATGCTTTCCCGGTTGCATGCATGCTTTATTTTGATGACAAATTGTGAAATTATTAATAGAAAATTGAAATTTTGTTCGATTTTAGCAACAGTTCCTCAAAAACGTTTTTTTTATGTTATTAACATAATATTTTTAAAACAATAATTCTTAGAGAATATGAAAATGCATTCATTAAAAGGCCATCACAAACGGCTCCGAACGAAGTATCTTGAAATCTATGTTAGTAATTTTAGAAGTGTATTTCAGCTCCAGCGTCCATATGAGGCAACATTTAAGACCGAACTTTTTTCGTTCTTTTTATATGACCGTCACACCGTCATACAAAATTATACACACCAGAATGACTACTATATAGATAATATACAGATCATATACTGCAGAATGTTTGAAACATTTAATGGTGGCCATGGAGTATTGTTCGAACGCACTTAAAGTGCTGGACTTGTCGGCGTGGGATCCAGGGGCCCGCTTAAGGGCTCCTCCAGGGGCAAAGCCCCGTAGAGTTCAAGGGGGGGGGGGGGGAGGAGTGAATCCCCCGAAGCTCTTCCAAAATTGACATTTCAAGGGGGAAAAGTATGCCACAACGCATAGTAAGAAGGTGTATTATTTAAGTCAAAATTCATGTCAAAGAGAGCTATAATCTGATAATACACCATATACAAAACACAAAATGAAAGCACAATGCGCTCGACTTGTCGGCGTGGGTCCAGGGGCTATAATACACCATACAAAACACATAATCATGAAAACGCATGTGGAAATATAATGTTTTGTTTACGTTTGTGCATGGTTAGGTTTATCGTCACTGTTTGAAAAATATGGATTGTCTAAAAGAAAGGTGTCCAGTAATTTACTACAAACTTGTGTTGTCAAACATTTAAAATGATTCTATTCTGTATAACGTGTGATCAGAATTATCATCAATAAATATATCAAAGTAAAGTTTATATAACATAGATTTGTGGCAATGTTTTCATTTTATGCATGAAAAATGCTGAATTACCGTACTATGATCTGATGATATACATTTAGTAATTACACCAAGGGACTACATTTTGGGATTACACCTATTGTAGAAACGTCGGAGGTGAATCAAAATGCGGTTAATTCATTCACAAACGTTGCCTTAAAACCATCACAGCGGAAAGCGTTTTAAGATATCATCAGAAATACCAAATGACCAAAGTCGGCGTCGGACAGTCGGAGGGATAAGGCGACCCCCCTCGCCATCCGCGGAGGGACGCTTACCAATGACATCCCCCTGTGCTGTGAACATTCCCTCACAACGCCACTGCTCGTTTGCCAGTTTACCTTGAAAATTTCGTTACTGTAAGTAACGTTATCAGGTTATTTAACAGTGATGTGTTGGCAAACCACTTTTTGATACGAGAAAGGACTATATTACGTGCATAAATATGTTGATCATCTTTTATTTGTACCTCCAATTTATCACTTTAATCTACCTTGTGGGGTTTTTGAAAAAAATTGAAGTTAGAAAAAGTAAGGTTCCCCCATCCCATTGACTACGTGCCTGATCCCGTCCCATGTGCTTATTAAAACCCTTGCCTAGCTGCCTAGTCAATTACCTCCTTAGAATTAAATAAAACCTTTGTTGCTTAAATTCAAATAAAAAGCTTACCGACTGAAAGATTTCCTATTCTTTGTGTGATCACTTTTCCGAAAACCAAAATTAGAACTATAAAAACACAGAATATAGGAACTGGTATTGAGGCCTTCATTTCTTCCTTTTTGCGATTTTATTAAAATATCACACAAATATATGAATGTTCCTCACCGCCATCAAGGACACTGCTTTAGGACAATCATCAGTCACGGTGGTTTATGCAGCTCGTGCTCAAGTATTCCTTAATATTGCTTTGACGTTATACCGGGACTTTCCCTAATTCATATTTGCAATAACATTTTGTGTCGCACAAGATGCACATGCTATTTTAATCATTATGTACAAATATCTACTGGGGGAAATCCTTTCGTTGTCTGGCTGTCCGTCTGTACACTCTGAACAACGGGGTCGTCACCTGCGTATTCGGTTATGCCAGTAACAATGCTATCACGAAACACCTAATACGACCCGGACGGGAACAGGTACGACGTACAGACATAACATTGACAACCAAGTCAATGTCAACGGCTTATGATAACCAGTTGTGGTCAGTGGCGTAGCCAGGATTTTCATATTGGGAGGAAGTAGGAGGGGGGGGGGGAGGAGGGGCTGGGAATTTAATTAAACCAACACGATATTTAGTGGCATAGTGGAGGTGACAAGCGCAAAGCGCCCGGCGTGGGGTCCTAGGACCGCTTAAGGGCCCTTGGTGGGGTCTAGGCGGCGAAACCCCCCCAAAGCTCTCGCCAAATTGATATTTCAAGGGCAAAAACGTATGTCACAACGCATAGTAAAAAGGTGTATTATACAAGTCAAAATTAATGTCAAAGAGAACTATATATAATACACCATATAAAAAACACAAAATCATGAAAACGCCTGTGGAAAAATATTGTTTACGTTTGTAGATGGTTAGGTTTACCGTCACTCTTTGAAAAATATAGGTTGTCTAAAAGACTAAAATTTACTACAAACTTGTGTAAATGTTGTCAAACTTTTCAAATGAGCCTGTTCTATATCACGTGTACTCCGAAACCCACCTCCCTCTCTCCCCCACCTCCCTCTCTCTCTCTTCCCCCTACCCCTCTCTCTCTCTCTCTTCCACCCTCCCCCTCTCTCTCTCTTGCACCCTCCCTTCCTCCCTCCCCCCCCCCCCTCTCTTCCCCTCCTCCTCCCCTCCTTCCCTCCCCTCCCCCTTCCTCCCTCCCTCCTCCCCCCTCCCCCTCCCTCCTTCCATCCCTCCCCTCCCTCCCTTCCCTCCCTCCCTCCTCCTTCCTCCTCCTTCCTTCCCTCCCTCTCCTCTCTCCTTCCTCCCTTCCTCCCTCCTTTCCTCCTTCCATCCCTCCCTCCCTCCCCTCTTTCCCTCCCTCCCTCCCTCCCTCCCTCCCTCCTCCTCCCTCCCTCCTCTCCTCTCCTCCTCCTCCCTCCCTCCCTCCCCCTCCCTCCTTTCTCCCTCCCCCTCCCTCCCTCCCTCCCTCCCTCCCTCCTCCCCTCCCCTCCCCCTCCCTCCCTCCCTTTCTTCCTCCCTCCCTTCCTCCCATCTAAATACATAAGAAGCACCTATCTGAAGTACCAATCTGAACCGACGGATTAAAACCTGAACAGACGGATTAAAATATTGGGGCGCCCCCTCTCCCCTTCTGGCTACGCCACTGATTGTGGTGCACTGGCGTGTCGGGGGGCGTGTCCCAGGCTTGAACGCAGGGCCTCGTTGTCTGTTAGACATGTATGGTAACCTTCCATCACAGTAGGTAGACATTTATGTGACTTTTTTATATATATATTTTTTTTTTTATAAACGCACTAAAAAGCTCACAAAGTAGGTAGTCCCCGGGTTTCATAAGAGGTCATCAACGTTATCATTGGAGGCCTAGCTTTTTTTCAGTTTTTGCAAATAATTTTTCATGAGTCAGAGAAAAATATATGAAACTCAAATATGTTCAACATGATGATAGAACACGAGATTCTTGTGAAAATTAGCGTGCATTAGCTTACGGTTATTGAAGACACGGGCTATTTTTAGAAAAAGGGTAAGCACGTTTGTCATTGAAGTCATGGGAAATTCCAACATTTTTGTCTATAGTAATTTGTCTCTAAATTCAGTTATTTGTCTGTACTTTCAATATTACTGAAAAAGAGTGCATGACTTCTTGTTATGCTATTAATGATAATTAATAGCTCTACATCAACATTAAAATCAAATTTAAAAATCAAAAGTTATTTAGCCCGATTTGGGGTCAAACACTTGCATTTTTGGAGGGGGTGGAACCTGGAAGTGGGTTATGACTGTACTTTTGGGCGAGGCTGATGTGTTAGGCATTGGTCCTAAATTTTTCTAGTCCTTTTTTCAAAATCACAAAAAGGTGAAAAATTGCTGATTTTTTCATTGACTTAATCATAAGTGACCCATCTAGGAGGACACCATAATGTGCCCTATTGTAACCTAGGCAGTCGTCAGAACCCCTTCCCCCTCTCCAATGCACAAGCTTTTGCTAATAAAAAAAAAATATGAATCCTTATCCGCGGACCACGAACAACGATGGCCCAACAGGTGTTTATCCCAAGGTTCTTGGAGTAAACAGATGACAGCCAGTCCATCGCATGTTAGCTCCCGATCAGCGCTGGTATAATAGGGCCCCCGATACGGTCCGGAAGTATCTCGATAACACAGACTCCTTTGATATTCGAAAGATGATTGCACAGACCGTTCAATCTGTAGATGATGGGCTACTTGTTATGCAATGATTTTTACGCCCCTTATACAACCTGGTGCACCCGGAAACGCATTCCCTTAACCATAGGTGGCGGAACCAGGGCCACAGAGGGAACGTGCCCTCTGTCCCCCACGTTTCTCAAGAGTTTAAAAAGCGCCCTTTTTTAGAGAGGAAAATAGCCCTTTTAGATGGAAAAGTACCCTTTCAAAGAGGACAAGTGCCCCTTTTAGAGATAAAACGGGACCTTTCAAAAATTGAACAACTTTTTCTTCATTTTATATATATATATATATATATAAATATATAGATATATAGATTTCTATATCTAATATCTATATCTATATATATATCTATATATATATATATATATATATATATATATATATATATATATATATATATATATATATATATATATATATATATATATATATACATATATATACATATATATATATATATATATATGTTTATATATCTATATATATATATATATATATATATATATATATATATATATATATATATATATATATATATATATATATATATATATATATATATATATATATATATATATATATATATATATATATATATATATATATATATATATATATATATATATATATATATATATATATATATATATATATATATATATATATATATATATATATATATATATGATCTTTGCATTAAAGAAAGTAACACAAATATCGCCCTAAAAGTCTAAAATTGCGAAATTTCACACGCTTCGCGCGTATACACTATTATCAATTTTCCCGAAAGACAAAGTTGGGGCCCAACAACAGCTCTACATATTGGACTTTTTTATACTTAAAAGGCCTTTATCTTTGCCTACTTTTGTTTTCCCAGCTTATAATTTGTAAAACTCTTTAAAATAAGGCCTTTCTACAAGTTCTAGAGTGTGCTAGCCACCCCAAATTTCATAAGTGGGGCATCTTTGAAATGGGCCATGCAGGGCAAAGCTTACTATTTGGACCCGGGCCATTGTCATGAGTAGTATATAAAAGGGGGTAGAATACGGCAGCCTACTGGATACAGGACTTCCAGTTCCGGGGGTAGAACACGGAAGCATACCAGATACAGGAATAGGTGTTGAAACTAAATTAGAAGGAACTGATACACTAGAAGCTAAAATGGAAAAAAATAGCTTTATCGTTTGTTATCATCAGTGCTTTAATTCTGGGGCTTATATACAAAAACTTTATATAAAAAATAATAATATATAAATAAATAAATATATGAATAAAATAGATAAATCAATAAAAAAATTAAAGGAATTAACAAAAATTAAAAAAATTTGTCATAAATGTTCAATAGCAGTGGGCCCATGTGTGTGGAAAAAGCGTTAAGATAAGTGCACCAGTCCGATAAGTGAAAAGGAAGACTTTGTATTGGTAATTAATGAAAGATGCAGTACATCTGAAAATGAAGTTCATTTGAAAGAACAATACATCCTGAACAGTTTGAATAGAAACACCGCAAATCATTAAAACACTTTTGAGTTAAAGCTGCTATTTTCAAAACACAGTGGTTTCCACAATAGATACAGAAAATAGCAGTATGAAACCACCTCTGTGACTGAGTAAATATTGGTTTGCCACATAACTCACACATGGCGTGAAATAAAGGTCAGGTGGAAGTAATTGTTGAATATTCATGAGTTGGATAAGTCGTGGCGATCAATTTTACTTATGACTTGATTAAGTTACTTGATAAGTCATTAGTTAAAATTAAGGTGAAAAAGAGAAATGAAAAAAGTGATGTAAAAACGACATATAAAGTGGCCCAGAACCCCAACCCAATTAGAAAACAAAAAAGACATAAAAGTGCGCCAGAACCAGTGAAACAAAGCGACGTAAAAACGACATAAAAAGTGCGCCAGAGCCCCAGTCCGCCCAGAGAAATAAAAAACGGCGCAAAAGTGCGCCAGAACCTCAGTCCGCCCAGTGAAATAAAAACGACATTAAAAGTGCGGCACAACCAGTGAAACAAAACGACGTAAAAACGACATAAAAAGTGCGCCAGAATCCCAGTCCGCCCAATGAAATCAAAAACGACATTAAACGTGCGGCACAACCAGTGAAAACAAAACGACATAAAAAAGTGCGCCAGAACCAGTGAAAACGAAAAAGAAATAAAAAGTGCCCCCCTTTTGTGTACTATTCCATGATATAAACTAACGTACCCTTCCCCATCTTCTTTGTAAACTTGTAAAGAACAAATGGTGCCCCTTTACAGATATAAAAAAAGTGTTATTTAAAATATATAAATAGAAGTCCCCTTATTCCCGTATGCATTTATTATAATTAATAATTTTATTGACAGACTGAAGATTGACATCAACCAAAATAATACAAATTTCACTCGTGGAGCACCTTTAATTTGGGTTCTGCCACTGACTCGCTGAAGACTGAGTGTGAATTTGGGTCATCTGGTTTAATTTATAGGCCTACTAATATACTGAGTTTCATTCATTCTCAGCTAGAAAATGATGGCCTCCTGAATAATACTCTAAGGACCTTTTATTTGTTTTTGACATTATTTTAGACATTTATTCAGCACCTTGTGGGCTGAAGTCCCCCTCGCCCCCGACCCCCTCTCCCCCACACACACACTTATGTGATTTCTACACAATTGACAGAACATGAAAATATCCTTAAGAAGTGATACATCAGAATTAGTTTCGAATGAAAGTTGAAATAAATTCTGCAATGGATATTATCCTATTATCAGGTTATCCTCGTTCAGAAAGGTGGCACCAATGAAACTGAAAATGCACCTGTATTGATTAACAGAAGGTATGTCCAGGCATGCCAAGACGTGCAATGACTAAAAGGAAGAGAGTGCAGTAGCAGTAATGGTCATGGACGCCTGCAAGGCCGTAGCTAGTCAACTTTAATTGTGTGTGTGTAGGGAAGTGAAGAGGGAAGGAGGGGGGAGGGAGGGGGGGGGGGGGGATGTGAATGCAGTAAATGTGTGTTGCCATAGGCGACACATCGAGCGCGAAGTGCAAGTTTTGCCGCATGGAGTCAAGGAGGGTATGCCTGCATGGTAGAGACCTAGGAAAGCTCTGCTCGGGTATGAAAAAGTCTAAAATCTTGTAATATATGCATCATGAAAATTAAATTGCATATTGTGCAAAAAAATAAATAATGAAATCACTAACAGATGTGTAAAAGGCAAACACCAGCAGACTGCAACAAGCGAAAAACGTGTATAAGCTGTTTGGGATCATTGTTTACCAACATTATTCAGTAAAATTTTTAACATACTAAGCCAAGCCAAACCAAACATGACTTGTTTTATGAGCAGATTTGTCATGATTACAAGCGGGGAGCACTCCCTGAGAGGATTTCACCTTCCGTATTGCATGTTTTCTTTCAATTGAGAAATTATTTTGGTAAAATCATTGAAAATTTGGCAAAATCATTGGAAATTTTGGCAAAATCAATGGAAATTATGGTAAAATCATAGTAAAATCATTAAAAATTGTTGTAAATTGATTGGATATTTTGGTAAATTCTGTGGAAGTTTTGGTAAAATCATTGAAAATTTCTTAAAATCATTGATAATTTTGGTCAAATTATTGAAAATTTAGGTCAAATCATTCAAAATTTTAGTAAAATCACAGGGAAGTTTTGTATAATTTGGCAGTATTTTCCTATAAGTGATGAAAACTCTCTGAAAATTGAAGAAAACTTTTGTTGCTCTTTTTATTGGTCCCAAAATCCGCAAGTATGGTATGGAAATGCATATGTTTGCTGATGACACACAAATGTGTCTGTCTGTGTGCCCAACATCGGATCATGGTGTTCAATGATGCTGTTTTCAACCTCGAACAATGTGCTATTGAAGTTTAGGAATGGATGACAACAAATTTCCTGAAAGTCAAATTCAATGCAGATAAGACAGAGGTCTTAGCTTTTGGTTTTAGAACCCAACTCACTAGAGTTCTTTTATTATTGCTGGTGCTAATGTCCCTGTGAAGTCAGAACCTGTCAGAAATCTGGGGGTCATGTTTGATTGTGGTATGACCATGAGTGCACAAGTTGCTAACATTACAAAAAGTGCCAATTACCTGATTACAACTCACAAATATTGGTCGCGCTCGCGAAATGCTTACCACCGAGGCTAACAACCTTGTTACTTTCAGGCTGGACAACTGCAATAATCAGATAATTTGTTAAGTGGTATCATTTAAACCCTGCTAAAGCATCTTCAAATTATTCGTCGTTACTTCAACTCACCTTGCCACCAGAAAACGAAAATATGATCCAGTAACAGCCTGACAGCTGATCTCATCAATCTTCACTGGCTCCCTCCCATTCGGCAACACTAGATAAAGATTTGGAATTATCAGAACATTACGGATCATAATTAAGGAATGGATAAAAGGAAATCCTTGGGTCCAACCTCTGAATTTGCAGTCTTTTCTGGCATTGCAGGACGCCACTCCTCATTATAATCGTAGTCATTGATTATGTTTCCCTTACATGTAATAGCAGTTCCAAACTGCCTAACCAGGATTTACCAGGACAACCACATTCACTCATTTCTGGGCGTATGCGGCCTTCCGGCTTATACCCTTTAAAATCTGTCTTTCATTTTAAACTTCAAGAGAAAATTTGCGTCCACAGCATAATCAGGTAGACTGGTAGAGGAGGGCCAATTATTAATAACTCGTGGCTGAAGAAATGTCCAAACCGGTGCACTTTTTGTAAATTTTTGACTTATATCCTCTGGTGATAGTGCTTGCTGGAAGCTTGAAAAACTTACAAAAGTCCACATTATACCTTGAATACCTGTATCATATCACCTCTCAGCCTCCTCTCCTCTAAAATTGACTACAAACGTGAGTAAAAAGTGGGTTCTCTTATCCCCTCCCATTTTGACGTGTGAAAGTGTTCACTAGGAGATCGCCAAAGGGAAACAGTGAATTAACGGTGATTTAACATTATGAGAATGGTGAACTTCAACAATTTCTTTTTTGTCAACGAATGACGGTGCAGGCCTATAAACGCGTAGCAAGTATAGTCAATGAATGTTTGCCGATATCATGAGGAGTTCATTCAGACGGTCTACCAGATATTTTCCATCAATTGGACCTTCAATTCCTTCAGAAAGCCCTGTGTACAAGTTAAAGCCCTGCAATGGCTGATTATGTTAAGACCATCTCATAAAGAGGACTAAGCATCATTTGTGTAGAAACCACTGAAATCAGATTGGTCACCTTTCTCTCATAGTCTTTATTTTTTCTGTTACATTTTTTCCTGGGATGCCGTGACTTACAACCGTTGGGTATGACCAAAACGCTCTTTGGTATGACAGACAAATAGCAAACTAGAATCTGGTAAGGTTATTATAATTTACTACCCGAAGATAGATTAAAGATTTTTATTTTTATTATTTGAAAAAAATAAAATATCATTAACTTTCTTTAGATTATATTTGGCCTATTAACGATTTTTAAGAAAGTAAATATTAGGGCGTGAACGTACTACAGTAGCCTACACAAATAAGACCACACATTAAATCTCCGAAAAAGAATCAGTTATTTAAAGTGTAGGTTTCTTTGGCAATGGTCCAGTCAGGGGCGTAGAAAGCGGTGGTTGGGGAGGGAGGGGTGGCGAAAGTGTAGGTTTGTTTGCCGATGGTCCAGTCAAGGGCGTAGAAAGCAGGGGGTTGCGGGGTGGTACACAACAATTTTCCAGAGGGAAGTATTATTTCTCCCCTCCCCCCCTCCAAATAAAGAAAGTCTATTGACTTTGAAGAGTCAGATTCCATGGCTTCTTTTCTTCTGAAATTTTAGTTTTCGGAAATATCCTTTAAAATTTGTTAAATTTCCTTTATTATCGTAATATTGGCTTCAATTTTTGTGAAATTTCCTTCAATTTTTTGAAATTTGTTTTTCAAATGCTAAGAAGTTTGTATGAATTTTTGAGAAATTTCATTCCATTTTTATAACATATGTTTCATTTTGTCAAAAATGCTTCAATTTTGTGTTATTTCCTTCATATTCAGGAATTTTTTCTCAATTTTCGAGAAGTTTCTAATAATTCGTGAATTTTGCGTCAAATTTTTGTGCAATTTTGTTCATTTTCGGAATTTTTCTTAGATTGTTGAGAAATCTTCAACTTTCATGAAATTTTCTTTAGTTTTCGCAAACATTACTTAATTTTGGGAAATTTTTCTTACATTTTGAAAAATTATTATTTTTTAATCTTAAAAAAAACCTTTTATTTTTGTAAAATTTTTGTAAAATTTCCTTCATTTTCATGAAATTTTCTTCAGTTTTTGAGAAGCAATTTCTTTAATTTTCTGGAAAAGTCTTCATTTTTCGTAAAATTCAATTCATTTTCGTGAAGTTTTCTTCAATTTGTTTCATTTTCGGGAAATTTTCTTCCATTTACGGAAAAAGTTGCTAAATGTTACCAAAATTTCCACTTACTTTATGAACTCCCCCCACCCATCCTTACTCCTTCACAACTACTCTTGGACTGTAATAAGAGACCCGTACATTTTTGTACGACTAAAAGAGGGTAACACAAATATCGCCCTACAACGACTAAAAGAAGGTAAAACAAATATCGCGCTACAACGACCAAAAGAAGGTAGCACAAATATCGCCCTACAACGACTAAAAGAAGGTAACACAAATATCGCGCTACAACGACTAAAAGAAGGTAACACAAATATCGCCCCATACAACGACTAATAGAAGGTAACACAAATATCGTCCTACAACGACTAAAAGAAGGTAAAACAAATATCGCCCTACAACGACTAAAAGAAGGTAACACAAATATCGCCCCATACAACGACTAATAGAAGGTAACACAAATATTGCCCCATACAACGACTAAAAGAAGGTAACACAAATATCGCCCCATACAACGACTAATAGAAGGTAACACAAATATCGTCCTACAACGACTAAAAGAAGGTAACACAAATATCGCGCTACAACGACTAAAAGAAGGTAACACAAATATCGCCCTACAACGACTAAAAGAAGGTAACACAAATATCGCGCTACAACGACTAAAAGAAGGTAACACAAATATCGTCCTACAACGACTAAAAGAAGGTAACACAAATATCGCCCCATACAACGACTAATAGAAGGTAACACAAATATCGCGCTACAACGACTAATAGAAGGTAACACAAATATCGCCCTACAACGACTAAAAGAAGGTAACACAAATATCGCCCTATACAACGACTAAAAGAAGGTAACACAAATATTGCCCCATACAACGACTAAAAGAAGGTAACACAAATATCGCCCTATACAACGACTAAAAGAAGGTAACACAAATATCGTCCTACAACGACTAAAAGAAGGTAAAACAAATATCGCCCTACAACGACTAAAAGAAGGTAACACAAATATCGCCCCATACAACGACTAATAGAAGGTAACACAAATATTGCCCCATACAACGACTAAAAGAAGGTAACACAAATATCGCCCTATACAACGACTAAAAGAAGGTAACACAAATATCGCCCTACAACGACTAAAAGAAGGTAACACAAATATCGCCCTACAACGACTAAAAGAAGGTAACACAAATATCGTCCTACAACGACTAAAAGAAGGTAACACAAATATTGCCCCATACAACGACTAAAAGAAGGTAACACAAATATCGCCCCATACAACGACTAAAAGAAGGTAACACAAATATCGCCCTACAACGACCAAAAGAAGGTAACACAAATATCGCGCTACAACGACCAAAAGAAGGTAACACAAATATCGCCCTACAACGACTGAAAGAAGGTAACACAAATATCGCCCTACAACAACTAAAAGAAGGTAACACAAATATCTTCCTACAACGACCAAAAGAAGGTAACACAAATATCGCGCTACAACGACCAAAAGAAGGTAACACAAATATCGCCCTACAACGACTAAAAGAAGGTAACACAAATATCGCGCTACAACGACTAAAAGAAGGTAAAACAAATATCGCGCTACAACGACCAAAAGAAGGTAGCACAAATATCGCCCTACAACGACTAATAGAAGGTAACACAAATATCGCGCTACAACGACTAAAAGAAGGTAACACAAATATTGCCCCATACAACGACTAATAGAAGGTAACACAAATATCGCCCTACAACGACTAATAGAAGGTAACACAAATATCGCCCTACAACGACTAAAAGAAGGTAACACAAATATCGTCCTACAACGACTAAAAAAAGTTAACACAAATATCGCCCCATACAACGACTAAAAGAAGGTAACACAAATATCGCCCCATACAACGACTAATAGAAGGTAACACAAATATCGCCCCATACAACGACTAATAGAAGGTAACACAAATATCGCCCCATACAACGACTAATAGAAGGTAACGCAAATATCGCCCCATACAACGACTAAAAGAAGGTAACACAAATATCGTCCTACAACGACTAAAAGAAGGTAACACAAATATCGTCCTACAACGACTAAAAAAAGTTAACACAAATATCGCGCTACAACGACTAAAAGAAGGTAACACAAATATCGCCCCATACAACGACTAATAGAAGGTAACACAAATATCGCCCCATACAACGACTAATAGAAGGTAACACAAATATCGCCCCATATAACGACTAATAGAAGGTAACACAAATATCGCCCCATACAACGACTAATAGAAGGTAACACAAATATCGCCCCATACAACGACTAATAGAAGGTAACACAAATATCGCCCTATACAACGACTAAAAGAAGGTAACGCAAATATCGCCCTACAACGACTAAAAGAAGGTAACACAAATATCGCGCTACAACGACTAAAAGAAGGTAACACAAATATCGCGCTACAACGACTAAAAGAAGGTAACACAAATATCGCCCTACAACGACTAAAAGAAGGTAACACAAATATCGTCCTACAACGACTAAAAGAAGGTAACACAAATATCGCGCTACAACGACTAAAAGAAGGTAACACAAATATTGCCCCATACAACGACTAAAAGAAGGTAACACAAATATCGCCCTATACAACGACTAAAAGATGGTAACACAAATATCGCGCTACAACGACTAAAAGAAGGTAACACAAATATCGTCCTACAACGACTAAAAGAAGGTAACACAAATATCGCCCTATACAACGACTAAAAGAAGGTAACACAAATATCGCCCCATACAACGACTAAAAGAAGGTAACACAAATATCGCCCTATACAACGACTAAAAGAAGGTAACACAAATATCGCCCATACAACGACTAAAAGAAGGTAACACAAATATCGCCCTACAACGACTAAAAGAAGGTAACACAAATATCGCCCCATACAACGACTAATAGAAGGTAACACAAATATCGTCCTACAACGACTAAAAGAAGGTAACACAAATATCGCCCCATACAACGACTAATAGAAGGTAACACAAATATCGTCCTACAACGACTAAAAGAAGGTAACACAAATATCGCGCTACAACGACTAAAAGAAGGTAACACAAATATTGCCCCATACAACGACTAAAAGAAGGTAACACAAATATTGCCCCATACAACGACTAAAAGAAGGTAACACAAATATCGCCCTACAACGACTAAAAGAAGGTAACACATATATCGCCCCATACAACGACTAAAAGAAGGTAACACAAATATCGCCCTACAACGACTAAAAGAAGGTAACACAAATATCGCCCTACAACGACTAAAAGAAGGTAACACAAATATCGCCCTACAACGACTAAAAGAAGGTAACACAAATATCGCCCTATACAACGACTAAAAGAAGGTAACACAAATATCGCCCTACAACGACTAAAGAAGGTAACACAAATATCGCCCTACAACGACTAAAAGAAGGTAACACAAATATCGCCCTACAACGACTAAAAGAAGGTAACACAAATATCGCCCTATACAACGACTAAAAGAAGGTAACACAAATATCGCCCTACAACGACTAAAAGAAGGTAACACAAATATCGCCCTACAACGACTAAAAGAAGGTAACACAAATATCGCGCTACAACGACTAAAAGAAGGTAACACAAATATCGCCCTACAACGACTAAAAGAAGGTAACACAAATATCGCCCTACAACGACTAAAAGAAGGTAACACAAATAACGCCCGACAACGACTAAAAAAAAAGGTAACACAAATATCGTGCTACAACGACTAAAAGAAGGTGACACAAATATTGCCTTACAACGACTAAAATAAGGTGACACAAATATCGCCCTATACAACGACTAAAAGAAGGTAACACAAATATCGTCCTACAACGACTAAAAGAAGGTAACACAAATATCGCGCTACAACGACTAATAGAAGGTAACACAAATATCGCCCTATACAACGACTAATAGAAGGTAACGCAAATATCGCGCTACAAGTAAAAGAACGTAACGCAAATTTCGCCCTATACAACGACTAAAATTGTGAAATTTCACGTTCTTCGCGCGCATGCACTATTTTACTTTTTTCCTAAAGGTAAAGTTGGTTGTGCAACATATTATTGAATTTTTTCATAACCAAATAAGCCATTGCCTCTGCTTTCCTTGCTTTTCCATCTAATAATTTGTAAAAACTCTTTAAGATAGTAGGGCCTTACTACAGTGTGCAAGCCACCCCAAATTTCATTAGTGTGGCATCTTTGAAATGGGCCATGCAGGTCAAAACTCAGAGGCGGAGCCAGAGGGAGGGGTGGGGGTAGGGGAAGAGGGGCCATGGCCCCCTGGGATTTTTCCAATATTACGTTGTTTACCATGAGATAATACTTAGTCACGGTTTACTTCAATTTTCTTCCATTTTCAGGAAAATTCATTCAAATGTTTGGAAATCTCTTTCAATTTTTGGGAAATTTCCTTCATTAGTTCATTCTCGTGCAATTTACGGAATATTTTCTTCACTATGGGGTAATATTTCTTCAACAGTTCAATTTACAATAAATTTTCATCAATTGTCAGTAAATTTCTTTCAATTTTTTGGGAAATGTCTTTCAGTTTTGGGCGATTTTTTTAATTCTCGTGCAGTTTTTTTTCAATTTTCGGACAATTTCCTTTACTTTCTGGCAATCTTTCTTCAATTTGTGGTAAATTTTCTCAATGTTTGGAAAATTTCTTTCATTCTGGGTAGTTTTCCTACAATTTTTGGTAAATTGTCTTCAATTATCTTCAATTTTTTGAAAATTTCTTTCATTTTGACCAATTTTTCTTTATTTTTTGGGAAATTTATATCAATTTTCAAAAATTTTCATTTAATGTTTGTAAAATAACTTCAGGCTTTTTGAGAAATTTCCTTTGTTCTCGTGTAACATTTGGAATTTTTTTAATTATCGGGAAATTTCCTTCACTATTTATGATATCCCTTTTAATGTTTAGGAAATTTCTTTTATTCTCGATCATTCGAATTTTTGGTCAGTGCCAATTTTCTTCGAATTTTGGCAATTTTTCTTCATTTTGGAGTTAATTTATTAAAATTTATGTAAGTTTTCTTCTATTTTTGGCAAATTTCCTTCAATGTATGGGATATCTCTTCTTCGATTTACGAAAACAATTCTTCAATTGTCAGTAAATTTTCTTCATTGTTTGGGAAATGTCTTTCTATTTTGGCCGATTTCCTTAATTCTCGTGCAGTTTTCTAAAATTTTCGGACAATTCCTCTATTTTGTGGCAATTTTTCTTCAATTTGTGGTAAATTTCCACCAATGTTTGGAAAATTTCTTTCATTCTTGGCAGTTTTCCTACAATTTTTGGTAAACTTTTTTCAATTTTTTGTCAAATTTCTTCAATGCTTGGGAAATCATTCCTTTCATATGGACCAGCTTTTTGGCAATTTCCTTCATTCTCGTGCAGTTTTCTTCAATTTTCGGACAATTTCCTTTATTTTAGGGAAAGTTTTCTTTGACTTTTGGTAAATTTTCTTTATCTTCAATTTTTGGTAAATTTCTTTTAATGTTTAGAAAAATTTCATTTATTTTTCGGCAGTTTTCTTCAATTTTTAGTAAATTTTCGGGAAATTTCCTTCAATTTCGAGCTATTTTTCTTCAATTTTAGGTGCGTTTTCTTTAAATTTTGGGAAATTTACTTTAATGTTTGGGATATCTTTTTTAGTTTGGGGGAAATTTCTTTCATTCTCATGCCATCTACTTCAATGCTCGGAAAATGTTTTTCATTTTTGGCGCAATTTTCCCTCGATTTTCGGAAAATTTTCATATTATTATTAAAACTTTTACTAAAATTTCCAATGATTTTACCAAAATTTCAATCATTTTACGTTGATAATTTCCTAATTTTCCCTATCTAGCAAAAAACAATTCAGGGAGGACCTTTCTCTCTACTTCACACTTATAAGACCATGCACCTTTATCCCAATGTTCCATTAATTGTGTCATAACTGCTCACAAAGCACGTTATCATATCATCCCTGGTTTGGTTTGGCTTTCCCCCACCTCCACACTCCCCCGCCTGACATTTTATCTTGGATACACCCCTGGAAAAGCTTATTATTTGGCTGCGGCAGTCCGCCAGGCCATTGTCATGATATAAAACTGACATGCCCTCTTCCATCTTTTTGGTAAAGTTTACAAAGTGCCCCTATGTCATTCGATATTGGCAGATTAAAGAAAGTACCACAAACATCAAGCAAAATACCTCAAATTTCACTCGTGGAGGGCCTTAAATTGGTTTCTGGAGAAAACATACAATGGGGACCCTTTTTACTGACGCGGTGAAGACTGAGTGTCAGTTGCGTAGCCAGGGTTTTCATATTAGGGGGGCGGGCGGAGAATTGAAATGAAGCGACAGATATTTAGTGGTGTAATTGAGGTGACACCGACTTGTGGGGCTAGGGTCCAGGGGCCCGCTCAAGGGCCCGTGGTGTGGTTCGAGGTGAAACCCAGGTAGAGGTCCAGGGGGCGAAGTCCCCGGAAGCTCTAGCAAAATTGACATTTCAAGGGAAAAAACTTATGTCATAACGCATAGTAAGAAGGTGTATTATACAAGTCAAAATTCATTTGAAAGCGAGCTATAATACACCATATACAAAACACACAATCAAAGCGCAAAGTACTCGACTTCTCGGCGTGGGGTCCAGGGCCCCGCTTAAGGGCCCGGGTGGGGTCCAGGGGTGAATCTCTGGTAGGGGTCCAGGGGGCAAAGCCCCCGGAAGCTCTCGCAAAATTAACATTAAAAAGGAAAACAAGTATGTCACAACGCATAGTAAGAAGGTGTATTATACAAGTCAAAATTCATGTCAAAGAGAGGTATAATATATATATATATATATATATATATATATATATATATATATATATATATATATATATATATATATATATATATATATATATATATATATATATATATATATATATATATATATATATATATATATATATATATATATATATATATATATATATATATATATATATATATATATATATATATATATATATATATATATATATATATATATATATATATATATATATATAAAAAATCATGAAAATGCATAATGTGAAAATATAATGCTTTATTGTTTACGTTTGTACATGGTTAGGTTTATCGTCACTCTTTAAAAAGTGTGGGTTGTCTAAAAGAAAGGGTTTCAGTAATTTACTACAAACTTGTGTGAATTTTGTCAAACTTTTAAAATGAGCCTGTCCTGTATCACGTGCCCTCCTACACCCCCCCCTCCTTCCCCACTATCTCATTCTATGTGTCTTACTTCATGTATTTAAATACAAAATCGCACAAATGTTTGATAAATTATTACCGAATTACCTTTTCCTGAGAAAGTGCCCTTTTGAAATCTAAAAACATAATAAGCACCTGGAATGTCAAAGCTTGTTGAACCGACGGCACCAATCTGAACCGACGGAATAAAATCTGAACCGACGGCGATAACAGTTGGGAAAAACCTCCAGATCACGTGCCGTCAGACTCAAACATCATCCGCCGCCCCTGCATCTCTGTCCGATTAAGAGCAGTGCTCAGGCCACTCCCTGTCTAGTACAGCGGTGAAAATAACATAAAATAACCATGGTGTTTTCAAAAAAAGCATTTTTAGGAGTGTGGCAAAAACATAAAGGTAGAATCATAATAATTTCCTTTCATACCTCTTCAGAACCATGTTGGTGCCCGACGAAACATTCTAGAGGTCACACTTCATTCCCTTAAGATACGCCCCTGCCCACGCGTATTCACTTCTAATTTTCATCAAATTCATTACCTGATTACTGTTATTTATTTAGTGTTTTTTCGCATTTCAGAAAATCATCGTCAGAAAACAATGGCTTTATTGGGTGGAGTGTGAGCAAAAGAAGAACAAGATCGATTGCCAAGCTGCTGTCAATCCAGTTAACCTTCCCCACGAGGCCAAGCTGCCCCTCAATCTCGAAGTGAATGATTCCTCGGGAGTAATGAGACTTTGCTATATTCCACAATTTGATTGTAAAGAAATGTCTTCCCTGAAGATTGGATTTGGATTATTAATTGAGTTATCTGTATACAAGGAGACTATTTCGACTTTTTTTTTTTTGCATCTAAATTGTTTTATATAAACAATGCTGCAGTGGTCATCAGTAGTATAACGTGACAACATTAAAAAAACGTGACAACTTCCGAAATAACGGGGATGGATTGTAAATCGCTAGCTTTGCTTCGCGATTTACAATCCATCCCCGTTATTTCCAAAGTAATCACGTTTTTCGGATGTTGTCACGTTAGCCTCCGTTTTTTGTTGCATTTTTCATTACCAAAAGTATGTTACAATATTGCATACAATTTGGTGCAAAATCCCTATTATAATGGTTCTCTTAATTAGCCTATTACATTGGTTCTAAAAGAGTTAAAAAAATATTTTACAAGTTGAATGAAGAAGTACCTCAACAATTACAAAGTGAAACTTTATTTCTTGCAATATAAATCTAATGTTTCCTGTGACTTAAAGATTATAATTAACAGACAGGAAAAGATTACAAGTATTTTTCCCTTTCATTTATAATAATAATAATGAATGAAGGATGTCAAGTTATGAGATAATATAATTCATATTCATTTACACAATCTTATATAAGTTATCAAATGTCACTACTTGGGATAATATGCTATGAAACAATTCTGTGCTATATTGCACGGAGCTATTTGCGTTAATAAATAGTCCTACAGAAAATGAAGTCTCAACTTTCACACATTTCTTTCGGATTCTTCGTTTTGTTTAATGTCATAACTTGACCCCCCCCCCCCTTCCCCTCTACCAATACCTTCCATCATAGCCCCTCCAAGTGTTTCCTTGCTTCTGACAAGATTCACTGTTTCAAAACCACAGAGCATGGGTGTCTTTTTGAGACCATGATGGGCCACATCAATATTTTTCAAGTTAAATCTGTCAGCAAAGCTTGAGCGCACATCCATGGTCTCCCACAGGGCCTTCTTGTTGGTGAGGTACAGGTATTTCAGTATTTGATACACACGGAATATATGCAGAAAAACGATATACCATCACCATTTCTCCTGAGGGTTGGGTGGATTGTGAATACAAATGGTTTGTTAAGATTTTTCATTTAAGTCCCTGCTCTCTCTCTCCTGTACCTGGTAGCTGCCCTCCTGAAAGGGTCCAGCTGAATCATGCTAGCCCCAATTCCCTTTTCAAAATACCCTTTGAGATGGGCAATAGATGACCTGCGGGAGAACTCCCATTGACCTTCCTGCTCCCTTTTGCTCCCTTCTGCTTTTTCTCCCCCCCCACAACAGAGTCAGACAGGTCCACGCCTTCACTTCTGTGTATGTAAAGAAACATGTCATATCCTGACTTTTCAGGACCGTTCTCAAACCTCTGTTGTACAGTTTCTCAAAATGCCCCTCTCTGAAAACAAACTCTGTTGGACCCTTTAGTTTCAAAGTGGTCATCTAAAAATCCCCCAAATCAGCCAAGGACATCAAAGCTCCAACCTTTGTAAAATGTGTCTGGAGCATGATCAAGAATCCCATGGCGTATTTAAAATTTAAGGAAATCTCATGGCTCAATTGGACCCAACTCAACTTGGCGTAATCGTCAAACCTCTCGTTCCACTTGTACACACGCCTGGTCCTCATTGGTGTGAGACACTCGTAACAGGCAAGTTTGGTATCGTGCCGAAGGGCACGATAGCTGTCATGGGTGTCTTGCATGGCCTTAACTTTGTCTTTAGATTTTTCCAATTCCCACAAGCAATATTGGTACTTCTGATTATCTGACTCTAAAGGGCAGCCCCCGTGCAAGATCTGGTCTCTTACGGTACGACAATCTCTGTTGGTCCACTGGATGACCTCCAGATAGCTACACCTGGCCATCATCTTACTTAATATCTCAACACTGTGTGCCTGGTGATCAGGGTTTGGTTCTGTAGATACGTACCAATGCCCTCCCTCCTCCTCCATGAGCTCAATAACAGCAACATGACGCAAAACACTTGTATATTCAGTATCGTAATACGCCAGGTGCAAGTGTTTCACGTCACCAGCCTCAAATATGCCAGTGATAAATAGTTTGTCCTTCTGCCCCTCCCTAATATGCCTGTACATGTTTCGGCCCCAATATCTGAGAAATGTTGTATGCATTGCTACGGCCATCAGCTTGTAATACCGGTGAGTATCTCCAAACATAGCATCTTGCTTCAAACCCGTAGTTAAATGTACAGCCTGGGTTAATCCCTCATAAATAGTCTCAGCAGACTTTGAATATTCTTTATGCCACTGATCGTTCCAATGACTTAAAAGGAAAAATGATAAAACATAACTACTTCTTCTTTGACAATCTCTTTTTCATACCAGCACCAATCAAAACTAACGCTGCTGCCATGGGTAGCCCTACGCTTATTGTTGTGGGGTGTCTGGAGCCATCCAACTTGTAGAACCAGTTCCTAAAATCTAGGGTGGTTCTACTGTTGAAATGGCTCACTGACACAATCTGTGATGATGACAGTTCTAATCTCTGTCTCTCATCTAAAGGTAGAGATTCTGTCATCAACGTTCCTACGTCCACGCTAGTCATGACACTTATTAACTCTTTTGAATGCTCTGTGACAAGAGGGTAATCGTGAAAACTTAAAGTAAAAACAAAAACATGATACGTTCCCTTGGCCTGTTTTGTTTTTTGACCATCTGAAATCTTCAGAGGCTTTGGGTTACTGCCCGTCTTCCCGCCCAGCGCCGCAGGTATCTTATTAAAGTCAGACAGCACTAGCAATTGCACTGTATCCCTCAGCCTTCGGGCAAAGTATGAGTAAGCAAGAGAGTAAGCAGAGAAGGTCTCGTCATTATAACTACATTATTTTCTTACATTTGAGACCATGCTTCTTTGTTTTCTTGAGCTCCACAGGTTCCAGCTTCACAATGGAAACCGGAGGAGCTTCTGGTGTAGCAACGTCAGACTTCCGATCGAATTCACACTCCTTCTCATCTGTTGCATAGCCCTCAGTTTCCATGCCCTCAGCCTCAGCCGGAGCTTCCGCAGGTGCTGGTGCTTCAGCCTCCGATTCAGATTCAGACTTTGGTTGCTTGGATCCTTTCATCATGTATGTATCGAAATCATCGTTGTCTGTATCAGAGTCACTTGAGAGAGTTACCGCAGTACGTTTCAATGTTTTTACAGCCTTCTTTGGTGCTCCTGGTGTTTTTGGCAGTTCCTTACATGTTGAAGCAATTGGAATGTTCAGACTTAGTGAAGGTTTGATTTTCACTTGCTTATTTTCCATAGCAAGTCCAGCTGGAACATTTTTGGTATTCTTTACAGATTCCATTTTGATTTTTGATTTTGATTTAAGATTTATTTTCTTAATATCAGATCGAATGATTTAACACTACTATTTTACATCTATATATAGAAAAAAAAGCGCGGCTAAATTATTTCCGAATTGTGCTACAACAATCTGTATACAATGTGTTAATATTGTTGACAATCCTCACCAGGATGTGTACAATTTGTAAACACGTTATTTCCAAAATTGTCACGTTTTTAGGATGTTGTCACGTTATACTACGAATATGCTGCTAAAACAAGTCTATCGTTCTCTTCTAAGTTTTCTTTATTAAACATGTCCATAATCTCAATAAAATCCAAACCTCTAATTCTCATACAAAAAAAAAAGCATACAGTACAAGCCACATGATAAAGACAAATCAGGCTGTACTTGTATAACAGATCGTCTACTATTGTTAAATTTATTTATGAACCCTTGATAAAATCGGGACCCTTCTCACCGAACGAATCAAAGTACTCAACAGAGTGTGCATCATTAATAAGATAACACACCCAATGCTGCCCACTCTTGTGCCTAGTTTCCGTGTTGGAAATAATAATGCTAAGAGTCGTGTACATGTGGTTAAACACTTCATAGGCTCCGTGGACTCCATTATGTACTATACAAGCTTAATCTGTTAATTTAGGGTCCTGCTTAATCAGGTAATGCAATTGGTATGTGGTCAGCATAGACATTGCTCCTTTATATACCTATTCCACTATTTTTTATTTGGTGTCGGTTATTATAGATAAGCAAGACTGAATCAATTTTGGCAAGTGTGATCAATTTATAACCTTCAGGTAAAGCAGTACCATACGTAAGCTTAAAGTTAAGTACCCCCACCTTATCCTCGTTGTAATGACCCTGTCGATGGCTTGCATCCAGTGTCATGTTAAAGGCGTAAATATGGTTTCCCCCTTTTAAGTTTTTAAGCCTAATATTTTCACTGGTGGCCTCTAGACCTAGAACTGACCTCAGGCGAGCCCTGGTTTCATTTAAACCTACATCCTCGTCGTAATCTATGCTTCATGCTTCACGAGGGTAATAGGTGCTACCAACAGATACCTGAAGTGAATGTAGATCGACTTGTGCAAAAAAGAAAGGATTTATTTCGTTATTGCCAGAGAATCCTTTTCCTTCACGTGTATGCAGAACATCTGTTTTGGTGTGCGTGGAAACATTGACTGGTTTATCAAAACAGTCTTAGCATCCTCAACTAAATCATAGGCTGTTACCATGACTCTTTGAGAGAATAGATACAGTGGTTCATTCTTCTATTCTCTATTAATGACGGCAAGAGCTGCTGGTTCTATAGTAACCTTGCGTACCCTTAGTCTTGCACTGGTTAGTCAACACCAATGTTTTTGGTCACCCGATTTGTGTCTGATTAAAAAGTTGGTGGGATCGCCTAAACAGGATGTTTATCTTAATTCCGTCGGGAATAAAACGGTGTGACTTAAAAATATTCACAGCAGGTCTACCGCAATACTTTAACTTTATATCTGCTGTTTTTGTTGGTTCAAATTCCTCTTTCATGCCAGCAGGTTGAAATTCGTTAGCTGACGCTGTCGATTTTGTACCCGTCAACCATTGCTATGATTCTAACATTCCCTCGGTATCTGTTTAACGAGCTGTGGTGGCGTAAGGTGAGGTATCATCATCAGTAACAAAAACACTTTGATACCATCCTTGCAACTGTCCCGTAGAGGTCTTTTAAAAGGCATCGTAAGATAACAATGTTTCCAGGTAGGCTTTATAAGGGTATAGTTGCATTGGTAGATTAATTGGTCTGTAGATAACCCTTCGGCCTAAGTCAATCAAGATAGTTTCGTCGTGTTCTACATATGTTAGCAAGGTAACAGGAGTTGCCAGACTTGACGCAAATGTCAATTTGATGGTTAGACTGCCCTCGGTATTGTAATTAGCGTTTCGTCCTGCCGATCTGTCTGGTGTTAGGTCAAACCAAATACGGTATGTCCTTTTGCCCATTTTGCAGGGCCTAGATTTATCAAATCGTTACTGTTTGATGTCCCTAGTGTATCCAGCAGTTGTTGGTATGCCTCAAAATATTGCACTGTTTTGTTGAATCTCCTGTGACTGGTGTCATTATCAGTTTCATTTCCTGATTTGGGTACATTTGATCTCCGGCCCTAAGCTGTAGATTAGTAATATTAAAATGTTCCAGATACAGAGGGTCAAGCTGTTTACCTCCCGAATACGCAGCATTGGCCACCATCATCACAAGGACGCGGTTAGGTAGCACTCCCTTCATAATCTGGTGATTAACAGTCCGCATACCAGCAATTATTGTAAGCTCATAGACCATGGATCATTTCATGGGGATATTCACCTTTGTTGTCAGCCACTGTTTCTCAATCTGTACTTTCCTCTGAGATGTTAGCTTCACACAATTGAACAGTAACGTGGCCTTACTTATAGCTATAGCGAAGTTCTTAGCCTTTGCGGTATCATCCCCCGACATCATGTAAAACTCAGACCCTGTACGGTACAGTTTAATATCAACATCGACCAGATTTGGTAATAGCAGCGGTGATTTGAAAAGGTCCACAAACATAGGGCCATATAATTCAAACGTCTTTGCTGTGGTTTCCTGAATTACGCCTGCCCTCTCCTTCCATCTTGGTTGAAAAGCGCTTAAAGCATAAAATGTGGCCGCTTTGTTACTGGTTGTTTCCTTCTTGAGGGTGTCGTCATACCACCCTCCCATGGAGAGAAATGTTTTCTTTGCCTCAAAGTTAAAATGGAATAAGGTTCCAGATAAGCCTTATATGGGTATGTCGAGGATTGCTCGCTCACCTCTTGACCTTCAAGTTTCACGGACATTTTGGAAAACAACGACTGAAGCAGGTTGTTTGCTAAGACAGTTTATCCGCAGCGTCTAGATCTGAGTCCACGCCCAAATCGTGCGCTTTGCATTTAATTGATAAACGTATGAAGTTCAAATCTAAAAATGTGTCACCCTTTCCCGTGATGTTAAACTCCATAGGGCCATAATCTGTCAAATCCCTTGTTGCATGTAGCCTGTGATCAATTGTTTCCTCAATGGCGTTTTGAGTAGGGGTATAGAAAAATAATGCAACTCTGACCTATCTACTAGTAAAGACATTTTAAAAATTATAGCGTTGCAGTATCGATTCCAAATTTGAGCCTATGTTTTGACCTCCTGTTTCTCTCTTTCTCTTCTTTGTTGTTTTCCTTTTAGTAGTAGCCTTCTTACGTGTTGCCTTCTTCTTCTTCCTTTTTGTAAACTTCTTTTTTTCATAGTAACTTTACGTCTTCTCTCTCCCTGCATGCCCTGAGCCACTCTGAGCTGCTTGTAATTTTCTCATCAGGTCCGTAGCTATTTTGTCCTTTTCTCGCGCTGATATTCCTTTGACAGTTCTTCTCACACCTTTCCCTGAAGCTATGTCTGCAATCATGTCGGTACCAAGCCGCAATCCTTGTTTCGCAAGTCCTCGTGCTAACTGTGGTGCTTGCTTTATACCTAATTTCACCCCTGCTTTTACAGCCTCTATGCCCAATGGTACTATTGCCCCACCCAAGGCATTGAACAAACCACCAATACCACCCCTCTGATAAGGGGCTCCTACATAAACAGCATTAGCCATACTACTCTTATGATTACCAAATGTAAAATGAAATCACACCGGCCTGTTCGCACCTTTATAAGTTTTACAGCAGCAATCTTTTACGTCGGAAATGCAGACTGAGCGAAATGTGTCCTTCTGTAAATTCCACGGGGTAATCCAAACCATCGTAAACTGAAATATTAGCCGTGTTTATTATGTTATCTCTGAGCGGAGTATATCTGATACTGTTCGGCTGATAACCGCCGGCGGAAGTAGCCTCTGAATGCCTAAGCAGAGGTGCCTCCTGATCCCCCACTAATGTCGGCTCTACAAGGTTTGAATAAACGTATAAATGTCGAATTTTTTGGAGATCTGAAAGGAAAGTCTGCTGTTACCCACCAGTAAAAGGTTGAGCAAGAATCATTGTCTGTTTTATTTTTAATATATAAATGCTGTGAGGGGTTGTTGTTTTCTGGTGCCGAATTCCCGGCACCTATTCTTGCATATCTGTCGTTAAAACCCAAAACGTTACAGATACGACCACGTAGCTCCAGAACATTCGTGCGTGTACCCCTTATCTGATATTTATCATCCTCATTTAGTTTAGCTGAAAATCTTGTAAAATAGATCCATCCTGCCAGATTGCGAAACCTACATCTTTAAAAATCTTAGAGATATCTTTGTCTGTGCTATACTTAAAGTTTAAAGTCTGGGTCTCATTGTTTCTAGTGCCTGTGGCTGACCCTGTCAAATGACCGTAGGTCACAAGTTCATACGGAAAAACAGCTGTTTGCACACCTACTTCCCATTCTGACGTAAAACTTATCGGTTTGGCAAGCCTTTGGGTACACTTTTAATGAGTTGATGCTACACCCCCATCCAGGTGCCAACAAAAATCGGCTCGTCTAACAGAGGTCATCCTAAATTACATGCCTTGGTCTAAAATGCAAATCTATCACAGTGACACCTAAAGAGAATCCTGCCTGATTAGCGCTATCTGTCTCTATCCACAAATGCACCATACTTATATTAGTTTCGCTGACCTGGCTGTATTTTATGATATTTGGCCTATAGATTATGTCGCCCTCTTCACTCACAACTGCTGTGCCTAACAACTGCTTCGAACCATTGTTGAAAGGTTGAGGGTCAATCAAACTACAGAAAATCCTTAACTCTCCTATGCCGCTCGTGGAGGGGGAAATTAATAGCAGTTTTTACTCGATGGTCAGCTTTTCTAAATACAAGGGTGTCAACGGAATACTTAGCGGTATCCGTGCTTATCTCATCCTGTAACCCATAGAAAGTAATTTACGGCACTGCAAGAGATAAGCCTGTTGCAGGAGACTTCATTGTCAATTTAAGCTTTCTGGTAACCATCTCTTCAACCTTGATATATGAGTGACAATCCACATCAGGCATCCAAGTTTTTTGAAACAGGATCTTTTTAGTAATATGCCTTATTGGTACAATCTTACAGCCCCCTTCTTCCCATCCGCTATGAATCTCAAAAGGGTTTTACCGGCATGAACCAAGTAAATGTCGTCAGGGAAATAGGCGGCTGTAATACCAACTTCCCACTCTCCCTGAGGCGACAGAGGACGAATCATTGGCACTGTGAAATCGGATGTCGAATTATTGAGAAATTTTGATAACCCTGCATTGCTTGGCATTGTCCAAGTAAATGAGGCCATTATTGCGTAAACTGGTCTCCTTTTATCCAAGAAATAAATTTAGGACTGTAACCTAACCACTTCACAAAAAAACTCTTTGGCCTTTCCTGACCCTTTGGTACGTATTATCTTTTCAAATTGATAGACCTCAGATTTGCCATCGCCTGTACCTCTTCAGGATAAAAAGAGCCAGTGAGAGGCTTCCCTAACTGATCCTGTAATTTATACATAGTTCTCTTCTGACCTCTGACCTCAAATATTTCAATTGACTAATTTTGATAATATCCTTGTCCAAAATACCTCTATTGTTTGTTATCCTAACCTTATTACCAACTTTAAGTACTTCCTTCGGCACAGTTTTTCTTTTATATCGCCGTATAATGTCTGCCACACTTTCTTTTGGTTTTGATCTGTTACTTTTTCAAGAGGCATATCTATAGCTCTATAGTAACGTTTGTTATCACCTGTTTCCACTTCAGGAAGTATATCTAACCATATTGGTTTTTCTATTAGAGTGAAGTACTTTCACAGAGTATTCTTGATTGTTTTGTTAAAACGTTCAACTATGCTAGCCTTGACGTCGCTATCTGTCGAAAATAGTTTTATGTTATGTTTATGGAGAAGTTGTTTTACATTCTGGTTGTAAAATTCTTTCCTTGATCTGTTTGTAACTTAAGAGAAACTCTATCAGCTCTTTTAAATATTCGTGCTAAAGCTTTTGCCACCAAACTGCTCGTTTTACGTTTTATAGGTTCTAACCAACCTGTCTTAGAAAATACATCAATGACGGATATATTGAAACTGTGCCCCTTATTTTGACCTTTGACAAGTTGCATATCTATGGGGCCAGCTTGCCATTGTTCCCCCTCCCCAAACACCCTTACATGTAACCTACGGTAATTCTTTATTTTCGGTTTGTGCAAGTTGTACACATCTTGACCCTTCAGCCAATCAATAACCTGACGGCTCGGTACCCCTTTCATGTGTCGTATTGCCTTGTTTTGTCATGTTAAGCCAGCCGAGGCCGACAGCTTGAACCAATTGTCCAATCTTATCTTTTGCCATCTATGTTATCTCTGACGTCAATATGACCACCACAACATGCGCATGTGCAATTAGGTCTACGTAAGAATTCAGAAAAATGAAATGTTTGAAGTGATGCCATTATTACAACTATGACCAATCCTTTAGTAATCCTGACGCTCCTGTTTCTTCCTCAAATTTATCAGGTATCATCGCTCTGATGTCTTCAGATGTAACGTCCTCTGTATCTAAACTCGCAGTGCTTTTATCATATATTCGGGCTCTGGTATCAAGAACCATATCTCTCAGCTCTCTATTTGGTATAAGAGCCGCAGGTATCTCGGCTTGTGCCAGGGCGTCAGCAAAGGATTGGGCTCCTGCGGATCTCATAGGTGATGAACTTTCAGCCAGTAAATCGCCAAGGTTATAACCTCGTATTGGTGTCCCTCCAGGAGGATGAAAGGTCCCTCTTTTGTCAAAAAAATGACTCATGTCTGACCACATGGCATTAAGAAAGGCTCTTGTTTTACCTTACTCTTTTTCAGTCATTGAAATTGAAAGAGCTCTTGGTATTCAAACCACGTCAGTATCTGGATGCTCTTATATGGAAGCTGCATACTTGCAGGAGTAGCTGGGGGGTTCGGCGGTGTGAAGCCGGATATTCTACTGTTCTACGGGTGAATTCAGGGTCAAAATTGTTATGTTTCTGCATGGACTCGGCATATTGCCTCATCTTTTCATCTGCTGGCAAGAAGTGTCCAGAATGCTCCTCATTTCTCTATCTAAGTCAAACAAATGTTTTGTTTTAACGGTGTTCTTTTATTTACAATTAGTTGTCAAAGTTTGATATTGGGCCAAGAGTAGTATTACGGACTTCTTCATGATTTTATCTTTTCCAGGAAGGTCCTGAATATCCAAAGATCCTTTGTAAGCCTTTCCCTACACCTCGTGTATCGATTCTAGGTGTATGTTCGAACAGGTCGCCGGGTACTCCTAGAATGGGCCTATTGTCTGGAGCATCGGTTTTATAACCTTTTGGTAATCATGTGATCCTCCCTTTTGACCTTTCTTCCTGCACACGTGTTTCATGAAGACCTGTTTTTTGACATTTATATGGACATGTCTGCTACCTGGATTCTTCATAACAGGGATATAGGGCTCAAGGCCTTTAGCCTGGCTGGGGGTAACTTTACATTACCTGCCAAAACATTCATACACATTTCACCAATACAGCTGTGAAAGGAATCAGGCATTGCCTGATGAATTGTATTTCTATCCTTTACGGTAACCTTAGGATTACAACAAACACATAACTCTTTTTTGAATTTAGAAACATTGCTTACTTTCTCTTTCAAAGCCATTATAGTATATACAAGCAAAAATCAAATCGAATAGTGTGGTCCTTCCCCAAACACATTAGCTTTAAGTTTGAGAGTAATAGGTGTGCCTGGCTTAAAGCTAATAAATAAGTAGCCATGAGGCGATGCCGTGGCATCCTTATATACCCCCATGAATGCTTTCCCTCTCTCCGCCCCTGGGTACATCTGCTTTGCAAGAGTGTACACAATGCTCATGTCTGCAGGATTGCAAAATAAGCTCATATAATTGGTGTTTAACTTTATTTCCCTACCCCCCTTAAAAATGCATTCTGAACTAATGATATAAGTGATACATTGGCATGGTGGCTTCCTCTAATAAATAACTTTGCAACAACATCACCATTCTTACCCGATGATTTTGACCTAAGGTCATCTATAACTATAATATTATGTTGAGACTGATCGATTTTGCTTAAAAATCAGATGGTGGTAGTCCTTCAGCAAAGTGAAAGGAGGGGGAGCCTGGCACCTCATTATACTTTGCCTGCCATTTTTCGTAAAACCAATAGACGTTTACAGGTGACGGTTTAAAATACCCTTCGGTTAAAGCTTTCATAACATTGACAGTTTTGCCACTTCCTGAAGGCCCTGCTATACGCCATGTACACGGCGCTTGAAGCATAGGATCACAGGTTTCTATCTCTTCCATTTTTATAAGGTAAAAGATTGTCGTTTCTTAAGCTTACCGTTTGAAAACATGAATTGAGGTAGAGCTGGCGTTGATTTCAATACAAGGGGTTTCCTAGGGACAGGTGAAGGAGTTGTCTCAGGTTGGGGCCAAAGGGGCAAACGTGCTCTTTGTGAAAAAAGGTAGAGCTTTTTTTGCAGGGGTGGGGATTGGTTTAGTCGCAGGTTTAAACTGTGAATATTCTTTAATCGGTGTGCTAGTCCTTTGCTCTAGTGTTACAAAGGCAGCACTAGCTTTGGATGTATTTTTGATTGGTGATATCTCTGCCAAATTGATTGTCTCTGTTTGCTTTATAGTAGGTTCTGTTTGTTTTATAGTCTCTGTTTGTGTTATTTATTTGAATTGAAACTTCACCTTTTGATACTTGACAACAGTTGGGATGGGCTTGATGATAGTAGGTGTTTTCACCTTCGAAAATTGCTTTGTCTGGGCACGTTTTTTTGGAGGAGGAGGTCCTGTAAAATCAGAATGAATTTCGATCACCACAGTCAGAGTAGTAGGTTTTGGTGAAGGTTTTGATAAAGGTTTTGGTACAAGTTTCGGTTTTAAGTGCTTTGTTTTTGACAGTTTTGACAATTTTGACACCACAAGTTTTGACACTGTCACAGGATGTGACACAGAATGTGACACAGGGTTTGACACAGGATATAAAACAGGGCTTGGCACAGGATGTGACACAAATTTGGCACATGTTTTGGTAGTTGCTTGACCGATTCAGAAACTGCAACTGTTCTAGGTCGTGCAAACGCCTCTCTTTTAAAACCCCACGGAGTTGTGGAATAATCCTCATGAATAAAGTGCTTTGTGTACACAGGCTTGTAGTCCTTGAGAAGGATTCTGGAAATGACCGCTGTCGGGCCTTGCCGACCGGCTGCATTAGAAGGCAAAATGTAGCTTTCAAAGTCGAAATACATGTACCTTACCTGTTTCACTGTCTTGGGTGGTTTCACGGATGTGATGAAATAAGGGTAGCCTGCCTTGGCGGACTGTCGGTGATTAGGGCAATACACAGTGTCGGCTTCACAATAATGCTTATTTTCGCCTAACGTTTTATTACAGAGGGAGCACCCTTTCTAAACCTCACACACAGGGACAGGACGACACTTATGATTATTAGATAAGATGATAACAAGATGTGCATCAGAACAGGAAGTACTTGGGAACATTCGATAACAAGCATTACATTTAGACCATTCACCTAATCTACGAAAATTAGTAGAGCCTCCTCTGCAATACACACAGGAAGCTCCACATCTGTGATTTTTAATGTCACAACACGATTTACAACATTTACAACAAAAAACTCTTACTTTAAGAAATAAAGAGACAGTGTTTATGACGTCATAATGATTGTTACGGAGAAATAAACGTAATTTTTTGGGGGGAATTGGTCCTTTATAAAGTACAAGATCATGAACAATGTCCTGAAAAAAATTAATTTGGAAGTCCTTTAATACCATTTTTTGAAAAAAAGCGACAGCTTCCAGTCCCACATTCTTCTACGTCTACACCCGCTTGCGCGCAAACCCGTTCAGCCTGTACATCCTGGGCTTGAAGGTCCTCCTTGAACTGATCCCTTTTGTATCTACATAGATCTTCGAATTTCACTTTGGCTATAAGCAGGGCCCTCGGCAAACACATTTTCCCTTTTTTACTTACTGCTACGAAATTGCATTTTGTTTTGAAAATTTTTAAATTTTGTTTTTGGTCTGGTTCCGGATCATCCTCTGAGGAGGATTCTCCACCCTTCCCTTGGGGTATCGCAATATGCGTCAACTCAATCATTAAACGATCCCCCACCCCAAACTCACGTTTACTGTGCATGCCAGCTTCTATTCAGTCCATTACGCGCTGCACGGTCAGCTGGTCGACGCGTCTGAATGGGATTCCTATAGGGTAATATGAGCTGTCGCCCGTTATACTAAAAAAATCTTGTCGTTTCCTTTAAACTTATTTGAAAGGGAATGTAAGACAATATGCATTAATACGGTGAAAGAATTAAAGCGGTCAGGCACATCCTCCATGAGCCGTTTAAAATGGCCTGATTGAATATAATTTTAAACATGCTTTGCTTGATTTGAGCTTTTCAATTTCGGCCCTACTGATCTCATGAATGTTGAATAAACCCTCATATTTACCAAGGAGGTCCTCAAAATCGCTCAAATCAAGAGAGGGTTGTGCCACACCGTTTTGTCTTTCAATCTCAGCCAACAAATCTTTGATGTCGTCATTGTTGGCCTCTGCGGAAGGGTCTGGTACGTCGTTGTTGTTGACAGCGCCTCCTTCCTGTATTAGTCTTGTTGCGACATCCTGTGAAGGTTGTGAGGGTTCCTGTGAAGGTTGTAAGGGTTCCTTGGTTTCCTCCTGTGAGGGTTCCTGTGAAGGCTCCTTGCTTTCCTCCTGTTCCTGAAGGTTCCTGTGAGGGTTCCTTGGTTTCCTCCTGTGAGGGTTCCTTAGTTTCCTCCTGTGAGGGTTCCTGTGAAGGTTCCTTTGTTCCCATTTGCTCCCATGTTATTATTTCGGGAATTTCAGCCGAAATATCATCAAAATTGTCAGCACTTGATTCGTCCAAAGCGCTCTCGTTACCTTCAGAAAAAT
Organism: Chiridota heheva; assembly: GCA_020152595.1. Taxonomy (NCBI): domain Eukaryota; kingdom Metazoa; phylum Echinodermata; class Holothuroidea; order Apodida; family Chiridotidae; genus Chiridota; species Chiridota heheva. The sequence continues at coordinate 871,180 of JAIGNY010001262.1, read as the reverse complement.
CTTTATCCCAGACACGCAGCTCTGGGGTTAAAGGTGTAAAATAATAATTGGAATTGTCCGACACAAGATAAGTTTTAACAGATGGTACAGATTCAAATTCTGCTGATAAGGGTACAGACTCATTATCCGTATCAGAATGTCAGAATAGTCTACAAGAGAAGTAATTTGTTCTTTTATAGGCGAACAGCTAAATTGGGAAAAATTAAAGGAAACGTCGGAGCTGGAACAAGACACATCAGCATCCGTATCAAAGATGCTCTCATAAACACGCTTTCGCAGGTTCAAGTGTCATCGTCTGCGTATAAACTTTGCGAAGGTTTAATATTGGGTCTTCTTCTTCTGAATCTGATAGCATGTACATACTTTTTGGCAGTGCTTCAGTGTACAAACTTTGTGAAGGTTTAATTGAGGCCTCTTCTTCGAAATTTGACATCATGAACATGCTATTTGTCAGGGGCTCTGTTGTTTTGGAGAACACCTCTTAAACGAAATTTGACCACTGTCAGAAACTGTCCTTTTCATTGGTGTGCAATTCACCATTGACAAACCATTATTGGTTTTCCACACACCATCGGTAAACAAATATCCTTTCTTAAGCAAGTTAAGCTGCCTCCACGCCATTATGAATATAATCTTGGAAAGTATCAAAGATAAAGTAAAAGCTTGAACAATTGAAGTGATGAGCAGAATGAAAATGAAAAGAGAGAGAGAGAGTTGAACACACAATTACAATGACGGGGTCGTCGCCTGCGTATTCGCTTATGATAGTACAAATGCTATCACGAAACGCTTAATACGACCCAGACGAGAACACAGGTACGACGTACGGACAGACATAACATCGACAACCAAGTCAATGTCCACGGCCTTTGATAACCAGTTGTGGTGCACTGGCGTGTCTACCCACCCCAGGATTGAACCCGGGGCCTCGTGGTCTGTAGACAGGTATTATAACCGCTACACCACAGTAGGTAGATTGAAAATGAAAAACGAATGTTCCAACCTTTATATTGAAGAATTCCCGCCAAGAATTGGCGTTAAAAATTGGCGCTAAAAAATATTTTAGGGCGAAAGATTACACGGCGAAAGGAGTGCCCCCTGCCAAAATGTTGTCTAGCTCAGCCAGTAAATCGGGGTCATCTACAGTTCTCAACTCATGAATAACAGCTCTTTCAACCTGTGACAAATCATCTTTCAGTCTTTGGTTTGCCACACACCAGTGGTAAACAAAAATCCTTTCTTAAGCAAGTCAAGCTGCCTCCACGCCATTGTGAATATAATCTTAGAAAGTATCGAAGATAAAGTAAGAGCTTGAACAGTTAAAGTGATGAGCAGAATGAAAATGAAAATTTTGTGAGTAAGTGAACACACAAATTTACAATATCTAGATTGTTTGTCAATGGTCATACATGTCTACAGACCACGAGGCCCTGGGTTCAAGCCTGGGGTGGGTAGACACACCAGTGTACCACTACTGGTTATCAAAGGCCGTGGACATTGACTTGGTTGTCGATGTTATGTCTGTCCGAACGTCGTACCTGTGTTCTCGTCCGGGTCGTATTAAGCGTTTCGTGATAGCATTGTTACTATCATAACCAAATACGCAGGCAACGACCCCGTCATTGTAATTGTGTGTTCACTCGTCGTCACTCATTCGACGTCGTCAGATGGTTGGGGACATCTACCTACTGTGGTGTAGCGGTTATCATACATGTCTACAGACCACGAGGTCCTGGGTTCAAGCCTGGGTTGGGTAGACACGCCAGTGCACCACAACTGGTTATCAAACGCCGTAGATATTGACTTGGTTGTCGATGTTATGTCTGTCCGTACGTCGTACCTGTGTTCTCGTCCGGGTTGTATTAAAGGAAGAGGCGATTATTTTATCGCCGTGCATCGCCAATTTTTTTCTAAACAAGTTAATGACCTGTAACTAAGGCTTTAATGGTCACACATCAATGCCCTAATCCCATGAGTACCAATCACAGCCAAAACACTTATATTCTGTCCAGTGCACACATCAGAAATAAGCTTTTTACCATAACAATAGAAGCTGTACTTTGGACTGGCCACGTATAGATCGCGTCAGCTTTACAAGCGTGCATAGAAAAGTTTTCACGACGACGACGACGAGTGAACACACAATTACAATGACGGGGTCGTCGCCTGCGTATTCGGTTATGATAGTAACAATGCTATCACGAAACGCTTAAGACGACCCGGACGAGAACACAGGTACGACGTACGGACAGACATAACATCGACAACCAAGTCAATGTCCACGGCCTTTGATAACCAGTTGTGGTACACTGGCGTGTCTACCCAACCCAGGCTTGGACCCAGGGCCTCGTGGTCTGTAGACAGGTATGATAACCGCTACACCACAGTAGGTAGATTAAAAAGTTTTCACTGATCTTGCTTGCTTTTAACTACATTGACGAATATATAGAAAAGCCTCAATTTATTTTCTGTATGTAACTTTTGTGATTATTCAGCTGCATGTCATCTCGTTATGTATGATGCTGTACATTTAAATAATGTGCTTTTTTTCGTTCCACAGCTGAAGACAAAATAAAAACAGCTTAAAGCAGAAAAGAAAAAAAAATCATCGCCCAAGTGTAGAATCCAACTCAAATTATGAAAAAATATACCTAGCACATTAAAATCTACAGTACCGAGGCGAGCAGTTTGACAATTACGCCGGTAATTTTAACGCTGGTAAGCCGCCGATAAAACGCTGGTAATGCCGCCGGTAATGCCGCCGGTAAAGCGCCGGTAATGCCGCCGGTAAAGCGCCGAAGAAAAAAAACCGTTCTCGAAGCCAAAAACGTGGTATTGGTTTTCATGCAACTTGCAATTTAAATTTTAGATACAAAGATACTATCACGAGCGTTATTTTTCAATCACAACTCTTATTTTTTTCAGCAAGGAAAGTCCTGTCTACTGTTAACGTCTGCACACGTACCGAACCTCCAAATTTCATTAGTTCAGATACGTTTAAACTGATGCAAATTTGCCGTTTTAAGCAAAATTAAGTATTTCACTCCCCGTGTCTTTTTAAAGGACACAGATCAGCCCACAATAAATTGGTAACGACATTGCAGAGCGTACCACAGAGATTTACGATCATTATTTATTTTTAAAAAGTTCAGCAAAAAATAAAACCTGAAAAGCAGCCGTGGCAACGCAACTTGTGTCTGCACTATCAGGCGGGCCGCGACGGCCATTTTATTTTTTATAAATCATAAAATGAAACTTGAATAAAGTCACCATATCAACTAAAACTAAAATGATTAGCGAAATAAAAAGGATCGGTGCAATAAAAATAAACAAGGTTAACTTACTGAGATTTCCATGTATTATTCCGAAATATATAATATTCCAAATAGTCGAGTAAAATTTTAACTCGTGAAATATTTCCACCAAAATATTAGGAAACATTGTCAAAAACTTGTTTATATGTAGTTCCATATACAGCAAAAGTAAAACGAAAGAAAATAGAAAAAATAAAATAAAATGAGAACAAATAAAATTCTGGACTAAGTACTCTTTGCTCAGTGTAGACCTCCATGTTGAAAAGAATGCATCAAAATCTGTCCGAAAGTTCGAAATCCGCGACGTGTAAGTAAACAGAAACATACATATTACTCCCACTATTTGATAAGCCCAGGTGAGAGAGAGTTGAACACACAATTACAATGACGGGGTCGTCGCCTGCGTATTCGGTTATGATAGTACAAATGCTATCACGAAACGCTTAATACGACCCGGACGAGAACACAGGTACGACGTACGGACAGACATAACATCGACAACCAAGTCAATGTCCACGGCCTTTGATAACCAGTTGTGGTGCACTGGTGTGTCTACCTACCCCAGGCTTGAACCCGGGGCCTCGTGGTCTGTAGACAGGTATGATAACTGCTACACTACAGTAGGTAGATTAAGCCCAGGTGCAAAATGATTTCTTTATAAATTAGATCGTGCGAAAATATCTTTCCTTCCAACAAATATATTATAATTCTTACCCGAAACTTACGAACATTTAACTCAATTAACATTAATCTGTATGAAAAACATACCGCAAAAACACGGCAAACTTCTAAAGAATCATAAATAATGCTGCTGCCCCATTCCCAGCACCTTTGACAGATTTGTTTACAAATTGATGCCAGCTGCGTCTAGACTTTGGCCTAGCGCGGTCCAATTAATTAGATTGGCACATTTAAAGGGGAATACTTACGATTTTCACATTTGAGGAGAAATACTTAAAAAGGTATATGCCCCTCCCGATTTTCATGTTGGCTTCCAAATATTTGAAGTCTAAAGACATAAACTTGAGTTTGGTGGCTATGGATAAGAGACCGGGGATCCCAGCGATTAATAGCGATTTGGAGGGGTACTCCAGAGGAATACCTTCTTCTACATGTTTAATATAATATTATCAGGCTATCGAATTTAGGGTGGGGGCATTCTCCTTTATGAATAGATACAGTAATTTGGTAGATTATCTCGTCCCCTCTCTAATTTCCCTACAAAAATTAAAAGTATTACGACAGCAAGAAGGAGGTGGATGGGGGCGAGGGCGGCGGGGAGTAGATCTTTCTTATGATCTCCTAGCTCGTCTGCAAGTTGAAGCGACACACTGGGATCGTTGAACTATTGAATTTGGGGTGGGGGCATTCTTTTTTATGAAAACATAATTTTGTAGATCGTATCGTCCCCTCCCCAACTTTTTTAAATTTCTCCACAAAAATTGGAAGTATTACGAATAGGAAGAAGTGGTGGATAGGGGTGGGGTGGGGGCGGCAGTGACATGGTTCTTTGTTAAGTTCTCCCCGTTTCAGGTTTCAAACGGCAAATTTGATCACCAAACATTGAATTTGTGGGGGAATTTTTTTACTGTGAAAACATACTTGGTATATGATATCGTCCTTCCCCCTCCCCATTTGTTTTCCCGAATGAAGATAAGGCGATGCTTTAATCATCCCTCTCCCGTCCTCTGTGAATTTTCTCATATTTCTCACTTCACAAAATGTTAGATGTCCACTCCCCCTCCCGGTTTTGGTATTGTTGTCTTTTTTTTTTTTAATTTTACGGCTTTCCTCCATTTTGAATGTTTACATTAAAGTGTCAAGCGTGCAGTATGTCTTTTAACAACTTAGCGCCGCGTGGCCGAGGAGTTCGAGGAAACCTGTCGCCAGGTTATAAACCACCCAGACATGTGAAGGGGGACGCGGGCGGCATATCATTGAACGAGATATTTTGTTGTTTTTCTGACACAGTTCTAATGATTTTGAAAAAAGTAGAATTTATACTGATGCGATGTGTGGTAATAATTTAATTTGCGATGTGTGGTAATAATTTAATTTAATATACATTAACTTGGCGGCCATTAACTGGGGCACAACAGGGTGTGTTAAACCTGATCTTTTGTAAGTTTGCGTAATGTTTCCCAGGGACCAACGCATTAAATAACAGGCCTTTTGGAACGAAGGTTAGGAAACTGTTGTGGAAGCCTGACCACAATGGGAGTAAATTGTTACGTTAAAAAAAAAACATTTTTATCAAAAGACAGTCATTGATGCATCGTGAGTTTTTGTTATAAATATATTTTGTATTATAATTTTGTTTTTCTTGTCAATGATCTGTAAAACTGTTGTAAAGTAGGAGAGACAATTTGTTTTCTTTTTTAATAAAATTGTATTGCTTCGACGGGAACAGCAATTTTATGTTACATTCAACAACATAAGTGTACATCATACGTCAAGTGTATTTGGTGCAAATGCAACTCCCTCAACGGGTTTTGATCGGTATAAATCCTTCCTTTGTTCGGGCCAACGAGCCTGGGCTGCTGCTCTTTCGTTTGCCAAACAAAAGACATCTTGTGGACTTGGCTCATTTACACTGGGGGTTATAGAGTGTTACGTAGTCGTAATCAGGGTATTATGCATAGAATAATCACACACAACAGGTCTTTAAAAATCGGCGATGCATTTCGATTAAATAATCGCCTGTTCCCTAAGCGTTTCGTGATAGCATTGTTTACTCTTATAACCAATTACGACCCCGTCATTACAATTGTGTGTTCACTCGTCGTCGGATGGTTGGGAATCTACCTACTGTGGTGTAGCGGCCATTATACCTGTCTACAAACCACGAGACCCTGGGTTTAAGCCTGGATTGGGTAGACACGCCAGTGTACCACAACTGGTTTTTAAAGGCCGTGGACATTGACTTGGTTGTCGATGTTATGTCTGTCCGTACGTCGTACCTGTGTTCTCGTGCGGGTCGTATTAGGCGTTTCGTGATAGCATTGTTACTATCATAACCGAATATGCAGGCGACAACCCAGTCATTGTAATTGTGTGCTCACTCGTCGTCGAATGATTGGGCGGCAGTGTGATCCTGAAATATATGAGCTTAACGATAATGAGGGAGATATACTTGTATTAGTCTAAGTACGCCAATATAATGTCTATATACTGAAGCTAATGTGACAACATCCGAAAAACATGACAACTTTGGAAATAACGGGGATGAGATTGTAAATCGCTCGCTTCGCGATTTACAATCCATCCCCGTTATTTCGGAAGTTGTCACGTTTTTCGGATGTTGTCACGTTATACTACTGTCATCCAAAGAGGAAGATCTGTATATACGTCATTCATACTTTACTGTCTCCGTGAAGTTGGTTTATGTTAATGTACACTTCTTGTACAAGTTATATGCGCTTGGATTAACTTATATGTGCTGGTGTTCTTAAAACTAAAATGGCTCCCAGGGCTAAGAAGTGCACAAATCGCTTCAAAATCAAAGTCGCAAACGCCATAATGGATTTGAATTATTAAGACAAGCATAATTGGGAAAACCACCAGGAACTGATAGTCAGCGTAGTAGGAATCAGCTCTCAGATGGGGGAGGGGGAGTGCAAGAATACAAAAATCCTGTTTATATGTGGGATATGGCACTGGTAAATTAACTTTCCATTCAACGTTGCTGCAAATCTAAAAATATCCTGCAATGTTCTGAAAATGTTACCAAATTTTACAAAAATGTTCAATAATCTACCAAATTTCGTTTTGATGTCATTTAAAAATACCCAATGTGATCTCCAAACTGGAAAAGAAAGCTGACAAACCTACAACCGGGAAGGAGAAATCCTCTCAGGCGGCATTTTTGGGCAATTTTCTTTTATTTTCAGTAAATTTTCTTTTGATTTTCAAGAAATTTCCTTGATTTTCAGATTTTTTGTCAATTTTCAAGAAATGTTGCTAAAATCGACAGTTTTCATTCAGCTTTGACAATCTGTTCAATTTTATGTTAATAATTTCTCAATTTTACCTCCCAAACACGAAGAAAGCATAAAACAGGTTAAATCGTCTCAGGGAGACTTTTTTTTTTTTAAATGAGATATGTTAATTTGAGGCGGCTAAATGTTTTGTGCCAAAAGTAGTTTATTTTTATTTTTAATCAAGCAACACAATGTTAGCCCCTAAAAATGATGGTCGCATTTGTCTATGGTCATTTTATAACATAAAATATACAAGAGAAGACACTGATTTTATTTGATTTTGAATTAAGAACCTTATATTTCAGTCAATAAAGTATGCTGAAGTTATCCATGTGCTTCTTCATCTCCAACAGTACAATCTGCTCTCTGACCAGCACTATCATTTATACAAAACTTCTTACCAGCCCCAATAACCAATGGTATGGTTTAGAATTTCACAGAGTTGAAAACTCTCTTGTTTTGGCACTGTCAGTGATCATGGAGGATACAAAGGAGAAAAGAAAATCAACTGCACTTTTGGGAATTCCCCCATCAGCTTCCAGCTAGGGGATTTCCACCTATATATGCTCTTCCCTGATCAGAACTAACTGAGTATGCATAATTGTGCTGCTACATGCCCTCAAGCTGGGTTGAACATGCATTATCTGGAAGTGAGATATTATTTAATGCCCACTGAGCACAAACTACATTTACTGACACTATGGAAGGCAGTCATACACTTTCAGCAATCAGAACCAAATTAAAAGCAAAAATAATAAACAGAAATGAATAATTAAAAGTCCTTTTAAAGATGTTCATGTGTGATATGGATGATGATCAAGGGCGTATTTTGCCATGTACTGTTTGCTCTCCCATTATACTGTGTTTGGATGGTTTCATACACCATGTGATGATAGCATTGCACGATACACTTAATTCATTCAAAGTGATTCACAGATAATCGATCGATACATAATCTATAATTGCAGTACAGAAGAAAATATGAGTATATTAAAAATACATGCTATAAAATAAAATGGTTTCATTGAAAACAAAAAGGGACATAATGGTAAGAATAGCTTCTGTAAAAGCAGGGGTTATTTTCTGAATATTTGTGAGAATTCTATCTCAAACTCAGAATATGGCCAATGAAAAAGCTAAACATATGCTGAATTGTTACCCATACATTGAACCAAGCAAAGAGTAACCTTTCTCTTGCTAATGATTTTAAAACCCAAAACAGAAAAGGTCACTACACCAAAAATCAAGTAAACTTGAGTAACTCAACATTTTTTGGCTTCACAACTGACTGCCACACATCCTTGTTGAAGGCAGAAGACATCAACTATAGTTAGGTGTTAAATTTCTTATTCTATTGAGCAGGATAATAATGTGGTTGGTGACATGTCGTGCCATAATGTGTTTAATGACATGTCATGCCATAATGTGGTTGGTGACATGTCGTGCCATAATGTGGTTGGTGACATGTTGGCCATAATGTGGTTGGTGACATGTCGTGCCATAATGTGGTTGGTGACATGTTGGCCATAATGTGGTTGGTGACATGTCGTGCCATAATGTGGTTGGTGACATGTTGTGCCATAATGTGGTTGGTGACATGTTGTACCATAATGTTGTTGGTGACATATTGTGCCATTATGTGGTTAGTGACATGTTGTGTCATTATGTGGTTGGGGACATGCTGTGCCATAATGTGGTTGGTGACATGTTGTACCATAATGTTGTTGGTGACATGTCATGCCATAACGTGGTTGGTGACATGCCGTGCCATAATGTGGTTGGTGACATGTCGTGTCATAACGTGGTTGGTGACATGACGTGCCATAACGTGGTTGGTGACACGTTGTGCCATAATGTGTTTGTTGACATGTTGTGCCATGACGTGGTTGGTAACATGTGCCATAATGTGGTTGGTAACATGTGCCATAATGTGGTTGGTGACATGTTGTCCCATAAAGTGGTTGGTGATATGTGGTGCCATTATGTGGTTTGTGACATGTTGTGCCATAATGTGGTTGGTGACATATTGTGCCATTATGTGGTTGGTGACATGTTGTGCTATAATGGGGCTTGTGACATGTGGTGCCATTATGTGGTTGGTGACATGTGCTGCCATGTGGTTGGTGACATGTTGTGCCATTATGTGGTTGGTGACATGTTGTGCCATTATGTGGTTGGTGACATGTTGTGCCATTATGTGGTTGGTGACATGTTGTGCCATTATGTGGTTGGGGACATGTTGTGCCATAATGTGGTTGGTGACATGTTGTGCCATCATGTGGTTGGTGACTTGTTGTACCCTAATGTGGTTGGTGACATGTTGTGCCATTATGTGGTTGGTGACATGTCGTGCCATAATGTGGTTGGTGCCATGTGGTGCCATAATGTGGTTGGTGACATGTTGTGCCATAATGTGGTTGGTGACATGTTGTGCCATAATGTGGTTGGTGACATGTTGTGCCCCAATGTGGTTGGTGACATGTTGTGCCATAATGTGGTTGGTGACATGTTGTGCCATTATGTAGTTGGTGACATGTGCCATAATGTGGTTGGTGACATGCTGTACCATAATGTTGTTGGTGACATGTTGTACCATTATTGGCAGCTATGTCTTGGTTTGTGTGCACAGATGGCTTCCTTTGTAATGCGCTTTGAAAGAGGCACTGGCCTTATAAGCCTAACGGCTAAGATGGATTTAGCTTTAGCTTGAGGAGACACATGTATTAGAGGGCACTTTATAAGCACATCACATTATAATAAGTATATGTTTTTTACTTCTGCCATCTCAGATTCAAAGCAATAAATATTCATAGTATGAATAGCAAGTAACATGATGAAATATCCATCCTTATGAAGAATGGTCCATCAATCATTCATGGGTTTTGCACAAAGTTCTCCCAAGCATATAATGTATATTTTTATTTAGGCTCTGCCAAGGACTAATCTGATTCGCATCACTGAATAGCAATTATGTAGCTTGAGCCCAAGATGAATGACAATAAACAAGTGAACTGTTAGACTATGAAGATGTTATCAGTTAAGAAGGTATAGATTACCCCTGTGTTGTGTATGGTGTAACAATAGCTGAATGCTAGTCAATGGATTGTGAAGAGTCTCTCGGGTTGAATGGTGTGGATCACCCCTGATTTTGAGAAAATCGGGGGTGTTGGGTTGGAGGGGACTAAGGGCCATAAATTCTTAATGATGCAGACTTGGTCAAAGGTAACCCTCAACAATTGCGTTTGCTTTGTGGTCCCAACTCAAAAAAAAAACTGGCAACCATATGTTCCCTCATTTCCAAAATTGTGATCTTCAAAATTGTTACTCTCCAGTATATACAAAAACCTGTTTGAAATTATAATCTTTAAACAAAAAACCTGGAAAAAAAATTAAGAGTTAGGATTGCAGTAAATTTGGGGCAGTATGAATAATGGTATTTCATACTACGGAAGTATTTTCAGTTCATTTCTTATTCAAACAAACTTTTATTTTGGTCACCAGCTGAGACATAAAGTCTTATTTGTCTGGTGAATAAAATTGTCATTTTTCAATTTTTTGGTCACCAAGATTCAAGTTTTTATCACCATTGCAACCACTGCATCAGGAATTGTCGAGGGTTGGTCAAAAATGAATTTCAAATATTCACATCAGAGAAAATTTTGTTTCCTTTCATGCAAGAGAAGAATGCAGTTATGATCCTGGCCCACAATAATACTCCCAGTGCTTATTGCTGTAGAGCTAATTTTAGCTTGTGCTTTTTTTGGTCAAACATTGCCCAGGCTTTTTTAACTAAAACAAAATTTAATGATGCTTCCTACAATAAAATAATAAGGTATTTCTGGAGAAGGAAACAAGATCAAATTTCATTGACTTAAATGGTATATAAACTCTCCAATATTCTATACTCTCCGTTAAACTTGCTTAATCTGATTGTTACAAGCTGATCTCCATTTCTGCTGTACACCCTCCAAAAAAATCACACAATGATACCCAAACATTGGAGCAAGGTGAAGATTATACTCAAATTATCGAACAATTCTCTGATTTTCAAAAATAATGTTTTGAATGATTATACCCCCTTCCCCAGCCCCTCGTATATCAAGACAAGAATGATTTCATAATAATAATACCTGGGGATATTCAGTATTAACGGAGACTTTTTATCAACAATGCAGAAGGCAGTAGAATGTCCAAAAAAGTTGTGTGCGAGATTACAAACCATACATTTTAAGTTTACAATAAAAGTGGGATCCCTCACCTCTCTCCCTGAAGAATGTGCCCATTGAATATAATATCATAATAAGGTTGAGGCTAGCAATTATGAAATACATTAGTTTTTGCTGTTCAGAAATATCTGATATTCCTATCACTAGGGTATAAGCACCAATCTTCCTTGTGCTGACGTCGTGTTGATGATGTCATCATGTGCCTGGCTGGCTTGATCTAGCGGGTATTCCTTGGCAATCACTGGTTTGATAAACCCAGCTTCTAGTCCTGATTGGATAGCTGCACTTGCCTCTTTCATCTCATTCTACAAACAAACAAAAAGTATTAGCGATAGTTTTACTTTGATTAATGATTAGAATGAGGATTATATATTTTGCACGTCTTGACAATAAATTAAAGTCAAAAATACTCACAGAAAATACCGTATTTGACGTATTAAGCGCCCAGGGTGCTTATGGAAATAGATTGCCCCACTTTGTAGGCCGGAAGTTTTTTCCTAATGAGCGAAGTGCATTGTGTGAACTGGTTATATATGCTAGCCCCACAATAACCATTACCTGCCACAAGAAGTGTCACAAGGAATTCAGGGGCAAGTGGAGGGGAAGGGGGAGAAGCAAATCAAGTGAGTGCACTTTTTTTGTCAGTAATTGAGGGGCACTTTCGTTGTCAAAAAGGGGCACTTTGGTCAGTTTTCGAAAAACAAAGTGGCGGGCACTCGCCCTGGCCCCTGTTTCCTATATACATATGATTTAAGTAAAGCTAGGAAGGATTTGGGACAGGGAGGGGGAGGGGGCACTTGTCCCACCCCATTTCTTTCCAAAGGTATACTTTTATGTGGTGATGTTTTGTATCTTAGCATGATTCTGTGATCCCTACTTTTCCCTGCCGGAAATCCTGCCTATGGATTTGAGATTGGGAAGCGAGGAACAATGTTGGCAATTGCCCATCAGACGAATAGGTAAAAGGCCTACTTTTGATAATTACTGCTCATAAAATTATTGGGGGTCATAGCCCCCACCCACCACGGCCTTCGGTGCTTTAATTGTGTCAGATAAATATCAAATGTATGCTACAACTTCTATGTACTATGTAGGATTTGTGATTGAGTGGATTTCCATTTGTTTTTAAGCTTCAAGAATGAAGTGGTATAATTTCACATAGCTTTTAAAAGGGTACATCCTGCCCACATGCTTCAAAAGCGCACTTCCTGCACCCTTTACTCTAGGGTAAGGCGGGAATGGCCCCCTTGCCCTGTCCTTCCGACACCCCTGCCTGCTACCACAGAAAGCTTATGAGCGTCAGATGCAAAATTAGAAAATAATGTAACAAATAACTTTTGAATTAATGAAATAAATGATGTTATCCAGCGAGTGCTTATTAGAACAGGGGCAGTATTATCCAGCGAGTGTTTATTATAGCAGGGGCGGTGTTATCCAGCGGGTGCTTATTAGAGCAGGGGCGGTGGTATCCAGCAGGTGCTTATTAGAGCAGGGGCAGTGGTATCCAGCGGGTGCTTATTAGAGCAGGGGCGGTGTTATCCAGTGGGTGCTTATTAGAGCAGGGGCAGTGTTATCCAGCGGGTGCTTATTAGAGCAGGGGCGGTGTTATCCAGCGGGTGCTTATTAGAGCAGGGGCGGTGTTATCCAGCGGGTGCTTATTAGAGCAGGGGCGGTGTTATCCAGCGGGTGCTTATTAGAGGAAGGGCGGTGGTATCCAGCGGGTGCTTATTAGAGCAGGGGCAGTGGTATCCAGCGGGTGCTTATTAGAGCAGGGGCGGTGTTATCCAGCGGGTGCTTATTAGAGCAGGGGCGGTGTTATCCAGCGGGTGCTTATTAGAGGAAGGGCGGTGGTATCCAGCGGGTGCTTATTAGAACAGGGGCAGTGGTATCCAGCGGGTGCTTATTAGAGCAGGGGCGGTGGTATCCAGCGGGGGCTTATTAGAGGAGGGGCGGTGTTATCCAGCAGGGGCTTATCAGAGCAGGTGCGGTGTTATTCAGCAGGTGCTTATTAGAGCAGGGATCAATTCAGTGGTTAGCTACATCTGTCTTGTTGTGGTAAAAAGACAAACACAACTGGGATGAACCTACTATGATGTCTTCTTCCGTTTTCAAACCACCTTTTACTAAAAAACAGAATTCAGGGCTTTACCACAATCCTATAGGAGTGATCTTGTTATCATTTTGAAGTACTCGTAAATTTCGTTCACAAAATGTAACTTTTTGATAGGGGTCATATACAGAATTTTGAGAAAAAGTACATTAAAAAAAAAAAAAAAAAAAAATTGCTGAAATATTTACAACAAATATTTTTTTGTTCTCTTTTAAATCTTACAATAACTTTAAGATAACATTTTTGCTTGAAAATCAAACACACAAGTCCCAAGACATGATAGTATTGGTTTCTGGTCTAATTCTTATAATCCCTACCTGCTATCTTTTGATCTGAAGAAATTTCTTTAAAATGTCATGAATTTTTGCCATTTTTGACCCATTTAAAAAAAAAAAATTGTGTACCCAAACCGTACATCGCACATGCTTTGTTGAACCGTTGTTCGAAAGTGCTTGAATTTTCTTTTCATTTGATATATAAATAAAGGCATACCCCCTCTATTTAGAACATTTCCATAGGTTTAGAGGAAATGTACGCATTTAGCACGCGAGAGTTCCAGGTTGGAGTCTCACCGTGACCACTGCATAATTATTTTTCTGCTGTAGCTTTCAGGGGTCTTTTTACTATAATCATTTTTGATGTTTTTTCATCTTTCCTTTCTTTCTAAATTTTTAAGATCAGTATCATTGGAAAGGAAATTTCATAAAGAATCTAAATACGTAACACAAATCTGTTTTCAATACTGACAAGAAGTTATACGTCTGCAAATATTGACCATTTGTTGACCAAATTTAGCTAAAAATTGCTTAATTTGCATATTTTTGTCCAATATTTTGTAAATTGGCTTTCATTACTCAAAGATAAATATCTTAGCCTCTATTCCAACCAAACTTGTAATGAAAGAAAATGAAAGGAAAGTTGTCAAAAATGCATATGAAAAAAAGTTACGAAAATTGGGCTCACTTTTTTTAAAGCCCTGGTAGAGTAAGGGTTAAGGAAATAATGAATTTGAAGGCTGTAGTAAAATCCCTTTGCGTATAAAATGAACAGGTTTAACCACTGAACTTATCCTTTTATTCAATCCAGTGCATTAACAATGGCTGAAGTATTAGTTCAGTGGTCAAGCAACATTTTCTCCTAAGAAAGAGGAACACGAAAGAAATAAAATGGTGAAGAAACTACTTCAGTATCTTATTTCTTTAAGGAAATATTCAAGTTTAAACCTCTGTCTCATCTAGAAATGACTGGTGTAGTAAGTCTACTGTGAAAAGTTGGTGTCTTCATCCTCATATTATTAACAATTGCTAATGTAAATTAACTTTTTTACTATTTGAATAAATTTTCTTCAAACATTCTTCAGGTGGTAGACTATAATTACCCTTACTAGAATCTGTTTTACTACTTCTGACGTATCCAATGGTTTTTAACCACAAAACCTCAGGACAAAATATGATAGAAAACATAAAGACATTGCGGAATCTGAGTATGTGACGTCACAACTAGTCTGATTTCAGTCAAGTTTTAAACTTTGCTATCTCCATAAAAGAATACAATTTTTGAATGCTTTCTTCCCCATTTTGTTTCTTTAGATGTCCTCTTTCATATAAGATGGACTTGGTTGACCCCGAACTAATCTTATAACACTTATGAAGGAAAAGAGCATGTGATGTCATTCCTGCAAAGCAATTTACTGATACAATGCATTTTCATTTAACTTTACTTTAAATTCCAGGCCTGCTGCATAGATTTTATGAGTCTCTAAGACCTTATTATTATCTTACTGTCCTCTATTAATTACACACTGTATTATACAACATAATACACAGCATACAGGACACAAATACATAGCATACTGGCAGGACACAAATACATAGCATAAAGGACACAAATACATAACATACAGGACACAAATACATAACATACAGAACACAAATGAATAGCATACAGGACACAAATACATAGCATACTGGCAGGACACAAATACATAGCATAAAGGACACAAATACATAACATACAGGACACAAATACATAACATACAGGAAACAAATATGTAGCATACAGGACACAAATACATAGCATACAGGACACAAATATGCAGCATACAGGACAAAAATACATAACATACAGAACACAAATGAATAGCATACAGGACACAAATACATATACATACAGGACACAAATACATAACATAAAGGAAACAAATACATAACATACAGGACACAAATACATAACATACAGGAAACAAATATGCAGCATACAGGACACAAATACATAACATACAGGACAAAAATAAATAGCATACAGGACACAAATACATAACATACATGACACACATACATAGCATACAGGACACACATACAGGACACAGCATACAGGACACATGGCATATAGGACACATGGCATACAGGACACACATACAAGACACACATACATAGCATACAGGACATACATACAGGGCACACATACAGGACACATAGCATACAGGACACACATACAAGACACACATACATAGCATACAGGACATACATACAGGGCACACATACAGGACACATAGCATACAGGACACACATACAAGACACACATACATAGCATACAGGACATACATACAGGGCACACATACAGGACACATAGCATACAGGACACACATACACACATACATAGCATACAGGACATGCATACAGGACACACATACAGGACACATAGCACACAGGACACACATGGCATACATACAGGACACACATACAAGACACACATACATAGCATACAGGACACACATACAGGACACACATACAGGACACATAGCATACAGGACACACATACAGGACACACATACAGGACACATAGCATACAGGACACACATACAGGACACACATACAGGACACATAGCATACAGGACACACATACAAGACACACATACATAGCATACAAGACACACATACAGGACACACATACAGGACACATAGCATACAGGACACACATACAGGACACATAGCATACAGGACACACATACAAGACACATAGCATACAGGACACATGGCATATAGGACACATGGCATACAGGACACACATACAAGACACACATACATAGCATACAGGACACACATACAGGACACACATACAGGACACACATACAAGACACACATACATAGCATACAGGACACACATACAGGACACACATACAGGACACACATACAGGACACATAGCATACAGGACACATGGCATATAGGACACATGGCATACAGGACACACATACAAGACACACATACATAGCATACAGGACATACATACAGGGCACACATACAGGACACATAGCATACAGGACACACATACAAGACACACATACATAGCATACAGGACATGCATACAGGACACACATACAGGACACATAGCATACAGGACACACATACAAGACACACATACATAGCATACAGGACATACATACAGGACACATAGCATACAGGACACACATACAGGACACATAGCATACAGGACACATGGCATACAGGACACATAGCATACAGGACACACATACAAGACACACATAGCATACAGGACACATGGCATATAGGACACATGGCATACAGGACACACATACAAGACACACATACATAGCATACAGGACATACATACAGGACACACATACAGGACACATAGCATACAGGACACACATACAGGACACATAGCATACAGGACACATGGCATATAGGACACATGGCATACAGGACACACATACAAGACACACATACATAGCATACAGGACATACATACAGGGCACACATACAGGACACATAGCATACAGGACACATACATGTAGCATACGGGACACACAAACATAGCATAGCATACAGGACACACACACATTGTACCTGTAAAAAGGATACAGATGCTCTCACATCAACTTCCGACAAGAAAAAACATATTTTGTCATAGTTTTTTAATACATATAGAATATCGCAAAACAAAATGTTAAATAACACCTAAGAAAAATCATATTTAGCTGTAATTCTAAATCTAATGGTTTAATACCATACCTGAATTCATACCACTTTCATTTGAGTAGAATCTGTATTCCCTAATTTTCTCTTCCATTCATATCTTGCCAATGCATCTATTAACACAATTAATGTCTCTGAGTTACAAAATAAGTCACACCCACCATAGCAGCATGGTTACTAGGTGGGGGAAACAAACATCAAATTCACAATCGTGCATTACCAATGCACTGACATTAAATGTTTGCAAGGCCTGCCATAAGCTTTGATCCATGATTGGTACTTCTCCGGAACTTTTTAGTTTTTAGCAAAAGGGATCAACAAAATTCAGTTAGCTAACTGTTCTGGGTAACAGCAATCAGATTTACAAAGCTCGTAAGCGCAATTTTTGCTCACCATTTGGCCGTCACTCAGTCACTGTGTGTGCAGAAATTTGTTTTGTACAGTAAATTGCATTGACTACATGAGCGCGTACCACTAGCTAGTTGTACTTTACCAGTACTGCGTAAGATGTTTTCCCCACTTAGTTACATGGATTTTGTTGCTAGGCAAATTCATGCGGTGATTGGTTGAAAAGTTGTCAATCATCTAACTCAGACAGGTTAATTGGTTTTACACTAATACTACAACTACTTGTCCATGAATCTGCAAGTAGACAAGCAAAAGTATAACATGATTTGCTTTCTGAATGGAAGTTTTGTTTTGGCATTGTAACATCCCAGGCTTCTACTGATGAGAGCAATTATACTAACCACTGTATGCAGCTTTATTTTGAGCAAGCTGGTTGTTAACATAACAGCAGATAAAACAACAAATTCAGCAGAATTTTAACATTATTCGTTCAAATATTGACTAACAATGTTAGTTCAATAAGCAGGATGATTAGAAAATAATTCACCACATTGAGACCTTTATAGAATGATCAGATGGCAAATATCTTCAAACATCAACATAACTTTTGTTTCGACAAAATCATCAACAACTCACCTGAGATGCTTTTCTTAGCATGACACCAATAATTGAAGTTTCTTTACCCATCATTATCCTTGGATTTATTTCTACTGGGCCTCTGCATCCAATAACCTGTAGAAGAAGTCACATTTACATATCTTAAGTGATTATTTGGAACTCATTGGTCTCATCCCAACAAGGATTGATTGTCAATGAAAGTATTCTCTACACACTTTTTTTCTGTTTCATTTCCTATTGAAAATAAAACCTGAATAGAAGATTTTCAAAATTATGTTTAAAAGTATCTAGTTATAGTTATGGCCACTCAAAGCTTTTATGTATAATGGGAAGATAGCTTTATAACTGTACATAGTTGTTTCTAATTCATTGTACAAATTCATTCTTTAAAAATGATGGGAATATCTCTTAGACTTATATTGGGGGTAGGCTGAAGATTTTTTTTTCAATAAACTACTCCCTTTAAAAAGGTTCCAGTAGATGATTCACAACAATGTGTTTATATAATGAAAAGAAATATTTCTTGCTTATACATACACATTCAAAAAGTGAAAGAAATGGTCAATTTGAAACAAGCTTTTGATGGAAATGCTCCCTGTTTCCAGTTTTTAGTAAAAAAATTATTAGTTATTGATGGGTTATATTTAATAGCTTTATCACTCTCAGCTATGAATATGAAACAGGTTTCTTCTTCCACCAGCCAGGTAACACAGGGTAACTACAACAACAAAGGAATCTGAGAAGAAAGGGGAGAGGGTAGTAGAGGAAAATTATGAAAAGAAGAATTCAACATAAACTTAATTCCATCACATGATGAGGGTAACTGAAGATTTGTTTTGTAGAGAGGGGTGTAATGAGATGGATGGAGGGGTGTAATGAGATGGATGGAGGGGTGTAATGAGATGGATGCAGGGGTGTAATGAGATGGATGGAGGGGTGTAATGAGATGGATGGAGGGGTGTAATGAGACGGATGGAGGGGTGTAATGAGATGGATGGAGGGGTGTAATGAGAAGGATGGAGGGTGTAATGAGATGGATGGAGGGGTGTAATGAGATGGATGGAGGGGTGTAATGAGATGGATGGAGGGGTGTAATGAGATGGATGGAGGGGTGTAATGAGATGCATGGAGGGGTGTAATGAGATAGATGGAAGGGTGTAATGAGATGGATGGAGGGGTGTAATGAGACGGATGGAGGGGTGTAATGAGACGGATGGAGGGGTGTAATGAGATGGATGGATCGGCGTAATGAGATGGATGGAGGGGTGTAATGAGATGGATGGAGGGGTGTAATGAGATGGATGGAGGGGTGTAATGAGATGGATGGAGGGGTGTAATGAGATGGATGGAGGGGTGTAATGAGATGGATGGAGGGGTGTAATGAGATGGATGGAGGGGTGTAATGAGATGGATGGAGGGGTGTAATGAGATGGATGGAGGGGTGTAATGAGATGGATGGAGGGGTGTAATGAGATGGATGGAGGGGTGAGTTTGTCAGTTGATTGTTTCAGCAGCTGCATTGGGAGCATGAGGGAGATTTTTTTGTGCCAAGAAATGAGCAAAAAAATGTTCTTAAAATATACTTACAGCGACGATGCCAGAGACATTGAGAAGAGTAAGATCTTTGGCAAGATTTACATTGGAGAGCATCTCTACGATGTAATCAACACCGAGGCCACCAGTATATTCCTGAAATCAAAGAAAGAAAATGATATGCTTTATTCTTCTAACCAGAAAACCAAAACGTTTAGTGGTTTAGATGTACTCTTTCATTGTTGGTTGTTTTTCAAGTTTGATACTAACTGGCATTGCATATCAAGAAATACGCTAAAAAAAACACATATTCACAAGCCATGCCCACCATGCATAATGAATCAAATAGAACCTGTTGACAACACTTATACGATGCAAAACATTCATACGGTTGAACATTTATCACTGTTTTAAGAATTTTACATAAAACCCCACCTACATGACATCACTACCAACCAATAGGTCACATACAGTATATGGACCATAACTCACCTACAGTGGACCACATATGATATGTGTGTGATGTGTTTACAAGTTTTTGTTGTAGCATTTTCACATTGAGGCATGCATATTAGTGATAAAACCTGTTGACAACATAAGTATGTACACAATAACTGAAAAATTACATGCAAGTATGATGCAAACAGACAAACTGTATGGTTGCAATAAATTCATCACTTTTTCAAGATTGTTTTATTTAAATTAAACCCTCCCCCGCACAATTAGCAATATGCATGACATCACCACCAAAAACGACAGGGCACACAAACAGACAATGGGCTATCTGTGTACAACATTATGTCCTGCATCCAATGTATTGTTCTTGAGTTACTGTGTTAGCAAGCTCTTTACAGCAAAACCGTATTTAGCCCCGCTTACCATGTATATTAATAATATTCAACAATTTTATACCATGAATATGTATACACTAGCTAACAACATAAATATACCAAGCATGATTTAAAACAGACATGTACTTGTTAAAATATGAAGATTTTTACATTAAGCCCCGCCTACTCATTGATATGCATGACATAATCACCAAAACCAATAGGGCACATATACAGATCGTGGACTATCTGTGTACCACATATGACATTAATCCCGTTTATCATTCTTTAGATATCATGCTTACAAGCTCTTTTCAGCAAAATCATATTAAACCCCACCCACTACGGATGTTAATGAAATTCAAAGCTTTTATTGTATGAATATGAGCACACGAGCTAACATCATCATTAAACCCAATATGAAACAAAACATGTGTGTGGTTGTTAAAATCTAAGCATTTCAAAATTGTTACTTTTATCCCCGCCTACTCAAAGCGAATATGGCCCTCTTTGAGGGAAAGCGCGTGAACGGCACCTCTGCGTCTAGCAGAGGCCGCGGAGAGTAGAAATACCATTCTGATTATCAGTTCCTTGAGTGGACATTCTGACAAAGGTTTAAACGGAGCCTGTGCTAATGTCTCGAGAACCACCTGCATATCCCAAGGGGGAGCAAGGTTCTGAACTGAAGGTCTTTGTAAGAACATTCCTAATAATCTTTCCAGAGGCTGCATGTCGGTGACGGTTGAGCCATCTAGAAAGCCCTGGTGGATAGCTGCTATAGCTGTCCTGAACCCCTTGACTGTATTGATGGATTTATTCAGGTTAAACTGGACCAATAAAAAATCTGCTACATCACCATCGCCGTATGCAGAGAAACCGATCTATCCTGAACATCCAGAGTCTGGTAGCATACATCCTCAAAGTGGAAGGCCTCCAGCTTCGGACTGCCATTTAGGCAGCTGCCTCCGAAAGACTCTGCGACACAAGAGATTCGTGGATAGAGGTCACACAGTCAAATGGAGTGCTCTTGGATTGTGGTGCAGTTTTCCGGAGCCCGGGATTGAGACTAACACGTCCGTGACCGGAAGCTAGTATGGGAAACCTGCAATAAGATTGAGCATCTGAGGGAACCACATTTGGCCGGGCTAGTTTGGAGCTACCAGAAGAAACATGTGACACTGATAATATGTCATCTTGCCCAGTACTCTCAGTACCAGGTGTAGCCCACGAAGTGGGTCCTCCTGATCGTGAATGCGTCGACTTTCCAGATTCTCGGGTCGGATGTCAGAGCGCAAAAAATTGGTAGCTTGTGGTTGTCCACAGATGCGAGCAGATCCACGTCCGGGAGACCAAAGGTCAACCAGTTTGTTTGTTTGATGAGGGCTTAACGGCATCACGACAACGAGGGTCAAACTGTGCCTGAGAGGTTAGATCATTCTAGAGGTAGGAAGGAAAGGAAACAGGGGGAGAATGAGAGAAATACAAGAACAAAAAGTCAGAAAGCTGGGATTGAGAGAGGAGGTGCATGGGTAAAGAAAAATAAAGTAGAGAGAGGGGGTGTGGAAGAGGAGAACTAAATATCGTTGTAGAGGGAAGCATGATGAAAGAAGGAGAACATTTTATTCGGAGGTTTTTTTTTGGAAGAACTCTGCAATTGAGTTGTGGGGAGCGAGAGAAGCTCTGGGAAGGTTGTACTGGGGGCAAGCAAGGAGAACGTGGTGGACTGTGATGGTGCAATGGCAGCCAATAAGGAGGTGGGAGAGAGTGAGGTGGGTGTGACCTATTCTAAGACGGGTAATATGAATGTTGTCGACAGGTGAGAGGTTGTTAATGGTGGGTTTGATCGGAATGGTGGGCTGGATGACGTGGAGTTTGTTATCAATTTGGGAGTCCCATCAGGTTTGCCAGCAGTCACGAACAAGGGAAGCGACAAGCGGTTTGATGTCAAAAAGGGCTTTGGGAAAAGCGGTAGGGTGGATGTTAAGGGCAAACTTAGCGACTGCATCAGCACTGTCATTGCCAGGGATGCCAACATGATGCAACAGGGCCCATTCTGTGGGGGCTCTTTGGAGGTGGGATAACAGATCCGCGATCATGTTCTCCTTGCCTGGCAGGTGGACCGCCTGTAGTGTAACCTTGTTCATGCACCAAGACAGAAGGGACTTGGCTAGGATCCAAAGACTCCTGGATCTCGTGCCCCCCTGTCTGTTGATAAATGCCACTACCGTGGTGTTGTCGGTGCATATGAGAACAGTCTTCCATACCCGTGGTAGGAAATGAACAAGAGCCCGGTATACTACCTCTAGTTCCAACAGATTGATGTGCTGACCGCTCCAAGCATCCATCCAAAATCCCACGACTTGGAACTACGCTAAATGCGCTCCCCACCCCGCCTAAAAATTTGACGGGTGGAAAATTCACTCCCTGTGACAGGTGAGAGTGGACATACCACCACCAAATGTGGGGGACCACCGCCTGCATACGGGGGACGAGGACACTGAGGTCCCTTCTGGATGGTATGAAATGATCTAGTTGATGAAATTGTAGATCCCGCATGTAAAACCTGCACATGGGGACTACATCTACTAGGCTGGCTAGGTATCCTAAGAATACCAGCCAAGCTCTTGCCGGCAACGCCGGTAGCGAGAGAAGTCAGTCGTATATACGACGTAGCGAGAGAAGTCGGTCGTATATACCACCTTGAATAAAATCCAGGACTGCTCCCAGAAAAGTGGGAGTCTGAGAAGGAACTAGATTGGACTTGGCGAGGTTGATCATCCACCCTAAGTCCTGTGCCACTCTTATGACTACGTTCATGTGTTCCGCGACGGTGGCTGCGTCTACTGCAATGATCAACCAGTCGTCTAGGTACATAAAGATTCTGATGCCTTGCTTTCGTAGAAAAGCCGCTAGAGCTCTCGTTATCCGAGTGAAGACCTAGGGGGCAGTCGATAGCCCGATGGGTAACGCCCTGAACGTGTACGTAACTCCCTCGAATTGGAACAACAGAAAACGCCTGTGTTCCTCGAGCATCGGCACATGGAGATATTCGTCCGCGAGGTGGACGGAGGTGGCCCACAGGCCCCTTGTCAACTGAGGGAGGATGGAGTGAAGAGTCTCCATCTTTAACTTCAACGGACCAATGAACCTGTTGAGTGGTCTCAGATTGATTATCTGGAGCCACTTGTTCCCCTTCTTGGGGGCCAGAAAAAACGTGGACATTACGAGGTTCCTGGGAGAATTTGAAATGGGGCGATGGCGCTCTTCGCCAGCAGCTCCCCAATTTCTGTCCTCAACAACTCTGCGTTGTCGCTCAGACAAGCATGGAGGTGGGGTAAAAGACACCCCCTTGGGGTAGGGGAGTCGTGAACTCTAGACGGTAACCCTTGCAAATGGTTTGTAGCACCCATTTGTCTGTGGTAACTCTCTCCCAAGCCTCTGAAAATTTCCCCAAACGCCCCTCGACTGGAACACCTGTCAACAGGGCATCGGGGGTGGGCCAAAAACGCTGCCCCTTACCCTTCCCCTTCCCGTGGGAGAAAGAGGTACCCGCTCTGTGTGCAGAGGGGAAGGAGCATTGACCGGTCTCTGCCACGTTCACTCTGCCAGTCCACGAAGTGGACTCATGGAGAGAGGAAGAAGCTGTATAGGGTCCCGTTACTGCATTACAGCGACGATGGACCCATCGCTGGTTAGACACACCCCGGCCCCGTACGGGGGCCCAAAGGGCAGCGACGTGTGGGAAGAAAAGGAAAAGACTTAGTTTTCGCTAACAGCTTCTGAGTCTTCTGAAGATCGTCCTGGCGGCCAGCTTGGCGCGACAGAACATCTCAGAAGTGACCTGCAAATAGGTCCGTGCCTTCTGTTGGTAAGTGCCGAAAGTCCGTCTGAGTGGCGTCAGGGAGTCGCAAGGAAAGGGAGAACATTCTCGTGCCTCTCCCAGACAACCTCTCTTGAGTGAGTTCGTTGACTGTCACGTCGAGGAAATCTGAGTCTAAGCCCTCTGTCACCCATACGGCAAGGGCTTGGTATATAAAATCCCGCTGTACAGCCCGGTCAACAGCTGTTAGGGAATCTCCCCTCCTGGACCACAAGGTTAAGAAATTTCTTAGCCCTGGCCACGTAGCTGGACACCACTGCGGTGCCGCTCACCGGCTGTAGAGGAGTTGTCACACTCCTTTCAGGATCAAGGGGGTGTTTATGAACGCTGATAGGCAGCTGGTTGGACATGCATCAACTTCTATGATGTAGGCTGTCCAGTCCCTGTCCAGGGTCCTGGCCCAATGCCGAACCCTGGTCACCAGGGAGGCTTAAATGGGAAATTGTTGAGCTGTTGGCTAAGTATCCCTTGGAGCTAAGTTGAGCAGTCTACACTAAGACTGTGAGCCAGCCTATAAGAGAGGTGCTTCTGCAATATCCAGCTGGATTTCCCGTTCTAGTAAGTCAATAAGCTGGGCAACCTGCTCCCCTTGTAAAAAGGGGTCTACCGGGGGAAGGGGAGGGGAAGGGTGGCGGGAAGAGGACCTCGTCCGGTATCCGGTAGGATACGGATGTCTTATCTAGTGCGGTCTGCATCGTTGATGCAGCACTGGGGACGGCTTGAACTGGGGCGGTGGGAGGAATCCCCCATGCTGTAAGCGTGTCCGGCGTCTCCACCGGAGGGTGCATATCATCCAAAAAATTGACTTCCTCTCCCGAGGGATAGATGTCGAGGGCATCCTCCTTCGCACCTAATATGCCGCGGCAGTGGCAGCTGTGGGGGGAGGGGGGGAGGTGCAGGAGGTGGTAGCCTCCGCTTTAGCGCCTGGGACACCAAAGTCATAAGTGTTTTCTTGAGTGTGTCCTGGAAGGTGGAATCCTCGAGGGGGTTTGCCCTGTGTCGCTTCCTTTGCCTCCACCTGGGTTCAGGGGAGGATGAGGTAGAGAAAGAGGACTGGTGACGTTGAATCTGTCCCCTGTCTCTCCTCTGGGGTCTGCCTCGTTCAGGAGACCTCACCGGGGGGACGGAAGGGTTGGGCTCCGCCACAATGTTTAATTCCACCGGGGTACATGTTAGTGTACACCTACTCAGCTGCGGGGCCAATTGTTGGGTGCCCTGCTGAGAGTGGGCGGCGGCCCAGCTTCCTGGGCGAGAGGAGGCTGCGGTTTAAGCCTGGGTGGCAGAGGCAGTGGCGGCGGGTGGGGGGGGGGGGAGACGAAGAACGTCTGACTGTCGCTTCTCCACTCTCTCAGCCGCTTTTTGAAAATGCCGGTCGCTTTTTTAAAGTGCCGGTCGTGGTGGAGTCTGTGCTCCGACCACGCTGCTTGATTTCAGTCCCTGCATAGAGTACAAGGGTTGGACTCGCAGCATAATGTCCATGCGTAACACGTGAGATGGATGTCAGCGTAATTTACAGAAGCATTTACATGCTATGCATCGAGGGACATCTTGGGTGCGTAACGCACCAACACTCGGGGACCTGTCCTCCGTGTTCATGATACTGGTGAAAATAATTGCGGAACTGTAATGTTCAACGCAGACATTCTCATTGATGCCGTTCACACTGCCGTGGAAATGTGTAGCTAATGGCTACGGAACCAAGAAGAAAATAGCTCTCCTGGTGCTATACTTCTTGTGAAGATTGTCACTTGTCACCTGACCACGTAGCTTCGTAGCTAGTTGGTCTATTTCCGGGTTAATAGTACGGTGTATATTATCCTGTTATAAAACTATAAAGCTGTACGAACCCGTTCACTGGAGCTGTACGGACCCGTAAAGCCGTGGACCACGAAGCCATATGGAGCCGTCCAACAGACCCGTAAACACGGGCCGTGGAGCCGTCCAATAGACTCCGACGGACCCGTAAATACGGGCCGTGGAGCCGTCCAATGGATCCGTAAACACGGACCGTGGAGCCGTCCAATCGATCCGTAAACACAGACCGTGGAGCCGTATGGAACCGTCCAATAAACCCGTATGGAGCTGTGAACACGGGCCATGGAACTGTATAATTCCGATCACCGGAGTCGTACGGACCAGAAAGGACCCGTGAAATCACTTGTGACTCACGTATAACCTCTTTGGGTGCAGCCTTTACATGGCCCTACCGGTCTCTATCGCGGAACCGTGGACCACAGCGGTGTACAAAGGATTTACCCACTAAAAATACGCGCCTCCCACAACTCAGTAATCTTATTGAGAAGGGGCAGCTTCTTTATAGTGGTTTATTCTAAGTAAAGTCTAGGACGCCACTTAGCTTATCAATATATACTCTGGTAACTTACGTCTAAAAGACCGCACCTGTGGCCCTGCCGACTCAGTAATCTATCGAGTCAGGGGCCTTTAGTGGGTGAATCAGGAAAAAGTTAACAAAGTAAACTACAAACACAGGCCTCCACGACTCAGTAATCTATCACGTAAGTAGAAACTCTGAGACTAATTGATTTATGTCGCCTCTTGGCGTTTATTTGTAAAAGTAAAATATATATATGAATGCATACATATACACTTACACCAAGACGCCCCTACAGGGAATGTACCAACAACCCTTTGTCAAACATAGAGAGGCAAGCCACAGCAATTAAGTACATCAACAAATTTTATCAGAAAATTTACTATCTGATTTTTTTTTTTTAAACTCGAGAAAATGCACCGAACCTAAATTCTTTAAAAGCGTAGGGGTATTGTGGAAAACACGAACCACTGAGTAGCTTGGCATCTGTGGAGATAGAAAGAAAAGATTAGATCTCTTGTAAAGACATCAGAGAGACCCTCTCAAGGTCTCTCCAAAGCCCCAAAGTTCAAGCTTGAAAATTAACAACTTTGTCTTAATTATATGTGAGAAAAACGAATACAAGATATGTACTGGTAACGTTAAATAAAATTTAGGCTCTCTTGTAACAACTGTCACTCCTTGGAGCTGTAAGAAGTTGACTCCTCAAACACCCTGTGGTGACATCGACCCAATACGCATGCGCTAACATCGATTGAAGAAATTAGCCTAATGCATATGAGAACCTGTACTGAAGATATCCTAACATGTTAATACAATGCATAGTATAATGCTAGGCTCTCTTCGTGGAAGGGCGGGACGAGGGTGAAAAACGCTTAAACCCAGTGGCAAGAGGTCCACTAGACAGGCACACTTGGTGCTCTAGGGCCTAAAAACACCCGCCCCGAGAGTGGGACTCTCTCGAACAAGCCACCGCTTTGTGTACGCATGGTGACAAAAACACACTATCCTAAGTGTAAGCTAAATGGGAAAGCCTGTAAGTTGGACCGA
Source organism: Chiridota heheva (assembly GCA_020152595.1). Lineage (NCBI taxonomy): Eukaryota > Metazoa > Echinodermata > Holothuroidea > Apodida > Chiridotidae > Chiridota > Chiridota heheva. The sequence goes on along the minus strand of JAIGNY010001262.1, from coordinate 842,963 downwards.
AGAAATCCCGGACCAATGGCTACTTTGTCTTACCTCAGAAGACTTGAAAAGGCGAATCAGATAAGATAGAGCAGCGTAAAAACCTGCCTGGTAGAAGCTGCAAGGGAAAAAATTGTTAGAAAAAGGTTAATTTTATGAAAACAATTTTGACCAGTTCCAATGATGTTTTGAAAACTACGCGCTGAAAAGAAGTGAGAGTTAGTAGAGGTTATATGGAGGTCAGGACTGGGCTGGTAACTACGTTTTTAAGGTCGATTAGAAGTGCGTTAGAATCAGGTCATGTGACCAGATTGCATATTTATAGCATGGTAGTTAAGGTATAACTAGAAGTAAATAACATCGACTTAATTTATCTATGTGTAATTACTTCATGTTTATTTCAAATAGGGGAAATTTATTCTACGTGACAAAGAAAAGTCATGGTGGGGTGTGAGTTCGGCACCCACTTTGTGACACAGACACATGCATTAAATTGGCATCGTGTATCGTGATCACGATAACATTCCATATCGAAATCCTGAACACTTGCTAACGTTATAACTATACTACAGTGAATCACGATTGAACGATATATCGTGATATCACGCACCGGCGATATCGTACATTCTAGCTGCATAAAGGTAATACGTAATTTCAACCTGAGTGCGTCAGATTAAAATTCGCCTCGGTTTTTATTTTCACGCTTTTTGGTAGGTCGTAATAACGTAAATTCCTGCGTCAGTGAGTTCATATTGTGCGAGACAAAGTTTAGGAATCGATATTGTCTGGAGGTTTGCTGGACAATCTTAGTATTATTTGCCTAACGTACTACTAGGGGCCCCACGTATACGCTTACATGTAAAAATATTAGCCTAGGCTTAAAATTGTTTTGAAATATTGACGCCATATTATGTATTATCAAATGTATTTTTCACAATATGCTGCAGTCAAATAGACATTTCCCTTCGCATATCATCGGTAATTGACCAAAACAAGATGGCAACAACCATTGAGTTGCACATTAAAATGTATACAAAACGGCTTATAACTTTTGTTAGAAGCATATTTATTCTCAGCTGTCACTGAGGCAATTTAAATACGTACCTTGGCCCGGTGTACTAATCATGATAGCCATGAAATCAGATCGTCCCATCCCCACCCGTAATAAAGAAAAATTCTAAAGAATAGCCTACAGCGAAAATGGTGTAAAGTTTTTGATACAATTTTGGTCATGATTGTCTTTTTTTGTTCCATGAAAATCTAATGTTTTTCTCTTGTTTCTTTCTTTTTAGGGAGATAAGTATAGTTTATCCTTGTATTATTGCTTTCTTTCTTCTTTATTTACTGTTTAGCATGTTATACTTAATTGGTTTTATATCGTCTTCAATAACTTTTTTTGCACGATTTTGTTTTCATTCTTCTTGATCGCATTTCCTAACTGGCAGATCATGAATCAAAAAGGATATTTCTTCTCTTAGTCTTATTGTTTACTTACAGTATGAGTCCATTTTCCAACATTTAAGTAGTGACCGATGCGAGCAGTTTGACAATTGCGCGGTAAAAGCGCCGGTACTGTGTGTAATATTTAACGTCTGCACACGCATGCGAACATGCAAATTTCTTTAGTTCAGATAAGTTTAAACTGATGCAAATTTGCCGTTTTGGGCAAAATTAAGTATTTCATTTCCCGTGTCTTTTCAAAGGACACATATCAGCCCACAATAAATTGGTAACGACAATGCAGAGTGTACCACAGAGATTTACGATCATTATTTATTTTCAATAAGTTCAACAAAAATTACAACCTGAAAAGTAAGGAACCGTGGCAACGCAACGTGTGTCTACACTATCATGGCACGCCATTTTTTCTATAAATCATAAAATGAAAATTGAATGAAATATTATAAATTTAAACTAAAATGATAAGCGAAATACAAAGGATCGGGCGCAATAAAAATAAACAACTTTAACTCACTGAGATTTCCATGTTTTATTCTGAAATATATAGTATTCCAAATAGTCAAGTAAAATTTTAACTCGTGAAATATTTCCAACAAAATATTAAGAAACGTTGTCAAAAACTTTTTAATATGTAGTTCCATATACAGTAACAGTAAAACGCGAAAAGAAAAGAATAATAAAATAAGAACAAATACAATTCTAAACTAAGCACTCTTTGCTCAGTGTAGACCTCCGTGTTGAAAAAATGCATCAAAATCTTTTGAAATCAGCGTAAGTAAACAGAAACACACATATGCTCCCACTATTTGATAAGCCCAGGTGCAAAAATTTTCTTTATAAATTAGATCCGTGCGAAAATGTCTTTCCTTTCAACAGATATATTTTAATTCCTACCCAAACTTACGAACATAAACACCATTAACATTAATCTCTATGAAACACAATACTGCAAAAACACGGCAAACTTCTAAAGGATCATAAATAATGCCGCTGCCCAATTCCCAGCACATTTGACAGATTTGTTTACAAATTGACGCCAGCTACGTCTGGACTTTGGCCTAACGCGGTCCAATTAATTAAGATTGGCACATTTAAAGGGAAATACTTACAAAGGTATATGCCCCTCCCGATTTTCATGTTGTCTTCCAAATATTTGAAGTCTGACATAAACTTGAGTTTGGTGGTTATGGGTAAGGGACTGGGGATCACAGCGGTTAATAGCGATTATTAGTGGTACTCCATGAGTGATTCCTTCTTATATATGTTTAATTTAATATTATCAGGCTATCAAATTTAGGGTGGGGGCATTCTCCTTTATGAAAACATACCGTAATTTGGTAGATTATCTCCCCTCTCCAGTTTTCTTCAATTTCTCCAAAAAATTGAAGTATTAAGACAGCAAGGGTGCGGGGATGGCGAGGGCGGCGGAAAAGTGGATCTTTGTTATGATTTCCTAGCTCGTTTGCAAGTTGAAGCGACAAACTGGGATCGTTGAACTATTGAATTTGGGGTGGGGGCATTCTCTTTATGAAAACATAATTTTGAAGATCGTGATCGTCCCCCCCCAATTTCTCCTCAAAAATGGAAGTATTACGAATAGGAAGGGGTGGACAGGGGCGGGGTGGGGGCGGCAGTGCCATGGTTCTTTGTTAAGATCTCCCCGTTTCAGGTTTCAAACGGCAAATTTGATCACCAAACATTGAATTTGAGATGGGAGAATTCTTTTTACTGTGAAAACATACTTGGTATATGATATTGTCCTTTCCCCTTCCCATTTTCATGATTTGTTTTCCTGAATGAAGATAAGGCGATGCTTTCATCATCCCTCCATCCCGTGCTCAGTAAATTTCCTCATATTTCTCACTTCACAAAATGTTAGATGTCCACTCCCCCTCCCGGTTTTGGGTATTGTTGTCTTAATTTATAATACGTTACGGCTTTCCTCCATTTTGAATGTTTACATAAAAGTGTCCTGCATGCAATATGTCTGTCAACAATTAAGCGCCGCGTGGCCGAGAAGTTCGAGGAAACCTGTCGTCAGGTTATAAACCACCCAGACATGTGAAGGGGGAACGCGGGCGGCATATCTTTGAACAAGATATTTTGTTGTTTTTCTGACACAGTTCTAATAATTTTGAAAAAAATGTAGAATTTATACTGACGCGATGTGTGGTAATAATTTGCTATACATTAACTTGGCGGCCATTAACTGGGGCGACAGCTCCTGCTTGGAAGGAATGTACCACTGGTTTATGGAAGTTTTTCCAGTTTTTGTTATGTGCAAAGATAAAAGTAAAGCATACGTTTTTAAAACAAGGAAATTGCGTTTGTTTGCAGTTTTACAGCTTTCATATTTTTTTATTTTATTTTCTATGACGGAGAAGTTAAAAAAAAAAAAATGTCTTTATCTTTGGAAACTTGTTTTGATAAAGTTTTAAACATTTTTTTGGACCAGGACTTTAATATTCAGAATATAAATATCTAAGTAAGTTGATGTTGCTAATTTCGTTGTGTATTCTCTCATACTTTTTTCAAGTCGATTTGTATATTTTCCCGTAATTTTAAAGTCCTAACAAGTTGCCGTTCGCTGCAATAAACATTGCGCAGCTTTTTCTGTCTCGTCTAAGGAATTGCGAAGTTGGAAAACAGTTTGGCTAACCTTTTTTAACTTGACATGCTTTCAAAATATTCCATGGATCAATTATATGGCAAAAATGTTTGCTTAAAATTGTTGGTTATACATGTATCTATTTCACCGAGATTGAAATTACATACAAATGTAGGTTACAAAATGTTGGAATTAAAAATAACAGAAAAGGAAAAAGGTACAAGCATTATTGTACTAGCGACTAAAAATAATCTGCACATTGAAAACACTAAATTCGGATGTTCACATACTATTAATGTAGGCCCTAATACTGCGATATGATGAATCAAACTCACATTGCGTTTGTGAATAATCAAACGAAAAATATGTATATGGAAAATTTGCCAAAGTTCCCCCTTCCATTCATCCGTCGAAAAGAAAGCCTGCTGGCTACCGGCCTGAATATATCACAAAACATTTCATAGGTTCCTAATCAGATTAGGTTTAATCTTTTGTAATAAAGGTGACACCAACTTGAAAAAATGTTTTAATTTGCCTCATGGTCCCCACTCTATTGGGTAGAAGTTGTATTTTACTTGGGAGGAAGTCAGAGGTAGGACCGTAGGGGTGGGTTGAAACTGTTTGGTCGAATTTCCCTTTTTTTGAAGGCAAATTTGTTGTATTTCCTTTAAAATTCAAGGTAACCTTTTAATGCCAATATATAAAGAATTGTATAGGAAAATAACAAGGATGTACATTAAAAATGTCGGTAGGACTACTCATTTCTTAACTCTCCTCCCCAAAGATAACTTAAACTTGCGATTTGTCTATTTATTTCTTTGTTAATTAAATATTTAAATGAGATAATGATTGCATACAATATTAATCTAAGGGTTATCATATGTCGATTTTGATCTTATCTTGCCCGTAAAAACACGAATTAACAAGTTGCAGTCAATGCAGTGTCCTATTTTGGACATACTCGTCACTGACTGCACACTAACTAACTAAGTATAATGCTATTACTAACGTTAGGCCTACACTGATATTAGAACACTAGTGGCATACAGCTCCGAAAGCATGTGTATATAGGCCTAGTGCTTATTCCGCGAAATTTTTTGGTCAGTGTCTATTTATGATTACATCGCGATGACAATTATCGGAAGCCGACAATTATCGGAAAATTCTCCTACAATTCTAGATTTTTCTAACTGCAAAGCCTTCCCCAATTCTTCAAAATCCCGATAGAACGATCGTTCGTTCTGCTATCGAATTAACGCTAAAACGAAAACAGAATCGTGCCATTTAGATGCCTATGCACCATAACGATAAAATGAGCGCGGCGACGGCCGATATTACGTTAAGCATTTGCAATAGGTGTAATGGAAAGCGTTGTTATAGTTGGAACGTGATATTTTATCACGCTTCACGATCGACGCCAATTTAATGTGGGCGGTACTGTACATACATACATACATACACACGCCAGATACATACATACACACACGCCAGCATGACTGCATCAGTTTCTATGCTACTGGCATTGGAACCAAAATCCAATCTATTCAGCTACTTCTTCAGCTATTTCTTCACATGGTAAATCACAGAAACTTCACAAGACTTTGTTGTCCAAATCAGCTTAAAGAAGCTGGCACCCGAAAAGTGAGGGCATACTTCATAAGTTGAGTCTCAAAATAAATCGAATATCTTTCTTGCACCCAGCGGTACGGAATATAACAAACATGACTAATTTCTACATGTTTTTTCTTTGACTTTTTGGAATTTGTTCGCTTGCGCATGATGGGTGAAATTTTCTGTACAAACAGACCGTGTGATGGGACTTCTACTAGTAAAAATCTACCTAAATAAGCAAAAACCAACGCCCTCACTCCTCGGCCGCCAGTTCCTTTATGCAACTCTTTGTGTAAGCCATAAATTTATACAAAAAACCTTAGCAAAAGCAAGGGTGTAATGTCGCTTCCAATCTCACTCCCACATTTGAATCAAAAAAAAATGTTGAACTTATTCTTGTTCTTATTTTACTTTTGTTTATTGTAGAATATGAACTCACTGCAATAGACTAATATCCTGTAGTTAACTTACCACAATTTTTTGTTCATAACCTTCTTGCCTATGATTGAACACATGGGTTGCTCCAAGACTTGAGACAAGTTCCAATCCAGCCTCTGAACCAGCCGTTCCAAGGACTGTTAGACCATATGCGCGAGCAAGTTGAATACAAGCAACTCCAACCTGTAAGGAAAGCAACACAAATCACTTGTTATTAGGCATTAGTACCTTTAAGCCAGTCAAAATATTCACTGATATAGGGCATTACATCTATTGTTTATCAATTATCTTTTTTTAATTTATTATTATATTCATTTTCAGGTGGAGGGGAAGTTAGGTCCCAAATATCATATATGCTGAAAAAGGCCATTACATATATTGTTTATCAAATATTTGTTTTTAAATGATTCATTTATTATTATATTTATTTTCAAGTGGAGAGGAAGTTAAGTCCCAAATATCATATACGCTGATAAAGGCCATTACATATATCTGTTGGTCTTTTCATAGATCTGTCAAAAGCATTTGACACCATAAATCATGATATATTAGTTTGTTTGTTTGCTTGTTTGATGAAGTCTTAATGGCACCACGACAACGAGGTTTAAATTGTGCCAGAGAGGTCAGATCATTCTAGAGGTAGGAAGGAAAGGAAACAGGGGAAGAATGAGAGAAATACAAGAACAAAATGTCAGAAAGCTGTGAACGAGAGAGAAGGTGCATGGGTGAATAAAACAAAGTAGAGAGAGGGGGTGGAAGAGGAGAATTGAATATGGTTGTAGAGGGAAGCATAATGAAGGAAGGAGATAATTTTATCTGGAGGTTTTTTTTGGAAGAACTCAGCAATTGAATTGTGGGGCGTGGGAAGCGAGGGAAGCTCTGGGAAGGTTGTACAGGGGGCAAGCAAGGAGAACGTGATGGACTGTGAGGGTGCAATGGCAATTGTTGCAGAGGGGTTGGGGGGAGCCAATAAGGAGGTGGGAGTGAGTGAGGTGGATGTGACCTATTCTAAGACGGGTAATATGAATGTTGTCCACAGGAGAGAGGTTGTTGATGGTGGGTTTGATCGGAATGGTGGGCTGGATGAAGTGGAGTTTGTTATCAATTTTGGAGTTCCATGAGGTTTGCCAGCGGTCACGAACAAGGGAAGCGATAAGCGGTTTGATATCAGAAAGGGTTTTGGGAAAAGGGGTAGGGGGGAGGTTGAGGGCAAGCTTAGTGGCTGTATCAGCCCTGTCATTGCCAGGGATGCCAACATGGCTGGGTATCCAGAAGAAAAGAATACTTTTCCTGCAGAGGGTGGGCGAAAGGAGTTTCCGGAGGAGGTGGGATGTGAAGTTATCCCATTTAGGATTATGTAAAGAAGTAAAAACAGCCTTTGAGTCGGAGAAAATGGCAAAGTGGCTGAGCAGAGAGTACTCAATAAAGTTAGGGGTGAGGAGAATGGCCTTTGCCTCGACTGAAAATATGGACAAGTAGTCGGGAAGTCTGCTACTCAGGGTGATGTCTTGGATGACGGCGGCAGCAGCAGCTGTCTTGTTGCCTTCCTTGGAGCCATCAGTATAGATAGAGGTGTAGTTTGAGAGTTTGTCTTTGATTTGGTTGTGGAGATTGATGAAGAGGTTAGGATGAGTTTAAGTTTTGTGATTAGTGGAGAGGCCCAGGTGGATAAAAGGGTGGGGGTGGCCCAAGGAGGAAAAGTGGGCCAGGAGAAGGTGCCGAGAGTGGCAGGGTTGATGCCGCGATGGAAGAGGTCTGATTTAATGTGTAATCTAAAGGGAGGGGATAGGGTTTTAGTCCTATCAAAGAGGGTGGAGAAATTGGGGTACCTAATAAGGTTGTAAACAGGGTTCTGGGTGTTGGTGAGGACTCTAAAAGCATAGGAGAGGCTAAGCTTTCTACATCTAAGTAGAAAGGGGGGGTTTATTGGCTTCAACATGAAGGCTGGTGATTAGGGAGGTCCTGTAGGCACCTAGACAAAGCCTGGGGGCTTCATTTTGGATGGTGTTGATGTGGATGAGGTATGAGTTGTGAGCGGCACAGTAGACAATATTGTTGTAGTCAAGCTTGGCATGAATGGTGAGCCTGAAGATTTTGAGGAGAGTATGGCGGCTCGCACCCCAAGTGGTGTTGGAGAGGAGGCAGAGAATGTTAAGGGAGCTGTTGCATTTTAGTTTCAGGTTGGTGATGTGCTGCTTGTAGGAGAGCTTGGGGTCTAAAGTTAAACCCAGGAACTTCGTGTGTTCAACTTTAGGAATGTGATTGCCATTGAGCACAAGGTTCGGGTTGCGGGTTGGGGCGGAGGTTGTTGAAAAAAAAGAAGTGCATGCAGACTGTCTTGTCTTTGGAGAATTTAAAACTGTTATTGTTGCACCAGACTTGCAGCTAGTTGAGGCTGAATTGGAGTCTATTTTTGATAAGGTGAAAGCTAGGGGAGGAGTAGAAGGTGGTGAAGTCGTCCACGTAGAGGGTACGTTTGAGATGTTGGGGCCAAGGTTGTCCGCGATGTCATTAATGCTCAGGTTAAAAAGAGTGGGAGAGAGGATGCTTCCTTGGGGGACGCCTTCTTCTTGGGGGTAGGGGTTGGAGAGGGTGTGGCTAATACCAACTTGGAACTGCCTTGGATGAGAAGAAGTTTTGAATAAAGATGGGGAGATGGCCTCTGAGGCCGATGGTGTGAAGTTTGCGGATAATGCGGTATTTCCAAGTAGTGTCGAAAGCTTTCTCGAGGTCGAAAAAAATGGCAATGAGGTGTTCCTTTTTTGCAAAGGATTCCCGGATAGCGGTGTCGAGCGTAATTAACTGGTCTGGGGTATTGCGATGTTTCCGGAAGCTGCTTTGGTGAGGGGAGAGGATTATGTTGGTCTCAAGGAACCAGTTTAGTCTCTGATTAATGATTCTTTCCATAATTTTACAGAGACAGCAGGTGAGGGCAATAAGGCGGTAGCTGGAGAGGTCGGTACTGTCCTTCCCCGGTTTAAGGATGGGGGTGACAATAGCTGTCCTCCAGATGGGGGAAAGGAGTGCCAGGAGAAAATGTGGTTGAGGATGGTGAGTAGAATGGTGAGTAGGGTAGTGGTGGCCTTGTTGAGGAGGTGTTTCAGGAACTGGTAGGGGATGTTATCTGGGCCCTTGGAGGTACAGCCAGCGTCGTGGATGGCAATATAGCCAAGGGTGTAGGAATTCTTTCTAAAGTTAAGCATTTTCTTTCAAGAAATATTCTCCATTCTATTTATCAAAGTTTAATCTTACCCCATCCACCCAACCTACTGTTCTATAATCTGGTCGAGTACCTCACAAACCTCTTTAAGTAAAGTCACCCATCTTACAAAAAATGGCTATCCGCCATATTTCTCACGCAAAAGCTTTTGACCATACCTCTGGTTTATTTCGCTTCCTAAATTCCCTCAAGTTAAGTGATCTGATATGTTTAAATGTATCCTTGTTTGCTTATCGTGCAATGAACGATTTATCCCCTGTTAAGTTCAAGGATAAATTTTTGTCAAGACTTTCTATCATCCAAGAAATTAAAGTATATTTTCCACTCCTTTCGTACAAGTCAACCACTTTTTTTAAACTTACAGCTCCACTGGCTCCATGGATTAGTATTGTTCTTCCTGGTTTAACATGGCACCTGGAAAATAGATCAACACATGAGATCAAACAAATTAGAAATTGAGCCATCATATATTCTTATGCAAATTTGTGATGTATCAACTCAAAGATCTGATTATTTTCTGTCAAACTATAATTTTGCAATCCTCTGTCAAAATTAGTTTTAGGAGTGCAGCTATTTCTGATAAACAGTTTTGGAGTTTTCACCATGACCCTATAATCAACAAATATTTGTAGGGTGCATTTTCTTAAATTTCAATGACTGAAATTTAAATAGAATTACCTAAAGATTTTGAGCTGTTTTCTTATTCATACATCAAAAATTGTATATGCTGAACTTATGCTTCAGCTTTGATCAGTCATTACTTGAAAACGAAGTATGCTATTTTCAAGATTGAGAGACCATTTATGCTGAGAATTGTAAGATTTTTCAATAACAAATATGTAGCATATTATATTGCTAAATAAGCTAATGTTGTGCTATCTGTCCATAAATCTGTAAATCTAAAGTATTGTATCGGTTTCTTATAATGTGCAATATCTCAATTCTACATCATCTCATTGCACGCCTATCAAATCCATGGCACCCTAAACTGGACTGGGACAGGAAGTTAATGAATGCCATGTTGTCACTCTTCTCTTTTCGAATAGCGTTGAGAGAGAACCAGGTAGGATGTTCCTGTGCTGCCATCGGAACCAACAGCTTAATGTACCTACCGAAGGATGGTGTGCACAATTCAACCATTGCCACTTCTCATAATGGCTGAATGAGAAGTAGGAGCTGCAGACGAAATGTGCTTCCCCTTTGATGTTCGTCGTATCTGTCTGCATACAGCAGCTGTGGAAAAATCTAATTAGACCTGATCAAGCCTTGGAACCAGGACTTCTAGCATCTCAGTCATGTGCTCTGCCACCTGAGCAACCTGTTCTCATATGTGGTGACTTACTTATGAACCAAAGCTCTGTAAGCAGTGAAATATGGCACACCAAGAGCTGCACCTGCTCTAAAATCTATCCCAGCAGGCAACTGGAATGCTGTTGTTTCCAAGGAAGTGGCGTATTCAGCATATGTGCCCGAGGAACTGTCCAGTGTGAACGCATGATCACCTGGCTATAAAAGAGAGAAGGAAACATAAATAGAGATTTATCAACTTTTTTACATAGAAACACAAGGGTATACTTATACTGAAGCAAAGATAGAGGGCTGCAGCTGTTTTTACCCCCAAGATCCCCCTTTCATTTCAACAAAAACATCTATCTTAAACAAGCTTAAATTCCCTAAGCAATTAGGTGGTTGTCCTTACAGTGTAAATCATATGCTCTAGACATCAGGCAGGTGTTGTAACTGCATTTGGGAACCACGCACCAGAAAGTATAAACTGGTAAATAAGAGGCACACTTCAAATTGATTGTTGTCCAAATTGTTTCTTTGTTTGTACAATTCACATTTTAGTTGTATTTCTGTAAGGAAATGACCCATTATTCCAAGGCTTTAGATATTAGAAAAACATTGAGCTGCATACCTCTCCATACAACATACAATATAATACAAACAAAATATTGGAACAGGGCACCATTATTTGATTCCAACTCATGGTACTTATTTGTAAACAACATGTAAACTTTAAAGTGTACAGTTTGTTTTCTTTTCAGTGCTTATACAGGTATTATTGAGTACTAGTTCCAACATTTATTTTCTGGTAATCATACCTGCATTTTGTGGCTCTTTTCTCAACATTTTTGATGGGTAGGTTACCCAATATCAGGTCTTAAGTCTGAATGTCAACCAACTTCATTTGATGTTAAAGTGAAAACTGAAATTACTTTGAATTTGGTGACCTTTGACCCCACTTTATCCACAATCCCTGCCGCATCACATCCTGGTGTATACGGCAAACTGGGCTTGACTGCGTACACTCCAGCTCTGATGTAGGTATCCACAGGGTTGACCCCAACCGCATTGATCTTGATACGAATCTGAAAGACAGAGTGAAAAACATATAGAGTTTGTAATAAAGTTTTATATATATGATAGGGGACTATTAAAGAAACAAGTGGTGAAGAAAAAAAACATGTTGATATCTTATTCTGATTAGGAGTTAATGCCTTTCAAAGATTTCACCCGAGACTAAATGAACTTGCAGTGTAAAGTGTGATGTCATAATGTAAGTGCGGATAGATCCACACACAATGTAGTGCAATTTGAAAATTAATTGCCTCGTTCTATACTGGAGTTATGTTTTGTATAATTATTGAGATTGGGAATGACATGCACTTAACAAGTTTTGACCTATAGTAGGCTTTCTGCTCATGTGCCTTACACTATGAAATGAATGGAAAATAATTTTTCATTTGATAGAAATATTTTAGATCTCCAATTATAATACTTTACACTGTAAGGTCATGATGGTAAAATATTTGAAATATTGGCCTTATAAGATATCAAAATAGTTTTTTCACCCTTTTGTTTCTTCAGTTTTAGTAATATCAGTTTTTTTTAAGAAAATTAAAATTCACAGGAATTTACTGAGTATCACAAAAACCCAAAACAAAGACTGTAAATGAATAAAAACAATATATATATATACATATATATATATATATATAAATATATATATATATATATATATATATATATATATATATATATATATATATATATATATATATATATATATATATATATATATATATATATATATATATATATATATATATATATATATATATATATATATATATATATATATATATATATAATACATTTATACATGTGCATATACATATATATATATATATATATATATATATATTTATATATATATATATATATATATATATATAATATATATATATATATATATATATATATATATATATATATATATATACATTTTATATATATATATATATATATATATATGTATATATATATATATATATATATATATATATATATATATATATATATATATATATATATGTATATGCACATGTATAAATGTATTATATATATATATATATATATATATATATATATATACATATATATATATATATATATATATATATATATATATATATATATATATATATATATATATATATATATATATATATATATATATATATATATATATATATATACAGTTGAACTTTGTATTGAATTTTAAATGATAGAAATAAAAATAATAACTCTTCTGACCAAGTATCATACCTCCTAAAACAATTTAACATATTTTTTGTTATACAACATTAAAAACTTTAATGATATGACTATGAGAGCCCCCATTTTTATTTTAAAAACATGCAGAAAATGATGTCATCAACCTAACAGAATGTTGAAATGCCTTGTACAGTATTTCTTTATCTATCTCAAGGTTTCTTGCTGTTTTTAGCAGTTGGTTTAGATCTTAATTTTAAAAACAGGTACATCCCACACAGTGATGGAGGAGAGGAGGGGGAGGGGACTATTAGGAATTTACAACAACAATGTATAACTATATATCTAGCAAAATGATGTCCAGGTATAGGGCCAAAGAGGCATAAAGAGCAACATATATTTGTTTTTCATGGGAAACACTCTTTTCTCACCCTCCCTAATCAATAGAAAATTGTGGGATTGTGACTACACTTGAAATGGCAAACACAGGGGTCATTAGTGATTAATCAGCTGCATAGGAAAAACCTGCATATGAATTTTGATTCTTATTTAAAACCTCTTGCAACCGTGATCTTAATACTCTTAAAAAGTGCAAGATAAATTACTGTACTTAACAATCCATTCACTGCAAAATGTTCAAACACGTTCCTCAGGTGCAAAATCGGGAAAACTTTGAAGCTATACTGCAAGCCATGTTAGACTTGAAAACACCTGTTTGTTATTTGCAGCCTCTATCAAATTTATTGAGATAACTAATTACCTCCGCCAATGAAGTTGGACGGAGGTTATGCTTTCGCCTGCATTTGTTTGTTTGTTTGTTTTGCCATCAACATATCTGAAGAACTGATCAGAATTCAGTGTATCTTTCATGATATATCATGTTTACTAGCTTGTTTGTTTGTTTGTTTGATGGGGGCTTAACGGCACCACGACAATGATGGTCAAATTGTGCCAGAGAGGTTAGATCATTCTAGAGGTAGGAAGGAAAGGAAACAGGAAGAGAATGAGAGAAATTCAAGAACAAAAGCTTGCTGTCACAGACACACACCGACCTATACATACACATGCCAGCAAGACTGCATAGGTTCCTTATGTGTATGCCAGCAAGACTGCAGGTTCCTAATGCTATTAGCATTGGAACCAAAAATGGCAAGATAACTTAACTTTGTTAACAATATATCCACCCCTGCAAAAAATATTCAAAAAGTTACTTTCTTGGGTGCAAATCAGGGGAAATTTGAGACACTTTTTGAGGCCTTCAAAATAAAATCCAGTTGTTTTTAATGACCAAAATTTATTACCAAAATCAAGTTAAATCAAAACTATTTGATCATGAAAAATACAAAATTTGGGATGAAAATATGTTCCAAGAATATATTGACTGGACATCACTTACTGTAGTTATTTATTAATTAATTATGTCAATGAATTTGTTAGAGGCTTCAAGCAAATGGTTGTTTTACATTAAGTCTAACTAGGCTTTCAGAATAGCTTCAAATTTCCTCCAATTTTGCACAAAGCTTTTGAACATGTTTTGCAGGGAATAGATTGCTAACGAATTTATCTTGTCAATTTTAAGAGTTTCATGAAGTTTTCAAGTAAGAGTCAAATTCAACAAAATTTGAGGTATTTTCTATGCAGCCTTACAACATGACCCTCATGAATGGTTGCCATTTCAAGTTTGGCCTATATCTACAGATTGGGATGGGGAATATGCATATGACTTGGGAAGTTCCCCTAATAGGTCATGCCTCCTCCAAGCCAACCCCCTCCCCCTCCTCCCCCCCCCTATCACTTTCCAAGCTTCCTACACACCTAACTACCAGGGGTGTCGGAAGGAACTCGGGCAAGGGGCAGAAAATCAAGTGATTTTTTGACAGTAATTGAGGGGCGTTTTTCATTTTCAAAAAGCGGCACTTTTTTCAGTTTTCAAAAACATGTGCCCCCTGAACCCCGCTTCCTAACATATATGGTTTGAGCATAAGTGGGATTTGAGGAAGCAACTGGCCTTAAGTCCTCTTTTTTAAATGTATACTATTGCATGGTGATTTATTTTGTGATTTTGCCACGCTTCCCCCCCTCCTCCTCCCCAATCCTCACTTTTTCCCACTCTTAGTAAGCAAATCACAGTTTGAGTTTGGGGGCCAGGATCAATGTTGGCAGTTGCCCATTGGGTGAAAGGTAAAAGGCTTACTTTTGAAAATTATTACTTTGAAAATTATTCGGGGCAATGCCCAACCTCTTCCTGACACAGCCCTTGGCGTCAGGCCTCCAGGTATAGGCTATGACATGCTTTGTACCAAATAAGTATTAAATGTAAGTTTAACCCTTACTCTACCAGCACTGTTTTGAAAATGCGCTCGGGAGGCGGGGCCAAAGACGGGGCACCCAAAACGGCGATAATATCGCCGCGTGGTAGAGTAAGGGTTAATCAAGACGTGATTATTGAAGGGTCCTCTGTCTTCCAGGCAGAAAAGTCGGGCCCCTTTCGCTGTCGGGACCCGCTGGGCCGCCACCGGGATCATGCTGCCTATATTTTCGGTTGGCGCGATATGTCACGGGGTTGATTAACCCTTACTCTAACAGCACTGTTTTGAAAATGCGCTAGGAGGCGGGGCCAAAGACGGGCACCCAAAACGCGATAATATCGCCGCGTGGTAGAGTAAGGGTTAATCAAGACGTGATTATTGAATGGTCCTCTGTCTTCCAGGCAGAAAAGTCGGGCCCCTTTTCGCTGTCGGGACCCGCTGGGCGCCCACCGATCATGCTGCCTATATTTTCGGGTTGGCGATATGTCAATGGGTTGATTAACCCTTACTCTACCAGCACTGTTTTGAAAATGCGCTCGGGAGGCGGGGCCAAAGACGGGGCACCCAAAACGGCGATAATATCGCCGCGTGGTAGAGTAAGGGTTAATACATCTTCTATGTACCAAGAAGTATTTGTGAGTGAGTGAGTCCAGATTTCTATTTGGGTCATTTCACATATGATGGACCAGAGCTTATTGGGCCATCATCTTGGATTTGGCCAATTTTATGGGTGTACAAAGTAAACCAACTATTATGGAGTTCTACCAAGTTTTAGGTCAATAGCATACTTACTTTTCAAAATATGGCCTGTCAAAAATTTCTACCCAAAAAAAGTAAGAAAAGTGGACCTAAATACTTCATTTTTAAGCCTTTTTGAGGTATCATAACTCCATAAGGCAATTGTTTTAAGCAATTTCTCTCCTACTGGTAGAGATTATCACCCAGAGATATATTTTTTTTTTTTTTTTTAAATGGTGGTATGATATATGTTTGGGCCCATAGTGGCCCTTAAAAAACACAAAATGTTCATTTTACAGTTTTTTGACAAATTTTGACCAAAAATTTGAATGGATTGCAATTGCAGAAAACACAAGGTTTCTATGTGAACAGGTAAAAGAAATAAAGAATAATTGATTCCAAGCCTTAAATATCATATTAGACATATAGTTATTTCGGGAGGTCCAGGGGTACCCCAATACTCCCCCCGGGTGTCTTTGTGCCCCATATCTCAATGTATCCCCTTTTGATTTTCTTTCAATTAAATTTATTGATAGTTATTTAGGCATAAATAGCATATTCAAAAGTATTTCTTCTATATCAGCCCACTTTGAAAATAAAGGATGTATCAAAATTTCAACACAATGTTCAAAAAATTCCTAAATTCCTACTTTTGGGGTCACAATTTTTAATGAATTGTCAACACCAGGGCTCTGATATTGTTAACATGGATACATCTAGTACTAATGTTCATGAGAATAAAACTTATTATTGGTATATCATGCAGCAAAGAAATTCACATGAGTTCTAAAATTCAAGAAAATAACATACAAATTGTAATTGTTAGACATTTTTTAGCATGGATTTTTATTTTTAAGGCACAATATTTCTCACTTTTTGACAGTAGAGGCCTGAAATGCATTGTATATGTAGAACAATTAATACATGCACAGAAAAAAAATGCAATTCTTGCTAAATAACATAGATTAAAGTCGATTTTGGCAACTCCAAAATGTACCCGAAGGTCATTTTTATCACTTAACATCACATCACAAAATGACATATTAAAAAGATTCTATAAAAAAACAACTATCCAATCAATAGCTCTGATATTTGAGAAAGTGGTACTTCATATACCATAATTGTAGGATTCTAGCTTATTAGTAATACGAGGTACCCATTTAAAAATGAAACTGGAAGCAATATCTTTCCCTAGGAGAAATGGTCCACCAATCATTTACAATTAATGCAGCACACATCACCTCAGGCATATGACACACAGCTATTTCTATCACCAGTTTGCAAACACATTTTTCCCACTAAGACACCTAACACAGATCAGTGATTTCAATCACAGAAGTGCCCTGATTACTCAGCACTGGCTTTCTGTAATCTCATACACAAAATATCTTCTCTTTATTATTGACAGCAGACAACTAATATCTTTTGAATACTATAATACCATGACAATATTCTTTCAAACAATTTTAATTTAAGCTTAAATTATACTTTTAATGATTAAAAATGACCACCTCAAAATCAACCCAAAGGTCATTTTTTGAATACTTTGCGTCACAAAATGACATACTGTATTGAAGATGCTATTAAATATCAACTATCCAATCAAAAGCTCTGATGTTTGGGATATTGTTACTCCATACACCATAGTTGTAAGATTTAAGCATATTAATGGTATTAAACATAATTAAACATTTATATTCATATATAAAATTCTACAAAATCACAAAAACAATTTATACTTAGCATCACAAAATGACATTGAAAATGCTTTTAAAAGTATCCAATTTATAGCTCTGATATTTGATATACTTCTAATCCATACACATTAGTTTTGGGATTTCGGCTTGTGAATGGTATAGAATAGGGTTAGAAAATTATATTTATTTCTAAATTTCACAAATTTACACCAAAAACGTTGTCAATGGCCAATTTTTGTGATTTTGTGAAATTTTACCGATATTTTACCGATATGTTATCCTGATATATAATAAGCTTACATCCTAAAACTATGGTGTATGGAGTAACAATACCTCAAATATCATAGCAATATGCCTTATAGGGGGAAGTACAGTATATACAGAAATAGGGTAGCAGGGGCAGATGATTTCAAATTACTTGAGCTTTGAAAGATGCACTTACATTTTCATTTGCACTAGAAGCTTCAAAATATCATTGAGTTTTCCCAGATATTTTAGGACAAAAAAGCTCAAGGATATCTCACCCAGTAACTCAGAAAACATGTAAAAGCTATCAGTCTATATAACCATAACACCTCTTTTAGTGCTATCAATTGAATACAAAGAAAGGAGAGGCCCTGTCTTGCCAATGTCAATGAAAGAATGCCATTCAATACCCTTTCCAACCAGTACCCGTCCCCAGCCCCTACACATTCACGGAATTACATCCTGGATTGTAATACAACTTCCATTTTAAGAAAATATGTCAAGCAGTATGAAAAATGTACAATAACATTAAAGCAAAATAATGCCAGATAATATTGCTTAATGTATGACAAAGTAGACATTGGAAATGACATAAATTCTATCACCACTAATAAATGCATATTCTAGACTGTCCCACATTCCAACCTGTTGCAAATGCCATCCCACGCCTATACTTCATGCAATCACACCTGAAAACCAGATACTGTATGTCATTCCACCACTTGCATGACCCACATGTCATCACAACTGAAATCCAGATGACATCCCACCACATGCCATTCCGCCCTGTACCACATGTTGACCCACTCTGTTCCACATGCCAACCCACCCTGCTCCAAATGCCAACCCATCCTGTTCCACATGCCAACCCACCCTGTAATACTTGCCAATCCACCCTGTCTAATATGCCAACACATCCTGACCAACCTCCCACCGCACCCTGTCCTACTGTACATACAATTCCACCCTGTCCCACATGAAATCCCACCCTCATTCTAATTCCTTCAACTACTTTATCATCATGTCATCTTCTACCTCACATTCTGCTTATTGTTAATATTTCCCAAACCCCTAATCTAACATTCCTTAGAAGCGAGGAAACTTTTATTTGCTTCTTTATTCATGGCAAGACAAACATTTTGATTGCTATTCATGTCAGGAATGTCAATATCATAACAAAACTAGAAATGTGAAATTAGTTAGTCATAAGCCATATATTTTCGATCTCAGGTCAAACATATTGCAGCAAATGCACAATATACTTCACCATTAAGTGTGAACAATGCTCTCCACATATACTATACGATCATTTGTTTAAACAAAACCATCATGCTGATTTTAATTCAAGAGATACCCAATCTACAAATATTTTCATTGTTATGCAAATTAGCTAATTAGTATGCACACACAACCCCAAATCATGCTCATTTGAACAGTACCTATGTCCTCTACCCCTGTAACAAGTACCAACTTATTATCTAAGGTTAAATAATTTATGTGAGTCTATTGTTATGCAAATAACCTAATTAATATGCACATTACACATTACTATTAAGTGTAGACAATGCTCTTCACATATATGATCATTTAACACAAAATACCCACACCCACTTTAATTTAAGATATCATAGATACAAATATTTTCAATGTTATGCAAATACACTAATTAGTATGCACACACAACCCTCCAATCATGCTCATTTGAGCAGTACCCATGTTCTTTACCCCTATGCCAAGTTACATGAATGGAAACCATTTATAACTTAAGTTATAAAAACTTTAACCTAAAACTTTAACCCAAAACTTTAACCCAGACAAATATATTCAATGCTATGCAAATAAGCTAATTAGAGTGTGCACACAACCCCCAGTCACACTTATTTCAACAGTACCCATATCCTCTACCCCTATTCCAAGTTACATGACTGTACACCATTCATAACTTATGAAAACTTCAACCAAAAACTTACACCAAAACTTTAACGTGACAAATATTTTCATTGTTATGCAAATGAGCTAATTAGTACATGCAGACACAACCCTCCATTCATTCTCATTTGATCAGTACCCATTTCCGCTATCCCTATGCCAAGTCACATTAATGTACACCATTCATAAGTTAAGTTATGAAAACTTTAAGCAGAACTTTAACCAAACTTTATTTAACGCCAACGCCAATGCCGGGGGTAATAGAATAGCTCTACTAATTTTTGTATAGTCAAGCTAAAAATGGAACAATTTGAATGATTTTGTGAAATATTATCAATAAATATAACTTTCTAGCTTGTGTAATACCACTGATAAGCTCAAATCTGAAAACTCTTGTGTATGGAGTAACAGTATCCCAAATATCAGAGCTCTTGAATGAATACTTGATTTTTAATAGCATCTTCAATACAGTATGTCATTTTGTGATGCAAAATATTAACAAAATGACCTTTGGGTTGATTTTGAGGCGGTCATTTTTAATCTTTAAAAATATAATTTAGCACAAATTACAATTGTTTGAAAGAATACATCATAGTTTTTGAGTATTTAAAGGAGACATAAAGTCTGATACAATCATTTTTTTTATATGATAGAGGATACAAATCTCAACCAACTGCCAAACACAGCAAGTCAAAATCTTATTCCTATCTCAAGTTATTCATGTTTGAAATCGGCACATGGGGCTGCCATTTTGTTCAATTCTGTATTGAAATATTGTGCATGATAACATAATTTCCCCAATAGGGACATAAGGATTATAATGTATTTCTTTACAAATGTAATTTAAAGTTTTTATTCTAAAATGATGTGACACAAAGTTTTAACAGCATGTTTTGATAATTTCATATGTACAAAAAAATTTCCTTGACCCTTACAAAAGAAGAACAATTTTTCATAAGCGAGAGAACATGAGGTAGATGGTAAAGAAATACAAAGCATTCCAACATCCTGCTGGGCTGATGATATCATATTCTGCATGTTTTCAAATCAAAATTGCAGCTTCCATGCTACTATTAGGTAGTAGTATTAAAGTATTTAATAATTACAAAAAAATGTGTTAGATTCCTTTGGGAGTTATGAAACGTAGCCAGTACATTTAAATGTACACAAATTTGTTATTATCAATTCTACTATATGAAATAAGGATTATATCAGACTTTATGTCTTCTTTAAAGATACTACTTGTCTGCTGTCAATGATAAAGAAAATATTTCATTTTAAAAATGGGTACCTCAGGTTGGAAAATTGTTGAAAACAGCTACTTTTGTTATTTTGTGGATTTTTAGACCTAAATATAATTTTTTACCTGTATGTAATATTACTACATGTAATAAGCTAAAATCCTCCAATTGTGGTATATGAAGTACCAGTTTCACAAATATCAGAGCTATAGATTAGATAATTGGTTTTCAATATCATCTTCAATATGTTCATTACACCCAATCCTTGCTACAAATTTTAACGAGCAAGAACTTTCATTTCGGCGGGTCTGACTTTTAGACTCTGCTGGAAGCAATTAAGGAACCCACCACAGATAGTTCAGTGATTTTATGCATCATTTATTACACTCCTAATCATCTATATGCACACAATGGAACTTATTGTGAAGAGCCAGGTATTGTGGATAGGGTTACTGCAAGGCCAGGCAATGTATGTAATGTGGGACTGAGAATTCATTTCAATTGATTGTATTCCAGTACAAATTTAAAACATTTTTAAAAGGAAAAAAAAAGTACATGCATTTACATAATAAAACACATCAGAAATTAGAAGAATATAAAAATATTTAAAAATAAATAAATAAATATAAGGAAAAAGTAAAGATAAAAGGTTCAAAACAGTATTTCTATCTCTCCTGTCTGTAAGTAAATTGCTGCATGGTAAATGAATGAATTTTTGTAGACGTGTATTCTGTATTTTGGCAATATGTTAGGGTGTCGAAGGTTTCTGTTTGAACGTGCTAGATGACATTGTAATGTATTGTGTAAAGAATGGTTTTATTCTTTGTTGATTTTTGTCACCATCGCAATGGATTCCAATTTCGCCCTGTCATTTAAAATATCAATTAGCATGGGATAATGTAAGTTAAGAATCTTTGCGGTATACTTCAAAAATTTCCTGATTGTGTCTTTGTCTTTCTGTAAAATTAAATGATACCAAACGGGTACAGCATAAAGAACCTGTGATAAATTAACTGGTTTAAAAAGATTAACTCTAGCATTAAGATTACAAAAAGACAAAATATATTATAAACTTAAACCAATATAGTAAACTTTACTTAAAATTTTGGACACATGATGGGAAAAAGTCAGTTCATCATCAATACATACGCCAAAATAATGAGTTTTTACATATTTTGCAACCTCTGAACCTTGAATAAATATGTTGTCCAATTTTGATTTCAAAAGTTCTGTATGTTTTACATTTTTGTTCACAAAGCCTATTTCCTTTCATTTCTTTAAGTTTAGCAACAAGTTCTTTTCTTCACATTTTGACAGTTTTTTCAACAAATAAATGACTGGTACTCCACTTGACCCCATTTACAGATTTTTTATCAATTTGACATGAAATAACAGTATTATCGGCAGACTTTATCACACAAATATTTCCGTTTGATCTTATTTCATCAGTATAAAGTACAGCATATAGAGGGCCTCCCTGCGGTACACCTACATTTATTTCAGATTGGACTTATAAAAGGATGTTTTCATCAGTGAGTTTAAACACTGGTGAGTTCGTGTTCATTGGACTGAAAATCTATAGCCAGACTTATTCATCATGTATTTTGTGATGCAATTTCATGTAAAGTGATACAAATGTCCTTTCCGTACATTTTGGAGAGGCCACACAGACCCCTAGCTTTGCTGTTTTACAGGGGCGGCCCTGTTTCGCGTGCGCATTAATGGGCCCCTCAACATTTCTAGCACCCTGCCCCTTTTTAAATCAAGCTGGGGGTCTGCCGCAATTGACTTTAAATCATTTATTTAGCAAGAATTGCATTTTTTTCTTTGAATGTATTAATTATTCTACATATACAATGCATTTCAGGCCTCTACTGTCAAAAAGTGAGAAAATGTTGTGCCTCAATAATGCATATCCATGCTAAAAA
>JAIGNY010001262.1:797500-812500 GCA_020152595.1 Chiridota heheva | reverse complement strand
GGCTGCGCCTGGGTTTGGTCGTGAAATGGGTGTTTAGCTGTAATGGCTATGACTGTAAAGTCCAATTCTGGAATGACAGTCATAGCATAAGAGTTGCTGCACCTAAAGGCTGTAGGCAGTGAAACTGTTGGGATAGCTATCGCTTTCCTACGATCCCTCTTCTGCCTCCACAGCTCTTCTCTCTTTGTCTCCACCCTCTATATTCATGTCTGGCCTGTGCGTCTCCACTTTTCACGTTCAGAGGCAACCCAGTTATCAGTGGCAATGTCGGTTGACTATCTGACTATATGTCACTCTTGCAGACATCCTTGAAGCGTAGCATTGGTCGCCCAACCGGTCTGGATCCTGAAGAGAGCTTGCTGTTAAGTATATCCTTTGTGATGCGTCCATCCTCCATGCAACGAACGTGGCCAAGCCAGCGTAGCCAACTCTAGGACAGCAGAGCGAATAGACTGGTCATTCCCGCCTGCTCTAGGACCTCCTTGTTGGTGATGTGGTCCTTCTATGAGATGTCAAAAATGCGCCGAAGGCAACGGACTTACGGTGAAAGGCGCTGTTAATGTGACTTTCCTGTCTAGCGTAAGCTGTCAAGGACTCGCTGCCATTGAGTAGGGTGCTCAATACACATGCTAGTGTAGAAATTTTTATATTCAAGGTGAACTTGTTGTTATCCCAGACTCTTTTGGATAGTCTTGCCGTGGTGGAAGCTGTCTCCCCGATCCGCTTGTCGAGTTCTGAGCTGAATGAGAGGTTGCTGGATATTGTAGAACCAAGGTAGACGAAATTATTGACGATCTACAGGGTGTACTTCCCAATGCGTATATTAGGGGCATTGCTGATATCCTGGCCCACCGCCGGAGTTTTCTTCAGGTTGATGATAAGGCCAAACTCTTTGCAAGCTGACGCAAGGTGGTTTATGTTGCGTTGTAGTCCTGCCTCAGAATGGGAAAACAAAGCAGCGTCGTCAGCGAATAGTATTTCAGCAGGACATGCCGAACCTTAGTCTTTGCCCTGAGACTTGCAAGGTTGAAAAGCTTACCATCGGATCTTTTTTGAAGGAAGACTCCGTATTCTGAAGCGTCAAAGGCGTGAGATAACAGCATGGAGAAGGAGATGCCAAAAAGGGTTGGTGCAAGAGCACATCCTTGCTTAAGGCCATTTTTGATGGAGAATGGATTGGAAGATGATCCATCAAACTGCACTGGTTCCTTCATGTCATTGTGAAATGACGCACTCAGGCGTAGGAGCTTTGATGGACAGCCTATTTTCTCAAAAAGCTTGGAGATGCTATTTCTGCTGACCATGTCGAAAGTCTTTGTCAGGTCGATGAAGGTTATATGCAGTGGTTGTTTATGTTCACAACATTTCTCCTGCAACTTACTTAAGTAAGAATACCATGTCTATTGTAGACCTCTCAGCTCTAAACCCGCACTGTGACTCAGGGTAGACACGCTCTGCAAGCAACTGCAATCTCTTCAGGGCTACTTTGGTTAATGCTTTTCCCAAGATACTTGGGAGCGATATTCCTGGGTAATTATTGCAGTCTAAGCGGTCCCCTTTGGTTTTGTAGAGGGTGACTATGTTGGCATCACGCATGTCTTGGGCACTGTTCCTTCCTCCCATCACTGACAAAGGAGTTTGTGAAGTGGACCGAATAGAACTAACTTACCACACTGAAACACTTCTGCTGGGATGCTGTCTTTGCCTTGTGCTTTGCCATGAGTCAGAGAGTCGATGGTTTGACTAAACTCGGGCTCTTCCTCTGGTCGTGGCACGTCGAGCTCCTCCATGACTGGAAAACTTGTTGTGTTGCGGAGAACCTCATCAGTCATATTTCTTTCTCTTGATAGTGCTCAGCCCATCGTTTCATCTGTCCGTTGCGGTCATTGATGATCTCACCGGTGGCCGACTTCAGTGGGACTGTTTTCCTTGAGCTGGGTCCAAAGGCCTTCTTCATGCCTTCATATATATCCCGTATGTTTCCGCAATCAACCGAGCGCTGAATTCTTTGATACACATTTTTCCAGTAGTCAATTGCGCAACTTCTTGCTATTCTCTTTGCATTTTTTCTTACTTTTAGGCAGAGCTGCGAGAATACTTGGCGGTTGGCTCCCTCTTATATTTGGTCAGGGCTTCCCGCTTTGCTTGGATAACAGGCTTCAACACATGATTTTCTTCAAACAAGTCTGGGTTCTGTTGCTCTTTCCCCCGATTTAGGTGAATAGTGCTGCGTGGTGGCAGAGCCCCACATGTCTTCTACTGAAGGCATTGATCCTGGGAAGTTAGCTAGAGAAAAGTGTCTATGAAATTTTCTCTCTGTTCTGATCTGAGCTTCTCTAGCTGTGTTGATCCAAAAATAATTTATATGCATTTATGCGTCAACTTGACAGAATTTTCTACTTCTATTATTGTCACCTAACATGCCACCCAAATCTCCGCTACCTCACCGTTTCCGGCATGTCCGATGGAATATTAAACACGTACGTCTTCTAATTCTGATTTATGATCGTGGTAAGTGTTCTGTTATCTGACTAAAAGGCAGAATTCGTAAACAAATTGACTTTTCTCGGGCCGAAGCAAAATCAGATTTTCAGCAAAATAAAATATTTCTTTACCTAAGACACAATGTCAGCTATGCGTATGGATTTTTCTGCTAAATTTGAAATAATGTTATGCAAATCTATTTGTGTTCCTGATTTTATCTTGCATAGATCTTCGAAGGTACATCATGTTTATGATTTTGCATTAAGTTTTTAAAGTATAAGTATGATTGTCTAGATTTTATATGATACACTGGCAGACTGGTAAGTTTCCTTCTCAACTATGTCGCCATGCGCAACAAATGTGCCCTTTCTACTTTAGTGTCAGACAGGTTCAGAGTGTTGACAGATTGATATGTAGCTTTATTATCAGGTCACATATATCCCCGTGAAATATGATTAGTGCCGCAGTCTCAATATAATTAAAGGAAAGCGGCGGGACTTATCCACCGAAAGTGTGCGGGTGCATGCACATGGCGTAGCTAGACTTCCTCCTGCAGGGGGACAAAACCATAGCAATTCAGCAATTAAATTTCTGAATCAATACAACCCCTCCCTTCTTCCTCCCCCCCCCCCCCTACCACCCTTACTCCGTTACCGAAAATTCGGGGGAAATCGAATATTTTGAAGGAACACTTTTCAAAAGTTTGAACAAAAAGTTAGATACTTTCGAAATTTTGAAGAAAAACTTATATTTTGAGGAAAAAGTAGGATATTTTGTTTGAGCAAAAACTTCACAAATTTGGAGGAATGATGTCGGATATATTGAGCAAAAAATTCCTTTTGTGGGAAAAGTCGGATAGTTTTGGAAAAAACTTTGGAATTTTGAGGAAAAAGTCTATCAGTCTATAGGCCTAATTTAGAAAGTCGATTTTCGCAAATTTCATCAACTGAACTCTACTACTGAAGACCGATTGCTCTCCTCAGAATTATTGAAAAATATACTGAGTTTCTATTTTGGAAATTATAATCTGTACAAATTTTTCTAGTTTTGGAAAATTACTTCTCCCCCTCCCCCCTTCCTACTCCCTCTTCCTCTTCCTCCACAATTTTTCAGAATTTCTGTGTGCAAATTAAAGCATGTAATACGGAAATTAGCCAATTTTCATAAATTTCCGCATTGTCCTCCTTATCCCTATTCCTATGCCACTGCCTGGCTGTGTGAGGGCGGGTGGGTGTCCGGACACAAATTCAAATAGTCTTGGGAAAAGTAACATAAACCGTACTAGGTCTCAATCACATGGAACTTGGACCCGGCTTGAGTGAACTCGACTGCGCGTAGTATAGGCTACTCACTACCTTAGATTTAAGATGATGTTAAGAGTGTGGTAATCTGGTAATATACTCGACTGCTTGAGGTCAGGGTAAAATTGGGCCATTGCATCGTTAAACCTAATTCCATTGTTGCAATAGACCTACCTTTTAGAAGTATACCTGCTAGAATGCTAGCCACCCACCTCCCATCAATCTGGGGTCAAGATCATAAGCATGATATTACATAATACGGGATATTTCCCACATTGATTAGATTACCATATTTGAATCCTAATGGCACAAAATGGTAGATTTTCAAGAAATATTAGAGCCCGGCTATTCTCAAAGTTTTCAGTTAACTTCTAGACTATTGTTAATGTTGTCTGTCTGCAACTTGTCTGTATTATTGGCATGAAGGCTCACCTCTGCAGAGGGTAAGAACCTTCCATAATATACGCCTACAAGTGAACACGACGACGACGACGAGTGAACTCACAATTACAATGACGGGGTCGTCACCTGCGTATTCGGTTATGATAAAAACAATGCTATCACAAAACGCTTAATACGACCCGGACGAGAACACAGGTACGACGTACGGACAGACATAACATCGACAACCAAGTCAATGTCCACGCGTCCTTTGATAACCAGCTGTGGTACACTGGCGTGTCTACCCAACCCAGGCTTGAACCCAGGGCCTTGTGGTCTGTAGACAGGTATGATAACCGCTACACCACAGTAGGTAGATACTAGTGAACAAGTGAACACATTGCACTGATATTTATATTTGTTTCCATCAATGAAAGGATTAATTCAGTGGTCAAGAAAGTTGATCTCATATGAAAGGGAACCGTGACTCCTAAGAAACAAATTGGTGGTAAGGATAAATTCAAGTTGAAAGTTCGGTCTCACCTGTAGAAATGACTGGTGCAGTAAGTCTATTACAGAACTGTAGAAGGTTGGTGCTCTCACTCTCACATTCTTAACAATTGGTAATGTATTCTTTATTTTCGTTACTATTTAAATTATTCTTTCTCACGCTTTCTTCAGTTGGTAAATTGTAATTTTTGGTTTGGTTTTTAAGCCCCAAAATTTCAAAAACAAACATGATAAAATATGTAAAGATTTTAAGGAATCTGAGGTTGGGTCACAACTGGTCGATTTCGTTTCTACATGCACAAAATGATACAGAACTTTTAACTGAAATATCTTCTAAACGGACTAAAATCTTTTAATGATCTCTTCACCATTTTGTTTCGGAGTTCTTTACCACTGAATTAAACCTTTAACAGCTAAAGCGTTGCTTCCCACCCTACCGTCGGAAAATCTCCTGCGTACTTACCAGAAAACTTTCTGAGAGAGTCCCAGTTTCCTAAGTAAATTTCTTTATTTTAATCCAAGTTGATTTTACCGCCAAGAAGAAACCTGCAAGGTAAAATCTTCTCATGGGAAGAACTTGCTCCCATGGGCTTTGATATACCACACAAGGGCTCCGATATACCACACAAGGGCTCCGATATACCACACAAGGGCTCCAAAATACCACACAAGGAAAATAGGGTTGAAAGGTGCAATAAATATAAGCTTAAATTTTTTACTCCATGGCTCCTTTGATTAAATGTTTGAAAAAGTTAAACAAGTATAAGGCAATTGACAATATATTCCCCTCTGCAGTTACCCAATCCGAAAGACTGGCTATACTGTATCCTCAGTGGTTCCCTATCTTTTAGCCTTTATACGTACAATCCCTTAAAAAGTAAATGACACAAACTCCTTGCCTTCTTCAATATTAACATTTTTGCAGCCAACATCAAAAAAAGCGCGGGTGTGTGGGTGGTATACGCTTGTACATTAATGTGAATAAAAGGCGAATTGAATCGGTGAATAAAACTGAATCTCCAATGGTTTGTTTCATTAATTTTGTCGGGGTTTGTAGGCCTCTGGTGCATACACACCTTTATCTTTAAAAAATTGTACTTTCATGCAAGTGATATCTCGATGTATGAATAGTGGTACAAATATTTACATGTAACATCTCACCCTTTAAGACATATAATGCCAAAATTAATCTTCATGAATCTTTAAGGAATGTACCCTTTTTTAACCGCATTTTTTATTCCGATGCTAATAGCAAAAGGCACGCAGCCATGATGGCTTGTGTATGTATGCATGTATGTGCGTGTGCGTATGTGTGTGTGTGTGTGTGTGGGTGTATGTGTGGGTGTCTGTGACAGAAAGGTTGTAAGCCCGATATCTCAAAAACGATACACTGGATTCATGTCATATGTATTACACAAATAGCCCGTGGTTTGTAGATGCGCCCTATTGTTTTTGGTATTAATGTCGTACATATCAATAAGTAGTCGGGGCTTAATGTAAAACTCTTGAAATGCTCATATTTAAAAAACCGAATGTGTTTTGTTTAATATTTGGTATATGATGCTAGCTGGTGTGCACATGTTCGTGGTTTCAAAACATTGCATTTTAATAAAATGAATAGTGGGCGGGGCTTAATATGATTGTGCTGAAAAAGAGCTTGTAAGCACGGTATCTCAAGAAAGGTAACCTTGATTCATGTCACATGTGGTACACAGATAGCCCATGATCTGTAGATGCGCACTATTGTTTGTGGTGGTAATTTCCATGATACATATTGCTTAAAGTGGGGTTGGGAATGGGGGGGGGGGCTTAATATTAAATGATTTTTTTGTGTGGAAAAAGTGTTGTCAATAGGTTCTATTTCATTGATTTATTATGTACATGGTGGGCAATGCTTATGAATATATGTTGATTTAGCATATTTCGTGATATACAATGCCACTTACTTAAAAATCAACCAGCAATGCATCAGAACCACTAAACATTTTGGTTTTCTGGTTCACTTATAAATACGTCATTGAATATACCCTTGCATAGTATATTGATGAAACACAAATCTTATTGGTCCTTGCAAAATCTCTAAATTTATACACGTTTGCAAATGATGATTTATGTATGCTTAAAAGGGGCAGAAAGATCAAAAGCAAAAACGGAACTAAAAACAAACACAATGACGAATCTTTGGAATAAACTCCTGGAAATAAATGTGACAGCAAGTTCCTGGTTTGCTATTGCACACTGCGTCACGGTAAACGTTTTCATGGCGGGAAAGACAGCGGGATGTCTAAAACGAACTTGACCTCTAAAACGAAGACCACAGATGGAAGACTTCAAAATCTCTAAAGGAAGATCTCCAAAAGGAAGACCTCTAAAACGAAGACCTCTAAAACGGAGACCTCTAAATCGAAGACCTCTAAAACGAAGACTCTAAAACAAAGGCCTCTAAAACGAAGACTCTAAAACGAAGACCTTTAAAACGAAGACCTCTAAAACGAAGACCTGTAAAACGAAGACCGATAAAACGAAGACCGATAAAACGAAGACCGATGAAACGAAGACCTCTAAAACGAAGACCTCTAAAACGAAGACCTTTAAAACGAAGACCTCTAAAACGAAGACCTCTAAAACGAAGACCTCTAAAACGAAGACCTCTAAAACGAAGACCTCTAAAATGAAGACCTCTAAAACGAAGACCTCTAAAACAAAGACCTCTAAAACGAAGACCTCTAAAACGTAGACTAAGGATGGAAGATCATAATAATATATATTTTTCCATATGATTGTAAGTTTCCCTATTTTCGGACTTGCAAAGGACTAAAGCAATTGAAAAATTCTGAAGTACGATGCCAAAATGAAGAGAGAAAAAAGCGATAAAAACATTACTTGCTATATCCCATCAGCTAGACATCATAGAACTTAGTTAATTACATCTTATATAAAAGAAGACTTTTAAAAACACAAAACGGCGAAGACAGCATTTAAAAATCTTATTCCGTCGGAGATATTTAAAGAATTAGATTAGGGGTCAAGCAACTCGAAGTCCATTTGATATGAAAGAGGACTTCAAATGAAACAAAATGGGGAAGACCATTATGCAGATATCTGAATTTCAAGTTTGGTATCATTTTTGTAGAAACGACTGAAATCAGACTAGTAAGGTACTACTTAGTACGAAAAGTTTTTAAAAAAATGAAAATATACTTTTTAAAGATTTTTTTGCAATTTTTTCAGGAAAAGTGTTCCAATTTTTTTTCGAAAAATGCTAAGGTCTATAGTCAGATAATGCCTGAATGATAAGAAAAAACCAGGTTTTTTTTTTTTTTTTTTTTTCCTCAGGAGATCTTCCTTGATTCGTTTTAGAGGCCTTTGTTTGAGAATTCTCTAAAACGAAGTACCCAAAAACCGAAAAAAGAAGACTGAAAAGTCCAAAAATGTTGAAAAATTAAGACAAAGGTATTTTCGAATATATCAATGGGAAAATATACAATTTTGTGGTGTTCTATCTTCGGTCTTCGTTTTAGAGATCCTCGTTTTAGAGAAATTTGAAGTTTTCCATCACAGTTCGGTAATGTCAGTGAGGCATCGTTGTAGACGGTAGAGCCCGATAGAGAGCTGATATTTTCAGCAATAGATGTTCTGAAAATGACGTTGTACGTGGCCCTACCATGAACAACTACGAGAAAGAGTCCACCCGCGTTGTCAGATTTTCTTCATTTTGATTTTATTTTAAAAATCGCTGAGACCTCTATGGTCCCCATCGTAAACTTTGCTCCTGCCCCAAATACTAATGAAAAAATTAGAAGGCTGGCACAGGTGGGCGGGGCATCTAGTATTTACAAATTCTAAACTAGTAAAATAGGGGTAACGCTCATGTAAAAGCTTTTTCATCACTAAGTCTTTCTCATCACTTTCACTTTGATATTTGAGAAAGAAATTGAGAGAATTATGTAAAGAATAAGAATTCTCCGCTAAATCATTTATCATAACACATAATTCACATTCATATTATGAGAGCTGTGTTGCTGGTATTGCAGCTGTAATCTTGTGTAAATTGTTGGGTTTTCCTTCGTGTGAAATGAAAGGAATATTTTTCCCATAAAAGAAATTACACATCACGAAGAAATGTTCGCCAGTGCACCACAACTGGTTATCAAAGGCCGTGGACATTGACTTGGTTGACGATGTTATGTCTGTCCGTACGTCGTACCTGTGTTCTCGTCCGGGTCGTATTAAGCGTTTCGTGATAGCATTTGTACTATCATAACCGAATACGCAGGCGACGACCCCGTCATTGTAATTGTGTGTTCAACTCTCTCTCTCGAAGAAATGTTGTTGTTTCAGAGCATGAATATTCCATGCGATCATCATTATAGTTGAGCTTGACTTTAAAGCGAAGAGACTTATAACTATCAGTGAATATTATTTATATACTATTGGAAGATTCGTAATTCTATTCTTATGATTACCATGGGAACGGGGATACATGATAGATACACGCAGTATATTTGACCCCACATTAACATTGGCCCATGGGGTCATACCTTGACTCTGTAACTGCTTTTTGAAGATAAATTATCCGAATACTTGTGAGTTGAATAAGTGAGTTGCCTATAGTTGCCTATGATAGTGGTTTACACAAGGGAAAATAGACATACGTATTCTGATTAGAAATCTTAAGTGTGGGGAAAACCCAATTCATATACAATCAGTCAGTGGTGTTTTATCTGGGTGGGCACTTGTCAATGAGGGGCAAATCCCTGCTAGGGCTCCTTGTTAAACAAATCCCTGCCAGGGGCTCCTTGTTAAAATGTTATCAAATCACATAGGGAACTCCGAGGCCCAAAATTTAGGAATACGAAGCGGGTTTCAACATGTTCAAAATGTTGGAAAGACCGGGAAAAAGAAAAAGTTGGGCCCAAATGCAGGGACGGACTGGATGTCATCTAAGACTCACCGGGAAAAGTGTTTGAAGTGAGCGTATGCACCTTCCGTTCTTTACTAACTCTGGACGTCTTTAAACTTGTGTATATTTCTTTTGTGGTAGTGTTGTTAGTTTGGGCTTTTTATGGGGTGATTGAATTACTAACAAACCTTTTTTAGCCCATCATATTGTTATGTCAGGCAATGTTATGGTGTGTAACCTTGACGAAGCCCTCACGAAAGCTCTAAAGATTTCTTATTTTTGATGCCCTAAGATGGCTATAAGAAACAACACAAAAATCACAAAATTTTATTTAAGACAATTTTCATTCATCATGTTAAAATCAATTCAGATAAGTATTTGGGTTACCATTTATATTGTGGGGTTCACGGATGAATGCCTATCATGATGGGTCCAGGGTTTGGGTGGCGCTCTGAAGGTTTCTTATGCCCCGAAATTGGTTAAAGGAGCTCTCGGTCGAAGAGTGAGGACGTCGTATTTACTAAGTCAAGGGAATTCTGAAATAGCACATGTCTAAGTTGTGATACTCCTGTCGTTGAGAAAGTACTTAAGTATTTATAAGAAATAATTATCCTCTTGCCAACGAAAATGATGAATTGGGGATATAGCATATTTACCAATTATCCGTCCGTCCGTTCGTTCGTCCATATCCATTCGGTCCGTTCGTCCATATAGGCTGGGGAATAAAATATTTCTGTCCTTGGAAAGCAATTTCAACAATTTCTGGTGGCTCGCATGAAAGGAAACTAATATGAAGGAGACTCTTGCCTTCAAAGAACTTTTAAAAACTCCTGAAATGAATAGCAATTAAAATATTTGTTATGCCATGAAAGAAAGGAATTCAATAGAGCCTGACGCCTCAAAAACAAAACAAAAAAATGTAATAAAGTGTATTGGGGAATAAATATAAAAAATAAGTCTCCAAATTAATCTGCAATAAATTTTCATTCTAATTTGGAAGATAGATCATCCGTATCAAGTTAAACATGTTTTATGGGGAGTTTGAGAATTAAGTTAAAGATTAATGTTTTTCTGTTATGTAACTTCCGATTATCAGGAAGCAAGGAGGAGGGAGGTGTGGTGCAATGGAGTGAGTGAACGTTATATAGATATATTTAAAATGATGAGTTGGTTAAGAGTATATTTGGTAGATGAGTGGGTGGCAACAGGTGCGTAGGGGTGGCAGTTGAATGGAGGATGGTAGTTGAATGAAGGATGGTATGTAAATGAAGGATGGTTTAGGTGAATGGGGTGTGGCAGGTGAACGGTGGATTTCAGGTTGATAGATGTTAGGGGATAAGAGTTAAAGGAAAGAATGTGTGACAAAAATGGCCTAATGAGTAGTACATATGTAGAAATTCAATGGAATGAATGTTTGGATGAGGGTGGAATGGCATTGGGACAGGAAGGGATGAAATGTGGGGCAGGTTGAGATGGCATATAGGATGGGACGGTATATGGGATAGAGTGGCATGGCATGTGAGACAAAGTGGTGGCATGACATGTAGGACAGGGTGGGGTGGTATGAGGAGAACAAGATGGCATGGGGGCATGGCAGGCTGGCATGTGGGACAGGGTGGCATGGCATTGGAACAGGGAGGAAAGGTGTATGGTACTGCATACCATAGTGTGTGGGACAAGTTGGTTGATATGTGGGATGCATGTGGTGGGATGTCATCTGAATTTCAGGCGTGATGGCATGTGGGTCATGTGGTGGAAAGACATCTTAATTTCATGTATGATTTTATGAAAATGGGAGGCAGGATGGGATGGCATGTGGAACACTAGAGGGTGGGAATATGATGGCTTGTGGGACGAAGGGTAGAAGGTGCGTTATTTGCGGCGAGGGAATTTGTATCGTTTGCGATGTCTGGCTATGATTAATCTTAATATTCGTATCAAATGTTTTCAGTACTATCACGTGCTCGAAACGTTGTGTTCGAATATTCTTGAGACTCACATATCTTCACTTTTCGGCCGTCCGCCCCTTTAAAATCAAGACCCTAGAAGTCAAAAATCAATCTACGAAAAGAAG
The DNA here is from genome assembly GCA_020152595.1 of Chiridota heheva. Taxonomy (NCBI): domain Eukaryota; kingdom Metazoa; phylum Echinodermata; class Holothuroidea; order Apodida; family Chiridotidae; genus Chiridota; species Chiridota heheva. The sequence continues at coordinate 800,847 of JAIGNY010001262.1, read as the reverse complement.
AAAATAAAAAGAAAAAAAAAAAAAAATCAATTGTAAATTCAAACAATCAACTAAAATAAGCATTTGGGTTACAAACATGTCAAATTTCTGCTGAAAACTGAGAACACTTGAAAAAAATTTATATATTATTTGATTTATTCGGGTCAAAAGCTGTAAAAAGCTCACAAACATTCTTCGCCTATTTCTAATCACTTTTACAAGATATTTCCTTATTTTTTTATTTTTATTTTTTAAATTTATTTTTTTGAGCTGAATTTCGAGCTCTGTGGCTCCTTAAGCCAAAAGTATTCCCAATTTTGTACTATAAGTTGAGAAATTAGTTACAAATTCACATATCATTCTTGATAGTCATCATTCATTCATCATGAATAAGCCTTAACTCAGCTGAAATGAAAAGAAATATTTCTGAAGCTCGTAATTAATACCTGAATTTCTATATGTATTTTATTTTCACTTTCGGTATTTTTTTGTGCAAAATATGACGTGACCCCTCCCGAGGTCCATATTACTTCTTAACAAGAGCCGCCCTGTTAATTTTTAATACACCAATGTTTGTAGTGTAGTATTTTTTTAATGAGACCTGCCAGCTCTTCTACGTGTGATTCCATATCAGATCAGACCCAGGGACATCACCAGTCTGCCATCATTGAGAAATATATTTCCTTTCACTCCACACTTTCTCAAAAGTACAAACAGTTGCACCGTATCCTACAACCTAGCCAGTGGTGTAAGTTTGGTCATGAGGCCTGGCGCTGCAGGGGGTTAGGGGCCATGAACATGTATTCATAGGGCCTTATTGTTACAAGTGATTGGCTTAAAATATGGAGCATATCCCTAACCTAAAATCGGTCCCTAACCATTGGCGTATTGGATTGAACCCATACGATATTTAGTGGCGTATTAAGGTGACACCGAAGCAGTGATTACGAGCGCAAAGCGCTCGACTTGTCGGCGGGGATTCCAGGGGCTCGCTTAAGGGCCCCTGGTGGGGTCCAGGGGCGAAGCCCCGCTAGGGGTCCAGGGGCGAAGCCACCGGAAACTCTCGCCAAATAGACATTTCAAGGGCAAATAAGTATGTCACACACATAGTAAGGGGTATTTTACAAGCAAAAATCTATTGTACAGAGAGCTATAATACACCATATGCAAAACATAAAATCAAAGCGTAAAGCGCTCGACTTGTCGGCGTGGGGTCCAGGGGCCCGCTTAAGGGCCCTTGGTGAGGTACAGGGCGAAGCCCGGAAGCTCTCGCAAAATTGACATTTTAAGGGGAAAAACGTATGTCACAATCAAAATTCATGTCAAAGAGAGCTACATATAATACACCATATACAAAACACAAAATCATGAAAACGCGTAATGTGAAAATATAATATTTTATTGTTTACGTTTGTACATGGATAGGTGTATCGTGACTCTTTGAAAAATATGGGTTGTCTAAAAGAAAGGTTTTCAATAATTTACTACAAACTTGTGTAAATGTTGTCAAACTTTTAAAATGAGCCTGTTCTGTATCACACTACTCTCCCCCCTCTCTTTTTCTCTCTCTTCAATTTTAAAAATTTGTATCATATGTGTAAAAATGACTCACTGAAAAACAGAGCACTTGTGACGTCATATCCTCATATTCCTCAAATTCTTGACACATTTTATTTTTCCTCCCTGAAGTAGACGTTTTTGTGGCATTCATTAAATTCCCTTTGCATCTTTTGATACCTTCAAAAGCAGTAAGGTTATGTGCGTTCTGTATTGAATTGCATAAAGAATCTTGCAATGAAAGTTATACGGATCGAGTTACTCGGGTGTGACTATACATTTTTTTTTTTTTATATGTATATTTTTTTATTGAAAATGCGTAATGTCGACAATCAAATTTCTTCAAGTCAAGTCACAAGTCATTTGTTCGCAGGTCAAGTCACAAGTCAGTCAAGTCAAGTCACAAGTCAAAAAATTGTGACTTGGGTCCGTTTCGAGTTCAAGTCACTTTCTGACTTACTCGAGTCAAAAACTCTGAGATTCCTTATGTATAGGGTTGGAAGCCGGGGCACGTGCCCCCTCCTTTTCCAAAAAATAACAAAAGTGCCCCTTTTTTAAAATGAAATGTACCCTCATACTGTCATACTGTAAAAGTTTCATAGAGTGCTATGATAAATCGAAATCTTACACTCAGCAACATGAGCGACATGATCGTTTTACTAGTAAATAATTCAAAAAAAGATTATTAGTCAGGTTAGTCAACTCGTTCCGTCTGATTTTTCCTTTTGTTTAAATGTGAACAATCCTTTTGTTTAATGTGAACATATCCGGAACAGGTTTCCCTGAGAAGCACGTCAATAAGAAGCAGACAAGAAGGAAGGTTAAACATTGAAAATAGAGCACTTTTCCCTTAAGTGCCCAAAGGACTATGGATATCTAGCAGATTTTAGATGTGAGAAAGAGCATGGAATTTTGAGTAGAATAGTTTTCAGAATTTGTAAAAAGCTTATTTAGTTTTCAAGTGAGGATGAACAAAGTTTCATGATTTGTTAATTTGTCCGGAATTTGTGACATACTAAAAGGAACACATCTTAAAATCTTTATATAATTCTTTAAATTTCTGGTCGTGAAATTCAACTACTTAGGAATTTCAGAATTTTCAGAAACACGTTATTGCGCAATTGCAGCTAAAAACTAAAATGTTTAAAATAAGCCAATTTTTAACCAATTTTAATGGAATATTTTGGACAGTTTTCTTTTTCGCTTTTAGTGTATTCAGCTACTTACGGCAAGGAGTAGAAGCTCCTTGCTTACGGTAGACTGACGGGATGAATATGTTAATTCCGGTATCGGTAATCTCGGTTTATGTTACCTGTTACCAGACGAAATCAAGTTACATGTTCAATGATTAAGATAAGGAAGACCAAACGACGGATTTGAATACGTACCATATGGTTTATTCTACTAATACTTCTGCATTTTAACTATTAAGATAAATTCGAGGAAACATCCCACAAACTGACAAAGATACGTGACTTTTGTTAAATCGTGAAAATTAAATTTTAAGGGGAAAGTTCGTGGACACAACTTTTTATTTCTTGAAACTGGAAGCTATTATTTAATTCAGTTTTCCTTTTCAGGGGAAAGTATTTCCCGTTATAATGTGGAAAGATTGATTTTTCCTTTTTCAAGTTCTTTTTAGCACCCTTTTTAGATTTATATGAACACTTTTTGGTAAACACATTAATCAAGCTTATATAAACACTTTTCGTACACTTTCCTTATAAGCACTTTTTATACACTTTCCTTATAAACACTTATATTTCAAATTCGAACTGACATTCGCTGTCTGGTTGTATTCTTACCTTTTG
>JAIGNY010001262.1:770000-792500 GCA_020152595.1 Chiridota heheva | reverse complement strand
ACAACATTAATTTGTTCATTATAACCTGTAATTTGTTTATTATTACAACTGGCGTCGGTATTTAATTCATCTCTTTCACTTTGCAAACAAGCTTCTTTTGTATGTCTCCGTGCTCTTGAATGCATGACACCACGCTCCATGACTTTAGACCTCTCAGCAGCTCAGGGAAATCCCAGTTTCACGAGTAATGGTAGAACTTTCAAAAAGGGGAGCCGAAGGGGATTTCTTCACATTCACCTGTTGAGTGCTGGAAACATTTATGGTGGGACGCTTGATAAACAGATAATCAGACAGTTTTGTTAATATATAAAATGATTCTACACAGAACTTGAAGCAGTTACAGGTTGCATTGAGGAGCTGAGAACGAGAACAACGATAGAGAACAGATGCGATTTTGAAAAGGAAATTATCATGAAGTTGTGTCTTTTCCTGAGTTTGACCGTGAACTGGTTATCTCTGGCATTTTCTGAGGAAGAAATTCTTGAACTTTCAAGTTGTAAGTAAACCATACATTTTATAAATCTACAAATTTTCTTTTCTTTTCGTAAACCGATTATGTTTGTTTTCAAAAAATTATAAAAGTTTTTGGATTTTGAAAATGACTATTTTATTATTGTTTACCTTAAAAAGTTCAGAGTTGTGAAATGTTGGCATTTATACGTTGTGATATGCGATTTGGAAGACCGTTCGTCTGTCTTTAAAGGTGTATGGATCCTTAGCGATTTTGCCATAAATATGTTCCTTTTAATGTTCTGAACATTTCATCAGCATACGCATATCAGAAATTTGCACTGGTTCTGAGATATTCGCGAAGAAGTGAAAAATTAAGCCCTAAGAAATTTCGACTTTAAAAAAAGGCTTGAATATACACAGCAATTCCTAGGCTGATTAGCGTCACAAAAACAAAAAAAAAAACAATACGCAATGAGCATACGATTGGAGACCTAAAAATAAGCCAGATTTTTCACATTTTGGGATCGATTTTGCAAAGGGAACAGCCATTCCCCCATGCTGATAGTAATACCAGCATATATGGTATACGACCTTACGGTATTCATGATCATAGAAAATTAATTCCACTTGTTTTAATAATCGAACAAACTAAATAAAACTGAAGGTCTCAGTAACTCCCCGGTTACTCTCTTGCCATATACCCATTGAATTTTTCTACCCCCTCCACCCCTTCTCATCCTCTTAAAATGTATAACATTAGATAAGAGCTTCCCAAAAATATATAAATCAATATATGATAGGTCAAAAAGTTCTCGAATTTGATCAAGTTTAAGGTTTAAATGTTACATTTAAGGCCTATGCTTCATTCAGTTCGGGAGCAGCCCGAAAAACTGGGCACTTTGAAATACCCAACAAATTGGGTAATTTTATGTATTACATCTTTGAATGAGCCTACACATTTGACTAGCCCACACTAAACAAATGTTTTTTTTATTTTCCGCACCGGATTGTCCAAAATTTAAATAAACATGATGAAATTTGAAAATGATAGTAAATAGATATTAAAAACTTTTTGCCGCTGTTTTTTGAAATTCATAAATGCCTTTTTGAGAAAACCAATTTAACAGATTATAGGCAGTCTGTTTTGTTCATTTTCTCAACAGGACGACGTTGAATTTCAAAAAGCAGCGGCAAAAAGCTTTTAATATTTATTTACTATCCGTCTCCGAAATTTCAGGATATCCAGTGAAATTTTGGACAATCCGGAGTGGAAAATGAGAAACCCCAGAGTGTGGACTAGTCAAATGTGTAGGCTTATGTGATGACGTAATACATAACAGTATCCGATTTTGTGGGTATTTCAAAGTACCCAATTTTTCGTGCTGCTCCCGAACTGACATTCAAAATTTGAAAATAGGTCTACGCAGAATTGTATGCTGCATGTGATGGATAAATGAGAAAGTTTAAGTACAATGTCTGTAAACATTACCTAATTAAGTAACACGAAGATTCTTGATGCCACACAGAAAGCCTGCACCTAAGCGATTATGTAATTTCTTGATGACGACTTGTGATTGGCTATGAATTCAAGGGAGCTCTCGGTCCAAAAGTAATGGCGTCTTTATTGATAAGATACCGGAATTTATATATAATACAATAGGTCTAATTTTTGATGCTCGTGTTGTTTTAAAAATAACGTTTAGGTTTTCCGTATCATCACGTGCACGATAAGTATGTTCGAATAACCTTGAGACTCAAGAAAATACGCCCTCTTTTTTTGTCCGCCAGCAGCTCCTTTAGAAAATGCTTTTACGCCTTGAGGGACTTGATCAAACATCAGCGGGTTTTTGTTTTTAAAGCAACCCTGCTATTAGATACAACATAGACCATCATTTTGAACATATTTGACAACATAATATACTTAAATTTCAGGCAATCAAGTAATATGAATTTAGTGTATCTTTACTACTGCTATAATTTAGTTGTTTTATAGTTTACTGTTTTCTGTTATTTCATCACCAATATAGCCTCAAACCAAGACAAAAATAAGACGATTATAGCAGGTTCAACGTTCACTTTTTCGTGCGAACTTGGGGAGGAATGCCCAAGCACTTCATATTCAATGGATAACGAATGTGAAGTGTATATCTACGACACAATTAAAAACACAATCCTCGACGATCAGAAATGTGGAAATATCGAAGATTGTATTTGTAGAGTGAAATGGACTGAATCATATAATATCGCATATACCAATTTCGAATACAAATGCTGCTCAGTCCGTTGCTCCACATACGAAGGAAAATGCGGAGATAAGTTGAATATTCGAATAAAGGAAGCACCTACTACAGGTATTTATTATCATATGATGTCATTATGTTATGTTATATGTGATGGAATGCGATGTGATGTGACGTGATGTAGTGTGATGTGATGTGAAGGGTTGTGATGTGATGTGATGGGTTGTGATGTGATCTAAATCATATCTGAAAAATGGTTCAGATACATGCTCCTCACAAAGTTCAAGTCCCGGTTCAATTTCATACAACTTATAAGCCGTATCATCTAAAAATACTCAGCCTATTCTAATGTGCCTATATCAATCATGCAAATATATATAAAAACAAAAGTACATAAGATAATAAAGTAACAAGATAATATAAGACAAAGATATAGATTAAATTACAGAATTGAAAGCACAATCAAAAAGATAAGTCTTAAGTTAATGTTGGAATCTTTAACAGACATGTTCCGTTTCTAGAGTTATCAGCCTCATTGTTGATGTTTGAAACGTAATTAGGGCAAAGGAATTGTTGAAGGGATCTAGCAGATTTGATTGAAAGGGGCAGACTATTACATAACTTTTGACCGTGTACATTACAAGCGCGATTACCAAACGATATTTAAATTTGGGAACTACAAGACGAAAATTATCTTTGGACCTAAGGGAGTGTATCTAGTTGGTTTGTATTCAGGTATTGCAATATGCTGGACAAATCAATAGGGATCTTTTATTGAGTGATTTAATCAAAAATTATCAACAATTTGAATTAATTTCTTTAAAGACAGGTAGCTAGTGTAAATCCTTTAGATGTCGAAATGACGGGGTGAGGCGATGACTAGTTGCAACTATCAGATTATGGCATATATAGGTTTGGACACGTTGCAACCCCTAATTGGTAGTGCATTTCGGCACATCGGTAAAACGAAAATTAATCAATGCATCTGCGAACGAAAAGGTTTGTCCTCCCAATTTAACAACCTCTTACACTGTCTGATATCGTAAAGGTGATTTGAAAAAAGCCGTTATACGTTTATGATTAACATGCTCAGACAAAGCCCTGATCTGACCAGAGGTTACAGTCAGACAGTAGAGCATTAAGTACCAACAACCAGTGACGTAACCAGGATTTTCAAATTGGTGGGGCAAGTAACATAAATAAACCGACATGATACAAAGTATAACCCCTGCCGACGAACGGAACTAATTTTGAATCGATGAAAATGGGATATTGGGGAAAATTGGTGGGGCTACGCCAAAGCTGCCAGCAACAATATACTGTCTACATTGAAATTTGCTATAGCCAACCTACTTTGCATTCATAGCTTATTGTTATATTGTAGAGCAGTTTTCACTTCCTTTAACAGATTTATTTAATTTGAGATAATTATGTAACTCTCTGGAATGAAAAGATCAATTATATAGTCTCTGAAGAAAAAGTGTTTCAACTGTTCAATGTTTTGAAAGGGCATGTTCCTTCTTTAAAAAAGGCACTTGTAGTCTTTGAAATAGCACTTTTTGAAACTTTTTAAAAAAGTGGGGGAGGGGAGTACGTTCCCCTAGGTTCCGCCGCCTATGATGGAGTGATATGGACAGCTACAATTAGGGGCGAAGGAAGGTTCACCCTATGGGGCAAAACAAACAAAATTTCCCTGTGCCAAGTGCACAAATTTCATTCGGTAAATCAAATTTCCGTTGCTGCAAATCCGGAAATTTCCTTCAATTTAGTGACATTTAATAATAATTTATTGATCATGAACCAGGAACAAATTAGTTTTAATTCATTTTCAACAGTAATTAAAAGCTTCTTGGCATTAGGCCAGAAACAAAGAAATTCTTATCATCAGCATATAGAATAAGTCTAGAATTTGATGCGGTTTCAGGAAGATTATCAACATAAATGATAAATAATAAAGCGCCTAAGATCGACCCCTGAGGCACACCACATTTTAAAACATGAAGTGCAGACTTCGTATTGTTGATAGATACAAACTGATGGCGATTACATAAATAGCTTTTAAACCAATCTAAGACAACCCCGCGTATACCATAATTATCAAGTTTACGAAGTAATATACAATGATCCTAAGTGTCGAAGGCCTTTGAAAGGTCTAAAAAGACAAACGAAATCTTTATTTTCAAAGACAGTAGTTAAATTAATTCATAGTTGATTTACCAGGTAAAAAACTAACTTGATTGTCATAGAGCACATTATGTTTGAATAAGAAATTGAATATTCTATTGAAAACAATTCTTTTCAATAATTTAGAGAAACAGGATGTACAAAAATTATTCTCTATTATTTTTTTGTAAGATCTTTCTCACAACTGTTGATTATAGGCATAACACGTGCAATTTTGAGGCTATCAGGAAAAATACCGTTTGATAAACAGATAAAGAAAGAAATGAGAGAATGAGAATGAGAGAAGTTAATTATAGTGAACAGGAAATTGAATATTATTTCAACCTTGGCAATTTGATAACCTTTGATATTTGGAATTTGCAAGGAAAGAAATTAAAAGAATTACATTATAAAATTGTAATTGTGTTCATTCATCATCACTTTTGCACATGCTGAAAATATTCACCAAATTTGTCAGAACTTTAAAAGAATAAGTGCTATTGTGACCTATTAAAGACTGTGCTGCTCAGAGTTCTGTTTTTTCATCTCGAGAAAATTGTCCGTACCTTTAAAATTGGGTAACATTGAGATGGTGTTGCCTAATATACCTAGATGTCTTAACACTTGCACAAGTCAGCAAACGAAGTCAGCAAACGACCTCAGTGGACAGTAAGAGAGGCAACATTAGCTAAATAGAGGGATTTCATCACGTGACTATACATATGGAAAGGTTTTACTTCAAAACGCGCAGAAGGAACAAAATTGCGGAACTAACCTAGCTGTGACGTTTTACGGAAAACTATAAATAAACTTGGGACGATTTAGATTGTACCATTATTAAGCGGGTTGGTTTAAGGAACAAAGTCATTGAAACAATAGTTGAATACTTTTAGTTTGCACGCAGTGGAGGCCAAGTTCGTTAAGATTTTCTTTTGAGGGCGAAAAAAATATGGATTTATCAAGACAGATGAAAGGCCGTTCATGTGTGTATATTTATCATACAAAAGTGTTATGTGGTTTCACAGATTTGAGAGTGTTTACGCGTAGCGTGGTCATAGTCAGGATTGTCACTCTTGATAATACTAGTGACCGTCAGAGGCTGAGATGGAATATAGGGTGGGACGGTTGCCATGTTTGACGGCATAGCATGCCGCATGTGGGATGTAGGTCAAGTGGAATAGAACTTTAGACAACATTTTATTTAATAACTAGCCAGTTCCAATGAAATATCTTTAACGCAAAACAAATTAAATGAAATTTAATGCACACGCAACTTTAGTTCAAAAGTTTGTTAGACAAGGCATTACTAATGAGAAACTCTTTTTTAAACTCATTTTTCGTAAACAAATGTATTACAAACTGTACTTGTGCTGAATAAAGATCAATTTATAAGAATGCAGTGATAAGAAAAGATATACAGAAGTTTATTCAAGGATATAATAAACAGATATTAATTCATATAAAAAGTTTAATAAATAGCAATATTTTTAATTTTTGGTAACATAATCATGCAACCTAATGTTGTCGTTATGCCTCACTCTTGCACTTTTCCGTTCATGATTGTTGTCGATATTTCAGCCAAATAATATTTTGATTTCTGATAAATACAGTCAGATAATAAGAAATATATCTCAGTGTAACAAAATATACAAAAAAACTGTCACAAATGGAAAAATTTAAGCCAAAATCCGGCATTGGAAAACGCTTATAGCCTCGTCACAGCATGTTTACAATACACAAACAGCAGGAATCCCTCTGCATACAATAGTACAGTCCATGCAGCTTGGGCGTGCTAAGATTACGTCAGAATTGAAATAAAGGGATACATAAGCGGACGCGAATTTGTAATTGTTGGATCTACCTCCTGTGGTGTAGCGGTTATCATACCTGTCTACAGACCACGAGGCCCTGGGTTCAATCCTGGGGTGGGTAGACACGCCAGTGCACCACAACTGGTTATCAAAGGCCGTGGACATTGACTTGGTTGTCGATGTTATGTCTGTCCGTACGTCGTACATGTGTTCTCGTCTGGGTCGTATTAGGCGTTTCGTTTGTTTGTTTGTTTGTTTGATGAGGTCTTAACGGCACCACGACAACGAAGGCGTTTCGTGATAGCATTTGTACTATCATAACCGAATACGCAGGCGACGATCCCGTCATTGTAATTAGACGGGTACATACGGGGTTAATGTACCCCAGGACTCTTCCAAACCAACTTTTTTAGCTTCTTTTATGGTCCTAAAACACATTTAAGATGTTAACAAAAGAAAAATCTCGGCACTCTGGCGATATTCAAGATGGCGTCCAAAATGGCGTCAATATGGCGTCAAAATGGTAAAATTCTATAAAAAGTCATATATTGGCCATAAATAATAATTTTTATTGAAAGGAAACCTCAAAATATTGTTCTAGAAGCTTTTTGGAGCACTTGCAACCATATTCATATTTTTTACCATGTTCCTCATCCAATATGGCGGCCAAGATGGCGTCCAAAATGGCGTCAAAATGGTAAAATTAAAAAAAGTCAAAATGTTATTGGCCATAAACAATAATTATCATTGAAAAGAAACCTCAAAATATTATTCTAGAAGGTGTTGTGAACACTTGCAACCATATTCATATTTTTGCATAACTTTGCCATGTTGAAAATCCAATATGGCGGCCAGTATGGCATCCAAAATGGCCGCCAAGTATATCAAAAAAAGAAAATCATGAAAAAAAAATGCTTACATATGGACATTTTATATAGCAAATGTCCACCGCTTATCTGTTCATAAGAGTTACTAGTTTCTTCTACAATGTTCATATTTCATACATTTGAAATAACCTGTGTTTATAATGAATCAGTCACTGTCAGAATCAGAGTCTAGGCTGGAATAATCTGATTCATCTGGAACACCATCTTCCTCAGGATATTCTTTATCAGATGAATCCTCCTCAGTGTCATCAGCCAATATATCTTGAAGACATGACGGCAAGATAGGTCCCTCTGACCACACTGGCTCAATGTATCCATCACAAAGAGCCCATCCATGTGCTGTAGGAGGCGGGATTTCAAGTATGGGTATGTGTGCCCGTTTCCATTGAGCTACCCTGTAATTTGCACGTTTGATGTGTGGGATCAGCGACTGTCTACAAGGTGGCATCCTGGACAAATCTACTTTGGATGACTTGATGGTCTCTCCTTCAACCATCTTCTTCAACATTGCACATCGAACTTGATTGGCATGCTTAAGTCTAGGAAAGCCATATAGAGCACACACAAAACTCATCCAGCTCATCAACTAGACTCTCCTCAACTTCCCAGCTATTGCCCAACTTCACGAAAGAGTCTTGGTAGCGTGGCCTCTTTTCAAGTGTCTTCAGAGGAATTTTCTTCCCCTTTCCTTTAAAAGCGCAGTTGCAATCTTCACCAGTAAAGCAGTAAATGCCGAGAAGTGCCTCACAGTATGTGGGTCCCAAGTCTTTTGCTATGTCACCGATGTCAAGGAGTCTCCGGTTAACTCCACTGCCAGTGTCAAACAGAACAGTCAGTGGACGCAATTTCTCTGCATAGTACAACAATATGAAGAAGATATCGCTATCTGGGCTGTGTACAACTGCCTGTTTGTAACCATGTTCCTTGGCATAAATCAAATACAGGATCACTCGGCTGTCTGTTTCCTCTTGGTTAGATCTAAGCCCTGGGATTTCATGTTGTTGCACAGATGCACCGTCGGTAGATGTTAGCAAGAACGGAACACCTTCAACCACAAGTATAACTTTCCTTCCTACTAAACGTCGTGCTGCTTCTGGACTACTCCAAGAGCGAAGCATGAGCTGACACAACTGCTTTTTGTTTTCGTCATTCTGCAAAAGACCTTGAAATTGGCTGGCTTTCTGGTGTTGATGCCTTCCAAGAGGATTTTCTCACTGCAACCACGGCGAAGCCCTCTGACTTTTGATGGACTCTTCCAGATACATGTCAGTTGAGAAGATTACATCTGGCTTATGGCTTATTTGGTCAAGCAGCTTGAAAGAAATTTGCTTGAAGGTTGGAGGCAGATCCTTCAATGTATGGAAATAGGCATTCCCATCTTCAATGAAGAGTGTTTCTCCAGCATTTCTGGACGGTAAGGAAGCTTGAGGCACGTCGCTTGTGAGGAAGTGGACTGCTGCTGCTTTGTTGGTTTTTGCCATGAAGCCATCAGGAGTACCTAGAGCATGAGGTACTGGTGTAATGCAGTAATTCATCAGTTCATCAGTGCTTATAGGTTGAGAGAGCATCTGTGACTTCACAAGAATTTGAAAGGCTATATCCCCCTGCTCTTGATATTTCAAAGCATTTCCTTGAGCAGATGTTAGCTTAACTTTCTTGTTCAACTTTTGCATGGTCTTCAGCTTTAACTTCTTCAACGGGTCAAAGAATTCCTTTCGTCCTTCGTCGTCATCTTTTTTCTTTAGCCTCTCCTCAACAAACTTCTCCTTCTCCAACCTGCCAGCTTCCTCAGCAGTTAGAACATCATGTTCTATCTCAGAAGGTATGGGATTGCCAGATGAAATCACATACAAGCGGTCTTTGTCTGCTATGTCGGATGGGTTGAGGAAGCCTTCTATGGCATCCATTACTCGTTGTACTGCAGCTTCACTCCTCTTGATTTCTGTCTGGAGTTGCTCACGGTGCTTGCCACACTTGGCGTTATCATTGTCAAGACACATGTCACACATCTCAATGTGGCCTGGTAGTACTTACTACGTTCTGATGTCGTCCGAATCCATCGCTGGTAAGCACCGTAGTTCTCTAAGATTCCAGTAAGGCCAGCTCCACCAGCACCAGCATGGGACTTGGCAAACTTCATGAAGGTTTCCTCTATCGTCTTGTCTACGGCACATAAGTTACCGGGTATTCTAGACCTGGCAACGGATATGGCTCCTTTCTCTAGTAATCGAGTAGCTCCTGGATGACTGACCTCAATGTTGGCGAGAAACGCATCAAGCCAGGTGAGGTATCTAGAGTAATTGATTCCTCCAAAGCTAAAGAACAAGTCTGCCATGTCCGCCATGCACTTGTGGTACAATTTCAGATTGTTTGTCTTTACTGCATAGAGCAGCATGAAGATACGGTGTGCATGATCCAAAAAAGATATCCAGAACTTGGCGGTCTTTCCTAGTTCTCCATTTCGGACTCGCTCTTGGAACACCGTGTAGTCATTCAGATACTGCTGAATTGTAGGATCTTGAAGAACAGCATTAAAGTTCTCAGCATTACAGAGTGTTATCAAGGCATCCAGAGCATCTGCATTTGTGGGGCCGTGAGCAGTTTCATCCCTCTGGGCGATATAAGCTGAAAGAAGTAGTCGTTCTAAGGCTTCACTTACTACTGGCAGCCACCACATGGACTTGCTATACGCTTTGCCATTTAGAACTCCTTTCAGGCAGCCAGAGGTTGTGAGATTTGCTTCTATAATGAGCTCAGAGTAGCCCGAACCAGCCATCTTATGTCCAAGCATATTCAAGTAGTTCATGATGGTATGGAAGGTTCCAATGAGGACGATGTGGTTCTTGTAAGCTGCAGGGTTGTCCCATATGATAGGCATGGCTTTCATGATTACACCAAGGTCAAATGTAGTTATTGTGTAACGCTGTCCAACTTCCTCAGTAGCCTTCTCGCATTGACGCAACAGTTCTTTCACAACATTGTACTCTGTGATAGGCTCGGTAATGGACGGATAAAAGTCAATGGTGGTAAGTTCACTTGGGGGGCATCCAATGGCAGAAATGAACCCACACAGTGCTGGTATCTGCTGCTTGTCAGTACTACTTGCTTTTCGACAGAATATATTTATAAAAATATTTATATATGTATATATATATATATATATATATATATATATATATATATATATATATATATATATATATATATATATATATATATATATATATATATATATATAAATATTTATATATGTATATATATATATATATATATATATATATATATATATATATATATATATATATATATATATATATATATATATATATATATATATATATATATATATATATATATATATATATATATATATATATATATATATATATACACATGTTAATTTTCAGGCCGTGTGAAATGGACTCCCAAATACTTTCATTCATAAATTAGAAAGGTCAAAGCGGCGATAACATTGTGATTTTGCTTGCGTTCTCATTGAAAAACAGAAAAAAACACTTTTTATAGCTTACAAAGTACGGTACTTTTTGTTGGAACAATGAAATGAAGCAGCCACAAGCTGCCATGGTTATAAGGGACGAGGGCGTTATCTGATCTCTTACATTAAAAAACTGGTTGAAACAATAGCTGAGTCAATTCAAGAAGTTGAAAACGAGATCTGCAGTCATGTTAGTTGATGTGTTTAATCATGTAAGATGTATATATATATGTGATGTGTGTATATATATATATATTATATTATTTTTTCTCTGTAAATTGAGAACAAAGAATTAGCGATGAACATGAGTTGATGAAGTTTCGTTTTTAAGGTTATAAATAATGAAGTTTCCCGACAAGGTTCAAATTTACCCGACATAACTATTTTTTTGGCAATGCTCTCATTTCTGATTGTTCATCTCATTAAAAAAGATCCATTAAAATTTCCCGACAAAGTCACCATTTTCCCGACAAAAATTTCCAAGGTTTAGATGCCCGAAAAAGGCTGAATGTGTGCAAAACACGGCTATTTGAACTAAATTTCCCCCTTTCCCTATTGAAAAAAGGTCAAAAATAGGGGTTTGATATAAGGGCACAAACCTTTACGGCATGGGGTAAAGGGCCCGCCTTAGGGCCCCTTTTGGGGTCCAGGGGCAAATCTCGAGTTATAATATCATCCATGAATGAATGCCCTATAGCGCCAGGTTCTTAAAACATGCATGTTCTCTATACCATCTCGAAATCCGAAATATCATTTCTCCGTACATATAGCATAACGGTGGGGGGTCTTCGCATTTTTCAAGTTTGAGATATTTTGACATTTCGGACATGAGGGGGGGCACGTTCTCTCCCCCATGACGGCGCCATCGATCACTACGATATCTCCCGCTTGCATTTCGCAATAATAAAATAAACATCAAACGTGTTACTTTCTTACTCGAATTAAGTACTCACCAATAAAAACAGGCTTGTAACCACCCCAAAATGTAAGTTGAGCTACTATATCATTGATGTTCTAGTTTATGTTATTTTTTCTTCTTTAAATCAATACTTCAGATCCCTATTCCAACCTCTCCTCAACCACGGTATCGATGGCAGCTTTGCCCACAACGGGTAAGTACCATAGGTAAGATATATTTCTGGTTTGACATCAGTTTATTGTTGTATGACATTGTTTACTTTTAATAGCATTGATATACATACATGCGATGCGAAGTCTGTAATGTTTTTACCTTTATTGATTGATATATTACCCAAAATGTACATCTAGGACAGATTTCTTAAACGTCGCTTCCCTAAACCTTAACCGGGGTTTTTCATATGATCTGTGACGACCATGTTTCGCTGTGGACTATGATTCACGCTTCGTGACAATGCCTGGACTTCTTAACCCGTCGCAAAAAACCCAGGGGCCTATATTCTTGATGTAGTGGATTAAATTTTGATATTGCAATAAATTTGCAGCTATATATTCTAAGATTACAACATCAAAGTTGTGTGAAAGCAAAACAAAAGACATATACATATTGTTCTCCAACGTGTACAAATTTAATACCAGTGATTGAAAGCGTACAAAGTGTCAACGCGTGTGACTTACTTGATAAAAGCATGTTTAGAATACATTCATGCAATAATTACTTTAAGTATAGGTGTTTCTAAATAACTTTTAAGAGGATTGAATTTGTTTTCCTTTGTTTCTTCTGAAACCTTTTATAAACATTAGATATTTCAACTTTGCCTTGGCAATCAACAACTGCTTCTCATCTCATCGCCACTTCGACTACAATTACTTCACAACCGACGATAATAAAGCCAAGTACGTTGAAAACGGCAAGTGGGACGATGAAGCAAAGTACGACACCGCCAAGGACGACGACAAAGCCAAGTACAGGAATTATTTCAGGTACAACGATTGAGCCAGGTACAACAATAGAGCTAGGTACAACGATAGAGCCAGGTACAACGATAGAGCCAGGTACAACGATAGAGCCAATTACAACGTTAAACTCAAGTACGACGACAAAGCCAGATATGACGATAAAGCCAGGTACGACGACAAAGCCAGGTACGACGACAAACATAGATGCGACGACAAAGCCAGGTACGACGTTAAACCCAAATACAACGACAGACCCAGGTACGACGATAGAGCCAGCTACGACGACAAAGCCAGGTACGACGACAAACAAAGATGCGACGACAAAGCCAGGCACGAAGATAGAGCCAGGTGCAACATTAGAACCAGGTACGGTGATAGCAATCTTTAACCTATTTTACCAGACCGAGTCTGTAAAAGGTGCGACTATAGAGCCAGGCACGACGACAAAGCCAGGTACGACGACAAAGCCAGGTACAACGATAGAGCCAGGTGCGACGTTAAACCCAGATACGACGTTAAACCCAGGTACGACGTTAAACCCAAATACAACGACAGACCACGGTACGACGATAGAGCCAGGTACGACGACAAAGCCAGGTACGACGACAAACATAGATGCAACGACAAAGCCAGGTACGAAGATAAAGCCAGGTGCAACGTTAGAACCAGGTACGGTGATAGCAATCTTTAACCTATTTTACCAGACTGAGTCTGAAAAATCCTTAGCATGCGGAAATTGTTCACATGTCTACCAGATTATAATACGTGATACGCTTGCCGAGGTGAACCATTTGGCTCTTGGCTCTAAAACGCAGTACCCTTCTTATCTTTCATGCCATACGGACTGGATAATTGTTGGCAGTACCCTCCTTATCTTTCATGCCATATTATAATGACTGGTTAATTGTTAGCAGTACCCTCCTTATCTTTTACGCCATGTTATAATGATTGGCTAATGTTGGCAGTATCTTCCTTATCTTTCATGCTGTATTATAATGACTGGATAATCTTTGAATTTGAGGCACAATCCGCGTTTTTGGATTTGGTTTGGCTTAGCTAAACATATTTCATGTATTTATTTGATCCTTTACGTTAATTGAAATTGGTAAGCAGATTAGTAAGTGACTGTGTATGTTACCCACTGACGAAATGTTGACTAAACTTTCAGTTCATAAACAAAAGCTTGATTAACTTTTATTGAAGAATTTAAAGAAAATGAATATGTCTTGTCACTCCTGTAATTTTCTTAAGATTGATATTAGGCATTTGTTTACCAAATTTTACTTCACTTTTTACCTCCCAACCGGTCAGAAAGCAACCGGGAAGGTGAAATACTCTCCTCTCAGGGGGAAGCTTGCTCCCTGTCTCCACATCGTACGTCTCTGCGGACAGACTAAAATATTTACTACTTATTTTGCTTGTAACCCTATCCAGGACCGACGTTTCAGCATTTGATTCCGACTTTATTATACACCTTCGGATTGATTGATTTGGGGGAGGGGCTTAAGGGAATTAAGTGGGAGTTACTTGGTACTGTCTTGATCGCCATAACTTCAAATCTTAAAATGTTATTTTCATCAATTATTGACTGAAATTAATTTTCTTTTTGAAGAATCTCTAAGTTTACATTTTGTTGATGTCCATGCATTTTTACAGATAACATTTTGCATTCTTCTAAAGCTTTTTTTCTTTACTGAAGGAGCCTCTCCACGAGACCAAATGTTGCTTTGGTTCAATGTTCCACTGTACACAGTCGGCAGTTTGGTGACCATCACGTCTGTTTTCGGAATGGCGAGGATATTAGTGACGTCATGCAAGAAAAAGGCTAGTTCTGATGTAATATTTTCATCTATCAAGAATACATAGCCATATCAAAAATATTGTAATATATTTCGGTGGGAGCTAATATATTATTTTGAGAGGTTTTGTAATCAGTTGTTTTTAATTGATCTGATAAGTGGTGTACGCTCTGCTGTGTTTTTATCGGCAGCATATATTGATTAGATGCCAGCTCGTTACGCATGCAAGGCGTATGCAATGAGGCAATAACAGCTTTTCAGGAGACCCATTAAACTGAATCGCCATTACCACCCTTTTCATTGAAATTAAATCAAAACTTAAGGGTTTCAAATCTAGATCCACTCCCAGCCTGTATATGTAGAGATCTAAGGGTTTTTTTTTTTTTTTAAATTTATTGAATTCTTCTCCTCGGGTTACAATGTATATACAAAACACAAGTAAGGAATAAACAAAACAATGTTTACATAATACCACAAAACATTAACACCAAAAGTTATATAAATGTAAAAAGTTATACCAAGGTAACCAGTATTTTTGCCAAGAGTCAGACATATTCTTTTCATAAATGAACTTCTGTACGTTAAAATAGTTCTTAAGATAACAGTTCATGGCAACTATAGTTGGAAACCTCTTATTGGTTTTGTTATGAAAATGTAATACTTTACAAGAATAATAATTAAATTAAGCAGTTTATCGTGATTTTTACCAAGCAAGATAGTTTCTGGGTCTAACAGTGAAATATTGATACGACCATTTTTAAGGGCATTGTTGAGATAAATCCACAAGGGTTGCACAAATTTACAATGATAAAATAAGTGAACAATTGATTCAGTGTTACTTAAACAAAATGAACAAAGCGGATTATCAATTACCCCAATTTTATTTAGCAAAACATTAGTTGGAAAGCAACAATTGAGGATTTTATACTGAAACCATCTAATCTTGGTATCATTGCTGCAATCAAAAGGGATGGAACAGAAAAGTCTCCACGTGTCATCAAGAAAAGTGGAGTTAAGAACATTCTCCCACTTAGTACGAGCTTTATTAGTAAACCTAACATCCTTAATAAGGGTACAATAAATTGCTTTACATTCTATATCACCCTTTAAAAGCATAACATGATCTGATGATAATGGTTGTCAACCGGTGAACAAAGTTTCTTGTTTGCCTGAATAATATTACCCCAAGAATGTTTCAAAGAGCTGAGGACACTGTAGTACTCCAAAAAATTTGCATTAATATCAAAAGTATGAATACAATCTTCGTATGAAAGAAAAGAGCCATCATCATTCAATAAATCGTTCACAATAGTAACACCTTTGCTACACCAATGACTGTAGAAAACTGGAATGTTACCAATTTGAATTTTGGTATTATGCCATAATGGTTGACTCAGAACAAGTTCCATGTCATTATTTGTATAACTAATTACTTGCCATGAATTGCAAAAACATTTGAAGACATCTCTCCAAAAAATATTTAACATTCCAGAAATAAAAGTTTTGATATATACGTCACCTGAATTAAACCACTAGAGATCTAAGGTTGGTTATAAACGGTATGTGGGGTGAAACTTTTTCTATATCTATATTTTTGTTATGGTGATTTTTTGTATTTTAGTATGGCACACACTTTGGGTACAGGAAATTTCATTTTGTGGCTTTCCCCCAGATTCGCTGGAAAATCTCGCCCATGGGGTTGGTCGACGAGGAATACCAGGTCCCCTCATTGGATTACATCTTTGGTTCGTCTATTTTTCCGGACGGCCCGCACTGTGCGTATTTTTAATCTGTCGGTGGGCAACAAACATTTTTTTTTGGTTATTTCTGACTTAAAGGTTCACGTATTGAGATATGACCCAGTTTATGTTGCAAGTACCATCATCAGAGAAGCGAGTACCGCTGTTGGGTAAACTAGATATTCTGTTTTTATTTGTAGTATTGTGATAAAAATATCAGACAAAATGATCAAATAATAACTTTTCTTCACGATTAGGGTGGAGGAGTGAATCCGCTGGAACTCCAACATCGCCCAAACCGAACATACCCAATTAGCGATACCTCAATCTTTATCACCGACATCCCCTAACAGCAGTGGGAGCTTTGCTTTTATAACGCCCTTTCTACGCTAGGGGAGCCGACTAACCACCGTGATTACGCCCATTCTACGCTAGGGGAGCCGACTAACCACCGTGATTACGCCCATTCTACGCTAGAGGAGCCGACTAACTACTGCTATAGATGAAGATCTCTTATTCAGCTTCAGAATGACTGTCACTTTTAGTCGAGGACTGGAAGATAAGGCCAATATTTAACATGATAAATACTTTTGGTTGCCTATCTAATAATTCTGGGACAATGTTGGCTTCAATAATGTTTTCAATCGTTTTTGTTTGAACAAGATATATATACTAACAGACTCTTAAAACTTTCCTAACGAAACGTTAATTCTACATAGCTACATCCCAAGCTTACCGATATTTCTTTTAGAATGGGAAACATTTCAAAAAAAAAATTTGTCTCAAGATATTTGCTTGACACATCACTGATACATACTATTGATGTCACTTCCTTGTCGGTAATTGAGTGGCTTGTTCGGGATTGTGCAAATATTTCGACCAATCAGGAACGTTGGACTGTAGTGCGTTTTCATCTCCACGTTTACATTAAATCTGGCCTTCATTGTCCTTAATTGTGCCAATTTTCCAGCACTAAGTTGTATTTATAGTGAATTCAAGAAATGTTTAATTTACACAGCCACCAATCAGCCAATTCAAAAGTAAAGTCACCTGATTATACGCGTTATGAGGGTTAAGAGCAAACCTTCCAAATCAAATCAACAGTGACGTTCTGCAGAAAATTGGAAATAATGATTGAAATGTAATTCAATGAAAGCTATAATATAACAATGGTCTCGTCTCAAAAGAGGAGAAAACAGTTAGACAATAGAAGCCTGATGACTTGAGCATTGTTAACAATAGAGGCATGTTACTTGGTGTAGTAGACTGTAATTAAACAGAATGCTGAGCTCGATCACTGAACAGTTCGGGAGCAAGCCAAAAAACTGGGTACTTTAAAATACCCAAAAAAATTAGGTACTTTTATGTATTACGTCATCGCATGAGCCTATACATTTGACTAGCCCACACTAAACATATGAGGTTTCTCATTTTTCGCTCCGGATTGTCCAAAATTTCAATGGATATCCTGAAATTTTGGAGACTGATAGTAAACAGATACTCAAAACTTATTGCCGCTGTTTTTTTCAATTCACGGTTGCCTTTTTGAGAAAATTAATGAAACAGATTATGAGCAGTCTGTTTTGTTCATTTTCTTAAAATTGCGAAGGTGACTTTCAAAAAGCAGCGGAAAAAAGTTTTTGATATTTATTTACTATCCGTCTCCAAAATTTCAGGATATCCATTGAAATTTTGGACAATCCGGAGCGGAAAATGAGAAACCCATATGTTTAGCGTGGGCTAGTAAAATGTGTAGGCTCATGCGATGACGTAATACATCAAACTACCCACTTTTTGGGGTATTTCAAAGTACCCAGTTTTTTGGGTTGCTCCCGAACTGCTGAATGGAGCCAACATGTTTGGTTGATGTCGACCTTTATTTGGTATTTATACTTGTGTCAGTAGAGTTCCAACTTATAATGCGCGGGGAAGTTAGTGTAAATAATTATAAATGTAAAGATATAGTGTATATAATTATGATTGTACAGATTTACAAGAGTTTTATGATGTAAATAGTTTGTACATTGACAGGTTGACAAGATACATTTTCTTCAAATTTGAAGTCATTTTCTTCGCTTATTCTACCAAGAAAATGCTACTTCAGACCACCCACGCATTCTAAAGCTATTGTAATATGATTTTGTAACACATAATACAAAGTTGCCGTATTTAATGCTTAACCACTTGACACAGCATTTTTTTTAGAGAGACCAAAATATTCAACAAAGCTTTTTGACGCACGTGGAGAGCTTAAACTTCTCTAACATCAATATTTATACCTAGTAGTTATCCAAAATTCATAAACAATTATCGTTGATCTATTGCTAACATTACGAAAACGTATTGAAGTTTCAAAGAATCGTTGTTTAAAATCGTTCGTAGATATGCTAAGCCATCACAACATGATAATGATCGAGTGACAATACCGTATAGCACGCTGGCAGCTATTATTCCAAGCAGTGGCGTAGCCTAGGGGGAATGGGGGTTCCGCACGCCTCCATACACATACACACACACCCACACACACACATCCTCACACACACACACTTTTTCTAGGAAAGTTTCAAAAATTGGGAAACATTTTGCTTTTTATATATGTTTATTGCTTTTAACAAAATTGCCCTTAGAAATGGGCTAAATTTGAACACGTCGTCATGGGAGCGGGATCTCGGACCGTGTGTTAATTGACAATGGTCAGATGGTGAATCATTAAAAGCGGTAAC
Organism: Chiridota heheva; assembly: GCA_020152595.1. Classification (NCBI taxonomy): domain Eukaryota; kingdom Metazoa; phylum Echinodermata; class Holothuroidea; order Apodida; family Chiridotidae; genus Chiridota; species Chiridota heheva. The sequence goes on along the minus strand of JAIGNY010001262.1, from coordinate 773,311 downwards.
TTTGTATTATTTGTTACGAAATTATATAACACGACCTTTTGAATAATATTGAAACAGCGTTACGCTTTGCAAAGTTGAACTATTTTTTTATGTAATTCTTTATATTTCCTTCCTAAATTTCAGTTCTTGAAAATGAGGACAAAGTCTACTCCTGCTAGATTAGGGTTAAGGGGTATGGTCAACACTTAAAAACGTTTGGTTAAAATTTCTTTTCTTTTTTCTCACAAATCTGTAAAAATGAATAAAAAAAATAAAAAAGAGGTAACATAAGGAAATAGGAACTTCCGCCGACTTATACTTTTTAAATGATTTGGATGATTTTCTTTTGTTATTTTCCATGGATTTTAAAGCAATTTAGCATAAATTGCTGCTACACATCCAAAAAAAACTTTAAAGAAGCACTTATACATATGAAGGGTTTAATGCATTGCTTACTTGTGATGAAATTGAAACAAGACTTACATTTGAACCAAACGAGATAAATTATTTATCATTTGGTAATAAAGTATTTTCTTTGACTTTTCTTAAGTGTTATGTCAATGTTTGTATTTGTGTACCATTTATCTCCTAATTATTTATCTATAAATTCATCTGCCTCAATCAAGGACAAACATACTAGTTTTGTATGTATTTTGTGTTTCAGGTTACTATAGATCTGATGGAGCCACTTTTTTTGACTGAAATAGCAGACAAGCTTATTGTAACAGACCTGAAGCCTGAGATAAGACCTTGTATTAAACATTCAGCCTTTCCTGAAAACGGTTCATTCACACAGAAGAGGGGATGGAATTCGGTGAATGGAAAACTTGCAGTGACTTAAACTAACTCGATTTCTGTTTGGAACTTGGAAGCACCTTGGATCATTCATATTATCTTTGAGCACATCCAGATGAAAACAGTATCACAAAATTGATACACTGACAGCTAGTGACAAGGAGACGCAGCACAGCTCTCTGACTACATCACTTGTAGTGGTGCAGCTATCGTCCATGGGGGGTATTGTGTTCGGGGACCCTTGTCCAAGTATATGACATTGCTTGAGCCGCTTACATTTACGTTGATATGTACGCTTGACTTTAATCACACTGACATAGTATGGAGGTTTACCCATTAAAAGTGGTACCTCATTGGTTAGAGACCCTGGGAATAGAAGCACAACTTGCTGAGACTTTTAACTCCAACTTGTGTCTCCTTACCAAGAACGTCGCTGGGGTATTCTGATTGGGCTCAGGGTCTTATGAATGGTGGTGGTGGTGAGGTGGCGGTGGAAGGGGGTGGTTGAGGCATCAGTTTCCCAAAATGTTTCCCATAATGTTTAAGGCAACTTAATCGCCTAGGTCCGGGCGACGGAAACGCCGGGCTTCGGGTGACGTAAACTCCCTGTTTAACGTATTTTACAAAGTAAACTTTTTACAGTGTAAACATGTAATTTAATGCAACTGAAATGCCCCATTCCTGGCGACGTAAACGCCGTGTCTGGGTGACGTAAACTCTATGTCTAACGTGATTACAACGTAAAAATGTAATTTGCTGTGACTTAAATGCCTCAATCCTGGTGACGTAAACGCCGTGCTTCGGTGACGTAAACTCCATGTTTAACGTGTTAGCAACGTAGAAATGGAATTTAATGCAACTTAAATGCCCCATCCCTAGCGGCATGAACGCCGTGCTCTGGGTGACGTTATCTTCATGTTTAACGTGTTTACATCGTAAGAACGTAAAGTTGGTGGACAAGAAACATGGATTTTCCGTCGAGTATAACACCGGAAATTCGGTGTGTCATTGAACGGAAATTCTTTGCTCAAAGTGACGTAAGTGACGTAAATGTTTTATTTGTTACAACGTAATATTGTCAACTTTGAAAACCAGACACTGACATATTTCACGCTTCAGTCGACAGAAACTCCTTGTTTTCTGCATTGGAAACTCGATTCGGACGCCATGGTCGGAATCCTTTGATCGGAAATGCAACATAAATGGTCCAAACTGGTAATTATAGGAACTTTAACCTTATGAACTAAATTCCACAAGCCTATTTATACGTTTACTACTATTAAATAAAACAATATACAAACTATTTGTCATATATTTGGGTAGCTTCTATTATACATTTAAGATTGAGTAAAAACATAAACGTAGGCAAGAAATTAAGGGACGGCATTATATATATGACGAGCTTTCTGGCTGTTGAGTACACTAATACAAACAGCTCTCCACCCCACTAGGGACACAATGATTTGCTGCTCTAATATGTCGGTGAAGTACTCCTTTAAGTTTCAAGTCGTCTTTTTGATTGGTCAGATTTCCGACGACGAGTGAACACACAATTACAATGACGGGGTCGTCACCTGCGTAATCGCTTATGATAGAAACAATGCTATCACGAAACGCTTAATACGACCCAGACGAGAATACAGGTACGACGTACGGACAGACGTAACATCAACAACCAAGTCAATGTCCACGGCCTTTGATAACCAGTTGTGGTGCACTGGCGGTCAGATTTCCATTTTACCTATCTACTGATCTATCTATCTGTCTAGATTGATATTGAGACTTAAAAATCGGAGAAAAAAATGCATGAGGTCAATTGAATAACATTCTTAAACACAAAGCATATAAAAAAGCTTTATAAAACCTTAACTTTAGAATAAGTTAAATTTTCTTTAACTTAAAGCGATCACTTGAAAAATTGTTGTTCCCACGGGTTATTCATTCATAAATTAATTACAACTATCATAAACAGGTAAATGATTGAGTTTTTAAGTTAAAAAGAATGGTATTAGTATACTAAATCTAAAACTATTATGGACTTATATTATGAGTGGAGCTTTGCGTCAACTCAATAAATGAATTCATAATTATATCTATATCCGTGGGAATTTAAATTTAAGAAAGAATATTGAAGTAATAAGCGCATCGATCTTTGTTATGACAGTATGTAGTCAAGATTATGCGATGCATGCATGTGTATGGGTATGGTCAAGTAAACAAATGCGTATAAAGAAGTGAGAGGCTTCGTTATCAAATAGTAATTAAACAAAACATCGCTATTTATAGTGCATATGAATATTTTCTCGTGTTTCTGCTTATTAGTTTGGACTGGTAATGATATATGAATTTGTACAATTTTTTTTCTCAAATTAAAGTCCACCGCCTGGCTCAAGTCACAAACTGTGTGACATATAAAATGGAAAATTATGGGGAAAATTTTAATCAAAGAGAAACTCGAGTTTCCCTCACCCAGCGTGGCGGCGAATAATTTTGATTATACTATATATGGGCATATTCTCATGTGTTCGAGCTAACAG
>JAIGNY010001262.1:505000-752500 GCA_020152595.1 Chiridota heheva | reverse complement strand
ATCCAGAGGTCCTCCACTCTATCCACCACCATCCTGACTCTCTCTGAGTCCATTGCTCAGGAGATTCTATCATGCGTGGGAAAGCATTGTTGAGCGCTGCATCAATCTCACCCACTTGCAGGACATCCATCTGACGGCTGCGAAATACTGGGTTTGTGAATTCTGTTTCTTCATCACCATTATCCTTCTTCAGACCCACTCTGAGTGCTAACTGCAATTTTAATCCGCGAAGGGCTCCAACCTCTTCTGCTACCTTCCGGTGAATTGCGGGACGAACATCATCCAAAAGGGCTAGTAGGTCAGCTCCCAATCGGTACCCATCTACGATATTCATCTGCCAACTGCGGAGGTAATTGCTAATTGTCCCAGGGGTCCGTTTGAACCTTGGAGCACGCACAGGTCACGGTGGAGGCACAGGTCTCGGTGCTCTTGAAGCACGCACAGGTCTCGGAGCAGGCACAGGTCTCGGTGCAGGAACCGTTCTGCGGGCTGGCATAATGCTGAGTATCTTCTCAGCATTCCAGCCTGTGAGTGCCGCAAGCTTGCATGGACTTGTTAAGGGTATGCCAAACAAGACTTGTTCTCAAGATCCGCTACCAACATGGTTACTCCAGCAACACCTACCTGCTCTCATGCCGTTTCTTTTAAAAACAGTAAATACCTCGCTATCTCTTGGTATTTTCCCATTGTGTCTTGGAAAGGCAATTGTTACACCTATTTTGAAGAAACAATCTTCAAACAAGAATGAACTCTCAAATTACAGACCCATATCAAATATTCGTTTCTTGGGCAAAATTTTGGAAAAGGTAGTGGCCAACCAATTATCCAACTATATGGATCAGAATCAACTTCATGGTATCTTTCAATCTGCATATAAAAAGTGTCATAGCACTGAAACAGCACTTCTCTGCCTCCAAGATGATTTGTCGGCTGCGCTGGACCAGAAAAAAATCAACATTCCTTTTATCCCTGGATCTCTTTCTGCTTTTGACACGCTGGACCACACTATCCTCATTCACCGTCTTAGAGACAATCTGGGGCTTTCGGGGACCGCACTCCAGTGGTTTAAGACATACTTGGAGAACAGGAAATGGTGTGTTTCGATCAATGGTTCTGAATCAACCAGTTTAAAACTTAATTTTGGCGTACCCCAAGGGTCCGTGCTTGGCCCGCTGCTATTCACCATATACATGCAGCCAATCACTGAAATATTTGAAAGATATGGTGTAAAGTATCACATGTACGCGGACGACATTCAGGTTTATTTGACTTGCGATCCACGCTCCGAGAGGTCCATACAAGATGCCACAACCAAACTCACAGATGTTATGAAAAATATAAAAACATGGATGACTATGAATAAAATGAAACTCAATCAAGATAAGACTGAACTTTCGATAGTATCCTCACTAGCAAACCAACAAAGTCTGTCTGATGTTCAGATCCATCTTGATGGTGTCACTCTTAGGCCATCATCTGTTCTTAAGATTCTTGGTGTGACATTTGATATTAAACTCAGCCATGATGCGCAGATAGCCAGTATCACACGTTCACTGAGGTTTCAGTTAAGAAACCTCACACTGATACGTAGATATCTTGATGAAAATGCAACTCATGCAGCAATTCGGGCCCTTATTCTTTCCAGGCTGGATTATTGTAATGCTTTACTGTATGGCACCACTACCAAAAATATTCATTCTCTTCAGCTTTTGCAAAACCAAGCAGCCAGACTTATTTTCCTGAAACCTAAACATACCCATACATCACCTCTCTTACACGAGCTACATTGGCTACCTGTTTCACAACGCATTCAGTTTAAGACTGCTGTCCTCTGCTTCAAGTCCCTTCATAATGACGCCCCTTCATACCTTTTTAATCTATTAAATGTCCGCTCATCATCCTATAATCTTAGATCTCAGTCCAATTCTAGTACCATTTTATGTCAGCCCCGTCCCAGAACAAATTTAGGATCTAAAGGCTTCTCATTTACCGCCCCTCAGTGCTGGAATCCCCTACCCCAACAAATTAGACTTGCCCCCTCCCTCAGTTCATTTAAAAGGCAATTAAATACTCATTTGTACCCCCAGCCTAGTTTTTGGTAGTTTTCTTATTTTCTATTTGCTATGTTTCTTTGTTTGTTGTAATTATTGTGTATGTTATTTAGTCAAGCGCTTTGTCCCACATTATGTGAAGAGGCGCTATATAAATACATTTATTATATTATACACATGAGCGATGATGTCATTTATGTAGTCCTTTTTAATATGATTTCCTCTTTTGCCTGAAGGGTCGTTAAGCAGGATATTGTTTTGAACCGCATAGTTTCTCAACGCCTCGACTCTCTCTCTCTAAGTGCACTTATATTTAAGTTATTCATCATATGCTGCTGTAATATAGAATGTTATTTCTCTAATTGGTTATCGTATCAGAGTTACGCACCAGATTTGTATACTATGTTATATCTTATCTCTAATTGGTTATCGTATCAGAGTTACACACGGGTTTGTATACTATGGTATCTTATACCTCTAAATGGTTATCGTATCGGATTTGTATACTATAATATGTTATTTCTCTATTTGGTTTTCGTATCAGTGTTACACGCCAGATTTGTATACTATGGTATGTTATATCTCTAATAGGTTGTCGCACCTGATTTGAATACTATGATATGTTATATCTCTAATAGGACGTCACACCAGATGGTATACTATGACATATCATACCAGTGTCGCAACAGCATCATTTTAAAGTTCGGCAAGCACATTTTGAAAGTCTATACGAGCTTGTTTTTCAATGCGCAGCATCTTTTTAACAATCCTTTCACCACCACAACCGGCAAAGTTGTGTCTGAGAATAAACACCAGCCCCACACTTGCGGCATGGTACTATTGGACGGTTAACATTTCTAATCACTACTCGATGCTGCCAGCATTGATCATACATAGCAAGTCTTCCATATATTTCTTTCTTACCTAGCGGCAGCCAATTGCACTTGTTCTCTGCACGTACTTACATCTTATATCGTTATAATACCCTATCTCTAATTGCATGTTGCATTATTTTGGTGTGAGCTCGGTGTTGTAAGGAACGATCAACAACTCTTTACGGACAAATCCACGGCCCGGACCATCTTGAAGATAGTATAGGACAGGCTCTTCAGGCTTTGTAACAGACCGTCCTATCCGATAAACATTGACAGACCACACATGGTCTGTAGCACGACGTCGACCTCCTTCCAACTCATCTGGTCGGGATATATAACACATTACAACATCGGTAGGTACTTTTTGCTCCTCCAAGCCAGAGATGCCGGTTTCTGTTTCACCATTTTAGCTTAGATAGCATTGACATGCTTTTTTCTAATCAGTCGTGTGACTTTGTCATTGAAACACGGTTATAGATGCGAGTAAATGCAGAAGCAACCTCTGTTGAATACTACAAAGTTAAAGGATCAGCCTCTTTATACCGACTGGCAACATCGACCACAACTAACGCATATTTATAATTCTTACGTCCAACTTTGTCATGTGGTGAAGAGGTCGGCTTGATGGACTTGATTTGGTGTAGAAATGTCAAACTTAGGTCGTGGTATATAGCGGGGAGAAGCCAGGTAAATATGCCACATAGCCTGCCTCTTTAGCCAAGCCCGGGATTCATCTTCAGACACCTTTGCAGCTTTTGCCAGTTTTTTAATAGCTGGAATTCCTCTCAAATACCCCTGAGGACTATAATATATCTCTGCTAGTTTCATCTTATATTAGATATATACATATATATTCAATATGGAAATGAATTACAGAAAAAAACTAGCGCCTACACGAAGGACCCGCACAGGTCTGGGTGTGAAAGGTGTACGCACAACTAATCAAGTTACTCTTAATACCCCAACGGCCACAATAGGTAATCATGTGATTGTCAAATTCCCGAAGCTGCAGCAGCATGATGTCATTGTCCCAGGCGCTGTCAAACTGGCCTTCAACATCACTCTGAATAGCACAGATGGGAATCGCACTATTGTCAACAACATAGGCCGCAACATTGTGAGCAAACTAGAGGTAAAACTCGGCGGTGAGGTTGTCATGAGGTTGGACAGCGCAGATATTTTCTACAACTAGGCAGACCTATGGTTTTCTTTTAACGCGAGAAATAACGCCGTTAACCAGGGCATAAGCGGAGAAAATTGTCTGAAAATTGGTGTAGGTGCTAGTGATAAAGCTGATAATGATAAGGGTGACAACGCGATTGCTAAAGCTTTTGGCAATGGATTTGATATACCATTAGAATTTAGCCTCTTGAGTAGCCACGCCCCATTTCACCCATCAGGTCTGCACGATTGGTTTGAATACATCATATACTTTGCACCTAATGAGAAGGTTATTATTGCAAGCGATGACACCAACGCTTCCTACACTCTGAAGAGCTTGACTCTGGAATTTGATCTTGTGAATCAAACAAGCCTTGCAGCAGAGATCCGAAATAAAATGTTGAATGAGTACCCAGTAAACTATACAGATATACAGAGGCACCGAAGAGAAATGCTAGACCTCACTAGCTCTGTGTGGACTATCCCTTTGAATTGACCTCGACACAGTACCAGCGGTGTTGTCCTATTGTTCGTCAAACCAGTTGATGATGGTGGATTTGCACGAAAACCTGAGACTTTCATGAACCCTGATATTACTAAGGTCAGTGTAACTATTGAGGGTGTCCCTAACCAGCTATATGCCCATGGCGTTCTACCATACCAGCACTGTAACGAGGCTAAGAAGGTATTCGGCTCAGGTATATTGTCCATATGCGAGGGCCTCAAGCCCGAGATAGGTTCAGTTGTTAAGGAGATCGGTCTACATCACATCGATTTATCAGATTACTTCCAAAAATACTACGCACTTGTTCTTGATCTGCGCAGCACCAATGATGATGCTCTACATGGTAACGGTTGTAAGCTGGGCAACGGCAGCGTAGGCATGACTCTGGAGATCAAGCGCACTCATGCAGATGAAGGTACAGTAATTATGTACTACTTCGTCCTCTCGGATTAACAACTGGTTATCAAGAACGGTCGCATAGCCAGAGTGTGGAGTTAGATGTAAAACCTAAATATAAAAATGGACTTACCAAGAGATCCCCACACTGCGATTATATTTGGTAAAACCGGCTCTGGAAAAATGCAGTATGTGTTGAACCTCCTAGAAACCAGCTATTCATGCGTATTTGCAAGAATTTTCATATTATGCCCCACCTGGTTTTACAATCAAACATACTTACAACGCAAGTTCCTCTCTGACGACTGCAGTGTCTTCTTTCTAGATCCCTCTGGAGAAAAATTACAAAATTATCTTGAAATCAAGCTCTACCAAGGTATACCTTGTGAAAAAGAGGAGAGCATTATCAAATTAAGCTTTTTCAGGTAGACATCATCAGCACTCGCTATGGGTGTTAACTCAAAAATGGAACTCGGTTGTTACTGATGCACGTGAACAGACTGAGTGGATTGCTTTATTCCACTGCAAGTCAGCTCATTGCTTTGATCTACTTATGAAACAAAACAGTGGCATTCCACAAGAAAAGTGGCAAGAAATCCGTGATAAGTTTTCAAGTAAAAAGTATGCTAAACTTGTGTTAAAAATTAGACCACCTTTTGAGTACATAATTGAGTAAGTAATGCTTAGTAATAGTTAAGTCATACATAGTAATGGTTGATTAATGCTTAGTAATAGCTCAGTAATACTTAGTAATAGTTCAGCAATGCTCAGTTATAGTTCAGTAATGCTTAGTAATAGTTCAGTAATGCTTAGTAACGCTTAGTAGTACTTCGGTAATGCTCAGTAATGCTTAGTAATAGTCAAGTAATGCATAGTAATAGTTCAGTAATGCTTAGTAAAAGTTCAGTAATGCTTAGTAATAGTTCAGTAATGCTTTGTAATAGTTCAGGAATGCTTAGTAATAGTTCGGTAATGCTTAGTAAGAGTTCAGTAATGCTCAGTAATGCTTAGTAATAGTTCAGTAATGCTTAGTGATAGTTCAGTAATGCTAAGTAATACTTCAGTAATGCTTAGTAATAGTTCAGTAATGCTTAGTAATAGTTTAGGAATGCTTGGTAATAGTTCAGTAATGCTTAGTAATGCTTAGTAATTGTTCAGTAATGCTCAGTAATGCTTAGTAATAGTTCAGTAACACTTAGTGATAGTTCAGTAATGCTCAGTAATGCTTAGTAATAGTTCAGTAACACTTAGTGATACTTTAGTAATGCTTAGTAATAGTTCAGGAATGCTTAGTAATAGTTCAGTAATGCTCAGTAATGCTTAGTAATAGTTCAGTAATGCTTAGTGATAGTTCAGTAATGCTTAAGTAATACTTCAGTAATGCTTAGTAATAGTTCAGTAATGCTCAGTAATGCTTAGTAATAGTTCAGTAACACTTAGTGATAGTTCAGTAATGCTCGGTAATGCTTAGTAATAGTTCAGTAATGCTTAGTAATAGTTCAGTAATGCTTAGTAATAGTTCAGTAATGCTTAGTAATAGTTAAGTAATACATAGTAATAGTTAAGTAATACACAGTAATAGTTAAGTAATGCTTAGCAATAGTTCAGTAATGCTCGGTAATAGTTAATTAGTGCTTAGTAATAGTTAAGTAATGTCCAGCGCCATGTTGAACACAGCATTATTAATAATCATACTTGCACTACATCTGTGGTATATTTATCCCATTGTATTGCGTGTTCGTAGAGTCATAATGAATATCGATAGTCTTATAGAAACACTAGGTGAGCCATCGCAAGGGCCATTACAAGATGACCACCGCAAACAGCTAGCTGTCGTTATCCATGGAGGCATGTCCATGGACTATTTAGGGAAGCATATTTCATCTCAACAGCTTTAAGAGATGTCAGGTGCAGATGTGGAACGATTGCATGCTGTATATGAGGCCCGTCTTCGTGATAAAATGACTAAAAGCTTGAGAATAGCAACAATAAATGTATATGCACGTGCAGCAGCCAGTATATTTAACATTGACAGTGAGCAGGCCCTTGCCACATACCTTGAAAAAGATCCCTTTATAAACACTGCATTAAGAAGTATTGGTTGCGGTCTATTTCATAAATGGGAGTTCTGGATTGCACCAGTAAGTATGGTTCTTACAACTGGACGTCATATTGAATATACAACAACAAAGGATATAAACAATGGAGATACAGTTGAAAACCCCCAAGAGGGTGGAAGCTGGAAAACGTGCTGCGGAGACACGCAAGACACGGATAACGATGGATGTCCCGCATTCGAAGGAGACCGAGCGCTTTGAAGGGGAACTTCGGAAGATGAAGAAGCCCCAGCGGTCACCCGCTGCAGAGACAGATCCACCTAGGGCTTCTTGGGATATTAGGTGAGGTGTCCTAGCTGCCGCTGTCGTAGTTGCTTCTGCTGCTGTCGTTTTAGCTCAAAATCGCCATACACCTAGTCTCCCCACACCCAGTCCCCCCATGCCTGAAAACCAATTGAACATAACTGCAGATGGTTATATATACTAAACAATGACGCAGCCTAACCAAGTTATCAATTCCCTGTACCAAGGCGGAACAATAGCTTTATTTGCCACGGGCTATGCAGTCATAGGAAGTGCTGTTATGAAAAGCTTGAAGCCACCACCCTCATTAGGGATGAAACCTCGTGAAGTAGCAATGTAAGGACATTAAACTCTTCAGCAGCTACTATGACTCGTGAGTGGCTAGTTTCCCAAGGTATTATTCCTGATAAAATCGTTACTACACCACCCATTTAAACATATGTGTCTCATAGATGATGGCTACGATTGCCTTGCTTGTTGGTGGGGCTTTAGTAAACGCCCTAGTATTTTCAGGTTCAAACTTTGTATTTAGTCAGTTTGCCAAGGACCCTGCTGCACAGTCATGACGTACACGTCATGACAAAGCCGTGGAAAAACTGCAAACAGCTCAAATTGAATAAGTTCGTTATAGGCAAGAGAAGCTGGATAGGATGAATCAAAGACTTATGGCAGAAAGACGTGCTGTACAGACCTTCAGAAATGTAGATGACGCAATGAGATTTTACAACCAGGTTTATGGTGCAGACTCTATTCGACTAAATTCGAAGCCTCGCCTCGATTTACCATCCACTCAACAACACAACCGAGAGTTGGCTTTTATTACAATTGCTACGATTGGAATGGGATCTGCTTATTTCTTGCTAAATTGAAGTTAAAATTTGCGATATAATAACAATGGATGAGGATATACCAATGATTGTTTTGGGTCGAAGGGATGACCTACTTGATGACCCGGTTGATGACCCATACTTCGATGATTTTGACGTAGCCGATGATTTCCTTCCCGATGTACCCACTGCGGCTGAAACTAGCGTTGATGGGCTTGATCTGTCTATAGCAGAATAACAACGTGAAGTTGACAAGATTCAGCTCGTAGACACGGCTGATATGCAAATTGCTGGTACTCCAAAGTATGATCTATTTAAGTTGGATTCAGAGCATAATTTGTATCTTACACACAGGGGTAGTGAGATCCGCCTCAACAAAGTTCGAATTGATGGATGGATCACTGTATCAACAATCAAGTCACAAAGAAGAGGGAAGGGACAATCAGGGAATTATTTGATGATAGACAAAATGCCGCTACCAAAATAAAGAATACGGCGTCTAACGTCATTGATGGCACAGATCCCGATGTACAGTTTAGAATGTTAGCTTTAGTTTTACTGTCACTGCAGAGTTTACCATTATTTAGTAGATCAGACACACCTACCGTCAGAGTTACTTCTTAATCTTTTGATATAGGACCAGAATGACTTTGGGTTTTCGTTAAGTGGGTTTTTAAGTTTATCACAGATGAAGGTGTTACTAGCTTCTTTGAGGTTTTTACGGAAAGCCTTCCTAAAGCTTTTATAGGTAGTCCAGTCATTGGCTTGTTGATTAGTCTTAGCTTTTTTAAACGCTGTAGATTTTTTTCTGCAGAGACGGCGTTGGATACGGGTGAACCAGGGCAGATCTTGTTTAGTTGAGGTGAATTTGTAAGGCGTGTTTTTATCAATAATCACTTTAATTTCCCGTTCAAAGAAATTCCATTTTCATCAACATCAGTAGAGTTATTGAATTGAGTATAATATTGCAGTTTAAATTTGGTCAGGTCTTCTTTTATTCGTTTTATGTCAGCTTTTTTCTTTAAATAGATTTTACGCTTAGGCAACTTTTTACGAGGAGGGGAGATATTTAGGGTCAATTCAACAATATCATGGTCACTTATACCGGAAATGACATTAGCAGTGAGGTAACAGCTGGTGAATTGTTAGTAAAAACAAGATCAATGTTGTTATCTTTGGTGGGTGACTGCACCATTTGTGTGAGATTGATTGAATTGGTCACTTCAAGAAGAATTTTGGCTGCTTCGGAGGAAGCGTTAGTTCCTGAAATAATGTTTTGACTCCAGTCAATATTAGGTTGGTTGAAATCACCAGCAAGAATAGCATTGTTTTTGTCAGCATTTTTACCAAGCTGTTGGAGGGATTTTTTCAACTCAAGTAGGTCGGTGAGATTATTGTGACTGGGTGTGTAAAATGTTCCTATATACATGCTCTTTTCCTTAGAAAATTGAAATTTGGTCCAGATAATTTCACAGTCAGTCTAATTTAGTGAGCTCAGTGAAAACCAGGTCATTTTTTATTGCCTGTAATACACCACCATAAGTAATTGAATTTCTATCTTTGCGAACGACTGTATAATTGTCCGGGAAAATTTCAGCGCCGGTAATTTCGGAATTAGGCCAGGTTTCAGTGCCAATAATGACATCTGGGTCTTTCTGTTGATAAGACTTTCCACGGAGGCCGTCTTGTTTCGAACACTCTGAAAGTTGATAACAAAAAGTTTTAGAACCTAATTCCTTTTGGGATTTGTTTTCAATTTGACATCGGGATGGTGGTTGGACCCCGAGTCAAGGCCAAAAGAACAATTTTGAAGTGGCTCATATGAGTAAGTACACTTGATAGAATTGTTAGTTGAGAAGAAAGAATCAGAGAAGTTCATAAAGTCACAAGTGTCACACACCCAGGTACAGCTAGAATGCATGAGATCGCTGTATTTTGAGTCGTCAATGCTACAGCACTTAGTGTGGATCCATAGATCACAATTGTCACACTGTACTGCTTTTTCGGATCTCCTACACTGGAGTCCACACAGGCCACAAGGTGCCAAACATTCCGAACAAAACCAATCATCGGATGATGATGCAAGAGTATTATAAGCTGCATTACTAATGCCTGCATATACTTACTATGAACCCACGAGTCACAATCATCACAACAAGTACCTTTCTGGTTATTTTTGACAGATTTGTTGCATTGTTTGCAAGGATATTTTGGGGAGGGTCCAGGATTGCTTTCAATATCACCAGAAAGGAAAAGAAATAAAAGGAGTAATTTTCTCCTGCGTTAGTTGAATTTTGACAATTTCCAAATTGATTTGTACGAATGTAATTGCCCATCGATACAAAGATAAATTGCAAGTGAGTGATTTGAATATATCACTAGAGCCAAACAAGACATGGTAACCAGTTCCTGGGGCGTTTAGAGGCAAATTTGATGCCTGAGATGAGTCAATGACTCGGGAGTATGTTAACAAGAGCAGTACAGGGAATATGAATATACTTGACAAACAGGACACACACACAGGTAGAGCAAATAAACACTGTAATACAGAAAAGAATATGAATGGAATGACGTATAGAAAACAAACAATAAACTTACTCAGGTCACAGGATTAATAATGTTCCGATCACCGCATAAAAAAACGTGGAAATGGTAATTATACAAATAGTGTGTTAGGCTATATAACATTAGGTTCACAACCGTTACGCAAAAATAACAAACACAAAAACTGCATTAATAATAACAAAAATAAACGGACAGGCAATAAATAAGCACAAATAATCTGCAGAAACGTAAAACAATAATATATATCCAAGTGGGGTAAGAAAAATCCACAGTTAAGAGGTAGAATATCTAATAAATAAATCTGGTTGTGGAAAATACGTCTGCTCTCAACTTTGTACGCTCTACCGCTGTCACTGATGTTCTAGTTTGAATCGTGACTTAAAATGATCAGTTTCATATGACAGCAATGATAACTACGATGCCCCTATAAATTTCTTGTATTTTTTTGGCAATTAATTGTGAAATTTGAAAGCAAATGTCAAATTACACTTTATCAAAGAGGATCATTAAAAATTGAACAAATTTAAAATTTTCTTTTCTTATATAATGTAAAAATTAGAACATGTTGCCTATATTCTGAAATCAAGACCATTTGCATTGCAATATCGTCATTTCAAAATTGATACAGGTATGGCTCCTTAGTGATAAATTCTCGAATACATTTTCAGCAGTTCAGAAGAAAAAGGGGATCACACCACTCTTGCGATAAGAATTTAACGTGTTGATAAGGATGGGCGCCGTCCAACCTTCTTCATGCATGCAGCTGATACGCATACTCGACAAGCTGAGACTTCTTTACATCCATTACCCATGCGCTCAAACTTAACTACCCCCAAAATATGTTGAGCTACTACATCATTGATGTTCTAATTCTTTACACCTATTGTCCATGCTTCTTAAAAGTTTCACTTTTGACGTCACGTATTTGCTGAGTATGTGTTTGGCCATGTAGCTAGATCAGATCATGCGCGCGCAGTGCGTTAAGTCAGATCAGTTAAGTTAGGCCTAGCCTAGTTGTTTTACATCTCAGTTATGCAGAAAAATCAGATCCCTTTTTACAGTATGACTATATAATTAAGTAAGATTAACAATAGTTTTATCAGAAAAATCTGAGCGTTTGTGAAAGATGAATTTCAAGGTCGGGGAGAAGGTTCAGGTAATCGACAAACTATGGCAGGTGGGAAGCAACTAAAGTTGTTGGCACACAGCTGGCTGATACAATTCTGCTAGCCTAGGCTAGTGTTAGTGAAGTTCATCAGCAACCCAGCAAATGCAGAGTGTATGCCTGGCTAGCCTATATCAGCAAGTTAAGTTGCAGGAACGCGGCCGGGGCTCGTGCGAGGTGCCGGTGAAGAAAGACTGTAGGAAGACTAGATCCGTTTTTACACGCATTGGTAAGTGTACGTCAACTTCATTAATCTAAGGTCGCATAAAAAAAAGTTAGCTGATTATCGCGCATCAGTTTTAACATAATTTTTAAAATTTTAAATGTTACATTTTTCTCTCTGATCGTCCATAACGTTAGGCTTAACGTTACTGCTACGCAGACCACAGGTGTTCCTAGCGTTATGGCAACCTATATACTATAGGCCTACGCATGGGGGAATCAATTTCGCGCACCTAAGAAAGAAAATGGCAACAATTTTGTTAAAAAAAACGAGAACTTACTAAAAAAAAATCTTCAAGGTGTCACTAAACTACTCTGTAACGGTGATGAATAGAAAAAAAAAACTTCTATGAAAAAGTCTAAACAATTATTATAACAAGACTCGAGTGTGTTCGTTCAGCAACTTTGATTAAGTGTCTCCTAATTTCGTGCATTTAGTAGTAGTAGTAGTAGTAATGGTGCATTGTTGCTTTTGTTTTTGACCATTAGGAAAACTTGAAGTCCTTTTAAAACAGTATGCAAAATGTTGTTTTAAAACACTTAACGTATAAAAAATTGAAATGTCAAAAAAAAAAAAATGATCAAAAATCACTCTTCCGAGTCTTTAAGTTTAGAATGGGGCAGCCTAGGCCTTTTAACAAGCATTCAAAATCGCATTAAAACACATTCTGATTTAACAGATGGATGTGTGTGTTCGAGTTAGAAGGAAAAATTGCTATTTTTATTGGTTCAACTGGACCAGTAATTTTTGAAAGAAAAATACCTTTTAGGATGTGAGTTATATTGCATTTTTAGTAAGAAATAAGCGTCATTTTTTCGATTTTGAATGTAAGTTTTAGCTCATAAGTCCGATTGTTTGAAATTGGTTGCTAAACTACAGTAGGTGGAATCGAACATAATACTTAGTGTACAAGGGGGTGCACAAAATTAATAGATTCAGTTACTATATATAAGAAGGTAGTTAATTCTGCAAATAGATTTTAGAATGTTCCACTAAACTGCTAGTTGATTTTTTGCTGACAACATTTTCTTGTTCATATAATTTTCTTAAATAGTTTTGGTAAAAAACAAAACTCTGCCCAAAAACAAATAAATTAAACATCATGAAATGTTTAGATTATATGATTGTACTTTATAAGTATTATCTTAATTTTTTCCTCAAATAATCTAAAACATATCACCCCTGCTAAAATGTTATAGCTTTAATGTTATGATGGCAGTGTTTTGAACTTTGTCTGTTCTTTGGTGAGCTTGTCAGACGATTTTTACAGAAGAAAAAGTAGTTAAAAACAATTCAATTAAAGTAACTAAAATCACCTTAATAACAGGTTTTGAAGACATGGATGGGCTTCAAACATCGATTCTAATCATTGTGGGCGAAAAGAAAGGTAAAATGGTTTCGTTTTCATAAAGATTTTAAAACTGAGATTTTCATATACTTTTAACTCCTCACTTAAAACTGTATAGGAGGGTATAGGATTTTGTAGAACCCTCGGATGGCCAGCCATCACCAACGGCAACCATACTAACACAGCTGGCATCAGTCCGACGGTACTATGGGGAGTACTATAGTAGACCTAAGGTCGAACGTTAACGTTAGACCCTAACCTTACTTACAGTAACACTGCACTTGCCACTGTCAGTTGTATCTGTGTATGACTCACCCCTAGCCCTAGGCTATACTAGTTGCTCGTCATATCCTAGCTAATCCTCATGTGATATGTTGTAATAGTTTGAAGTTGACCAAAGAGTTCTCATGGATAGATATTCAGCGTTTTAGCTTTTCACAAAGAGTTATTAATGAGTGGAATGGTTCGCCTGAGTGAGTAGTTAGCTCCAATTCTCTTCACAATTTCAAGTTCAAACATTGATAAGTTCTTTACTAACTCTGGGCATCTTTGATTTTTATTTATTTTTGTGGTGGTGGTGGTGGTTTTAGTTTGAGCTATTTATGGGGTGATTTACCCTTCTTAGCCAGTCATTTTGTTATTGTATGTTATGTTAATAGGCCTACCCCGAACCACAGGTGTTCCTAGCGTTATGGCAACCTATATACTTATTACATATATATATATGTAATATTATTATTACTAATATGCCATAACGCTAGGAACACCTGTGCCCTGAACCAGCCTTTTACTTCCCCACTGATCTGTTTTTTTCTTGTTGGCTGACATTCAATTATTGATATTGTTGTTGTTTCCACCAGAGGCAAAATGATGGCGGCAATTTCGTAAACAAACCAAATTTTGGTAGACAAACCATAGCACAGCGCAGAACGCCAGTAGAAAACGTTAACAAATGAACTAGATTCTCGGTAATTGATCCAAGGCAAATTTTGTCTCTAAAAAGCTTTCTGATTTAAATCTAAAACCATACATATTTCACTCAAAAAGAAGTGTTATTTTATTCTGGAAGCTTAATTTGGCATCAAAACTACAATTTTTAAATCCATTCTTACAAGATTGTGGACAGATTAGGCCTAACTTAAAAAGTCAGTGATTTTTAGCCTAACGTTAGATATTCAATAACGCCGAATTTCTTCTTATCTTACAAGTTACATGTCTTAATTAGGCTTACTGTAGTCTTGTAGTATTTCATTTTTGCTGAAAAAAGAGACAAGAACAAGAAGTTGAATTCAAAACAAAATCAATAATTTCCCCAACAAAACCATGGGCAAACAAAAGAGATTATCTTTTGTTGAACTTTCAGGAAGTTAATCCCCAATCATACCAGACAAACACAGAAAGCTCACACACATTGTACAGTGCATTCAAACTAAGAGTTAATGTGTGGACGCTCGTTTCTTGTGTTGACATTGATTCAATAGGCAACTCTGTGCTATTTTGAGTCAGGCTCCGTCCGCGACCGGTCACCTGTCGGCCAGGTGACGGTCGCATAAAGCCCTAATGACACGGACCCTTACTGGAATGCTAAAAAAGGTGAAAATACTGTACGTACTTACTGTATAACATGATAGATAATGCACACACTGAACAATTATACAAGTTATATTGAAACTATATATTCTACCAAATTTCTACAAATATTTTTCTTTTTTCCTCATTTGTCTGTTTGTGGAAACAGAGCATTCAGAAAGGCGGAGGTTAAATCTGAACATAACAACTTTTAAGCGGTGCGTTTACTGATGCATACTCCTGATTTGGAATACTTCATTTCTCCTGTTACTGTGCAAAAAACATTTCTGATGTCCAGCTTAATATTATTGTTCCACCAGCGAAGTTTTGCATGTTTAAATGTATTCAGAAAAATTTGGTAAACTGCAGTACCATCTGTAGTATCTGCTTTGTTATCAGAGTCTTCATCACTTTGCTCATATCCTTCCTTAAAAGAATTCATTATAGCTTCTGCGTTTTCTGACAGTGTCAAAAATAAATTCTTTTTTAGAAAGTTATATACCAAAGTTATGCAACATTCTTATTCCCTTGGTACCCCTACGTTTCTTTCCAAGCTTTCCTCACAAACTAGAAATGTACACTAAATCAATTAAAATGTAAACACACCAATGATCACCTATGTCAAATGCCTGCCAACATTAGTAAAGGCACTGCTTAAAAGTTTGGTCTGCAATTTTGAAGCAACAAATTAACCACATCATTTCACAAGATTAACTTTGCATCATAAGATTGAGGTATAAATAGGTCTATGCTCATAGTTCATTTCACCTTTCCCAGCAGCAAAGACAAATAATGCCAGCATTAAGTACAGTTACTACTTATATTACAAAGGATTGCCATTATATTCAGATGTGTGTCACTAAAAATACCATGTAACACCAGTGGGAGTAGTTGTTGTCTTGAGGGAGCCTTTGAGAGGTGAAACTGTATACAGTTTTGTGGTTTGGGAAACAAAGAAATATATAACTTTTACTTCGGCCAGCCCTGCTCCATTTGAAAGCCGGTTGAGATCTTCCTGGTTTTAAACAAAGCCATTTTTAATGAAATCTTATTTCCACTTTTACTTGAATATTACAATCTAAAGGATTCTTACATTTTTTTTTTGAGGTTGGGGAGTTCTCTCCTTCCTCATCATCATAGTCAGAATCACAGATGACAGCCTCTGCTTTATACATCTTAGTGGGCACTTTGGAGAGGTTTGTTGGTCTGGCTTCTTCTGCTGAAGTCAAAAAGAGTGCCCCGATATCAGTGGGTTTCACTAGTGCAACTTGGTTCTTGCTTGTATTTCCTCCAGCTGCACTGCTGGTCATAACATTCTTCTTTAAGTCTTGCTTTCCATGATTATTGAATAGTTATTGATCTACTAATGAATCGAAACTACAGTATCAGTGAAGTTACCAGATGAATTCCTTGATTGGATATGGTAGCTAGCCTGCAAATTGCTGCTTTATTTTTAACCCCCTTTCCCCTCCTCCCTGTTTTATGTTTCTTTGTATAGCCAATTTTAAGACTGGCTATTCATTGGGTAGTATATTTCAACATGTTGAATAATGCACACTTGTTGATTTACCCTCTGTTCAAACACCTGTTTAAAGCGGGAATTAAGTTAGCATATGCTGCAAATCCAAAAGTTCTTTCTTCTGAGGTAGCACATCCTCAAAATTTGACAGTGTTTATTTTTGAGCATGTCCCATTTGCCCCCAAGCTTGTTTCTCAAACCATGCTTTTTTCTTTCTGTAGGCATCTGCAACTGAATTCTGCATAATGGACCTATAAAAGCCATTATGCATAAATTGATCAAACTAACTCTTCGTTTTGTTACTTATCTGAAGAAAAATTGCTGAAAATAGAATAAAAACTCCTCCCTGTGCACCTGTTGTGAACGGCATGTGGCTTAAGGGCATGTGGAACATTTTGGATGTATGAAAACCTACTTAAAAAATCTTTTATAAGAGATGGTGCCTTTTCTGCTACAGAATCAAAATATTCAATTTGACCAATGTTAGGAATACGCATAGCAACCCAATGCTGACCCTCTTGTCTATTGTTTGTGTGTTTGATATAATTGCGCATGGAACAAACGACAAAATAACTCATTAGATGCAGGAACTCCTTCATGAATAAAACAAGCTAGATTCTTTTAATATTGGGTCAGCACCAATAAATGCATGTAAATCCAAAGTAGTCACCTGATTATCAGCCATAGAAAATTGCCTAATATTTTCTCGAATTGACACATCTCTGTTGCAATCAATGGTCATATTGTGATCAAATTCTGCAAAGACTATGATCTTTGTTGCCATGGCAAGAGGCGTTTTATAAATGAGCTCGACCTGTAACTCTCCTGCTTTATCTAGGTTGTAGTATCTCCTTCCGTGATTTTTATCTTAAGTCTGGTCAAAGCCATACACATTATTACCACTCCCAAGATTTCTCAGGCCAATAGTTGTTGGACCATCTTCATTACTTACAGATCATTGCAGACGTTATATGACTCAACATTACCAAAACAAGTCAAGAAATCCCTTTTCCACTTATCATTTAGGGCAATGTTTCCTGATGCCCACAACTGAATTTCTATCAAATCAGTTTCCATGAAGAAAAATAGATTTTCCTTATAATCCCCATGATTATTAATATGCTGTGGTCCTTGACATGTACAATAAATAACCTCTTGGGTATTTAGATGAAAAGGATATTTCTTATAGGTACTGTTAAACCAGCAGGAGCTGTAACTGTATTTACCTTAGTCCTAGGTAAAGGAAACAGAAGGGGTTTCATTCTCATGCTATTTAAGATTTTAATCTCTTTTAGGGAATTGATCCACACCCTATGGTACACAATTTCCGCCTTAGTTATAGTTAGGTTATAATTTTTGGCCACAGCTGCATCTCCTGCTAATAGATAAAACTCTGGTTTATGCAGTAGTAAAGGCACTGCTTAAACATTTGACCTGCAATTTTGAAGTAATTAGTTGACCACATCATTACACAAGATTAACTTTGCATCATAACATTGGGGTATAAATAGTTCTATGCTCATAGTTTATATCACCTTTCTCCAGCAGCAAAGACAAACGATGCCAGCATTGATTACAGTTACTACTTATATTACATAGGATTGCCATCATATTCAGATGTGTGTCACTAAAAATACCATGATGTAACGCTAGTGGGAGTGAAACTGAATACAGTTTTGTGGTTTGGGAAACAGGTGAAACTGAATACAGTTTTGTGGCTTTGGGAAACAGGTGAAACTGAATACAGTTTTGTGGTTTGGGGAAACAGGTGAAACTGAATACAGTTTTGTGGTTTGGGAAACAGGTGAAACTGAATACAGTTTTGTGGTTTGGGAAACAGGTGAAACTGAATACAGTTTTGTGGTTTGGGAAACAGGTGAAACTGAATACAGTTTTGTGGTTTGGGAAACAGGTGAAACTGAATACAGTTTTGTGGTTTGGGAAACAGGTGAAACTGAATACAGTTTTGTGGTTTGCAGAAACAGGTGAAACTGAATACAGTTTTGTGGTTTGGGAAACAGGTGAAACTGAATACAGTTTTGTGGTTTGGGAAACAGGTGAAACTGAATACAGTTTTGTGGTTTGGGAAACAGGTGAAACTGAATACAGTTTTGTGGTTTGGGAAACAGGTGAAACTGAATACAGTTTTGTGGTTTGGGAAACAGGTGAAACTGAATACAGTTTTGTGGTTTGGGAAACAGGTGAAACTGAATACAGTTTTGTGGTTTGGGAAACAGGTGAAACTGAATACAGTTTTGTGGTTTGGGAAACAGGTGAAACTGAATACAGTTTTGTGGTTTGGGAAACAGGTGAAACTGAATACAGTTTTGTGGTTTGTGAAACTGAATACAGTTTTGTGGTTTGGGAAACAGGTGAAACTGAATACAGTTTTGTGGTTTGGGAAACAGGTGAAACTGAATACAGTTTTGTGGTTTGGGAAACAGGTGAAACTGAATACAGTTTTGTGGTTTGGGAAACAGTTTTGTGAAACTGAATACAGTTTTGTGGTTTGGGAAACAGGTGAAACTGAATACAGTTTTGTGGTTTTGGGAAACAGGTGAAACTGAATACAGTTTTGTGGTTTGGGAAACAGGTGAAACTGAATACAGTTTTGTGGTTTGGGAAACAGGTGAAACTGAATACAGTTTTGTGGTTTGGGAAACAGGTGAAACTGAATACAGTTTTGTGGTTTTGGGAAACAGGTGAAACTGAATACAGTTTTGTGGTTTGGGAAACAGGTGAAACTGAATACAGTTTTGTGGTTTGGGAAACAGGTGAAACTGAATACAGTTTTGTGGTTTGGGAAACAGGTGAAACTGAATACAGTTTTGTGGTTTGGGAAACAGGTGAAACTGAATACAGTTTTGTGGTTTGGGAAACAGGTGAAACTGAATACAGTTTTGTGGTTTGGGAAACAGGTGAAACTGAATACAGTTTTGTGGTTTGGGGTTTTGAAACAGGTGAAACTGAATACAGTTTTGTGGTTTGGGAAACAGGTGAAACTGAATACAGTTTTGTGGTTTGGGAAACAGGTGAAACTGAATACAGTTTTGTGGTTTGGGAAACAGGTGAAACTGAATACAGTTTTGTGGTTTGGGAAACAGGTGAAACTGAATACAGTTTTGTGGTTTGGGAAACAGGTGAAACTGAATACAGTTTTGTGGTTTGGGAAACAGGTGAAACTGAATACAGTTTTGTGGTTTGGGAAACAGGTGAAACTGAATACAGTTTTGTGGTTTAGGAAACAGGTGAAACTGAATACAGTTTTGTGGTTTTGAAACAGGTGAAACTGAATACAGTTTTGTGGTTTGAAACAGGTGAAACTGAATACAGTTTTGTGGTTTGGGAAACAGGTGAAACTGAATACAGTTTTGTGGTTTTGGAAACAGGTGAAACTGAATACAGTTTTGTGGTTTGGGAAACAGGTGAAACTGAATACAGTTTTGTGGTTTGGGAAACAGGTGAAACTGAATACAGTTTTGTGGTTTTGGGAAACAGGTGAAACTGAATACAGTTTTGTGGTTTCTGCGAAACAGGTGAAACTGAATACAGTTTTGTGGTTTTGGGAAACAGGTGAAACTGAATACAGTTTTGTGGTTTGGGAAACAGGTGAAACTGAATACAGTTTTGTGGTTTGGGAAACAGGTGAAACTGAATACAGTTTTGTGGTTTTGAAACAGGTGAAACTGAATACAGTTTTGTGGTTTGGGAAACAGGTGAAACTGAATACAGTTTTGTGGTTTGGGAAACAGGTGAAACTGAATACAGTTTTGTGGTTTGGGAAACAGGTGAAACTGAATACAGTTTTGTGGTTTGGGAAACAGGTGAAACTGAACACGGATTTGTGGTTTGGGAAACAAAGAAATATAAACTTTTTCTTTGACTGGCCCTGCTCCCTTGGAAGGCAGGTTGAGATAAGACTGGTTTTAAGCAGAGCCATTTCTAATGGCATATTCATGGTTATTTAATTTTTACTCTATTTGGTATGAGTGAGTCTTTCATATTTCAATACATCAGCTTGTATATCACCTATGAATTCTCTTTCCCTTCCTTCTTTCCACAAGTCATGTTATGTTAGTATGCCTTCCATGAACCCAATTGTCTGCTGCAATCTGGCATTTAATCTTGTACCATACCCAAAATCAACTGACATGTCTTTCCAGGCAATTATGTCATTGATGGGCTGGATAACCACAGCAGCATTTACATAATTACCAGGCTCTGTAGTAATGTAGATAAAGGCACACTGTACCACCCTATTGTATACAGAGTGCTTTCTTGAGCAATTCCAGAGTGAGAAAGCAATGTTTCTTTGTTAAGTCTTATAAGGGTATTCCTGCATCTTATCTGTAACTGACACCCCATTGAAATCACTAACATACTTCCACATGGTATGAAAAATAGCATTGATAGTTAGAACTTTATCAGTACTGTCTACCACACCATATTATTTTTTTCTAGTTTACATATCAGCCATAGTTTTGTTTTACTTAAATTAATCAAATTTTCCTCGGATGTCTCCTCTATTATTAATTTCAAACACTCCCTCTTCTATGGTTTCCAAAACATTTGTTTGGATAGGCTGATATTTGTCAAAATTACATAGTTCAGATTTATCCGCACTATAAGAACTTTGAATATGTTTTTCTTCTTTTAGGCCAATCATCATCACCAACCCCTATATGGTATATGACCCTCCGATCTTTAAATTACAATGATAAAATAAAAGTATTTTCTTTTGGGTTTATCTTTTTATACATTCTTTGGTCAATATACAGTAGTACCTCACGTTGATTGCTAACTTTGATCAATTCATCATAAACACAATATGTAAAGAAAGTCACAGCTGTTGGAAGGGGCTCTGGAAATTGCATTCGAACATCAAAGCTGGCCTTCAGTATCCACATTGAAATGCTTACCTGGGGTCAAATCAAAGCCAAACATGGTGTTACCCTTGGTCCATGTTTCTGGATTAACCCTTACTCTACCAGCACTGTTTTGAAAATGCGCTCGGGAGGCGGGGCCAAAGACGGGGCACCCAAAACGGTGATAATATCGCCGCGTGGTAGAGTAAGGGTTAATCAAGGCATGATTATTGGAGGGTCCTCTGTCTTCCAGGCAGAAAAGTCGGGCCCCTTCCGCTTTCGGGACCTGCTGGGCCGCCCACCGGGATCATGCTGCCTAATTGTTCGGGTTGGCGCATATGTCGCGGGTTGATTAACCCTTACTCTACCAGCACTGTTTTGAAAATGCGCTCGGGAGGCGGGGCCAAAGACGGGGCACTCAAAACGGCGATAATATCGCCGCGTGGTAGAGTAAGGGTTAATCAAGGCGTGATTATTGGAGGGTCTTCTGTCTTCCAGGCAGAAAAGTCGAGCCCCTTCCGCTTTCGGGACCCGCTGGGCCACCCACCGGGATCATGCTGCCTATATGTTCGGGTTGGCGCATATGTCGCGGGTTGATTAACCCTTACTCTACCAGCACTGTTTTGAAAATGCGCTCGGGAGGCGGGGCCAAAGACGGGGCACCCAAAACGGCGATAATATTGCCGCGTGGTAGAGTAAGGGTTAAGACCTATGTTTTCTGTACTGTGCAACACTAATTGTGGCGTAGTCCAGATTTTCATATGGGGGGGGCGGGTAATTGAATTGAACTGACATGATATTTAGTGGCAAAGTTGAGGTGACATCGGCGTGGGGTCCAGGGGCCCGCCTAATGGCTCCTGGTGGGGTCCAGGGGGCAAAGCCCCCAGAAGCTCTCACTAAATGGACATTTCAAGGGCAAAAAAGTATGTCACAACGCATAGTAAGAAGGTGTATTATACAAGTCAAAATTCATGTCAAAGAGAGCTATAATACACCATATACAAAACACAAAATCATAAAAACACATGATGTGGAAATATATTCTTTTATTGTTTACGTTTGTATGTCACTCTTTGAAAAATATGGGTTGTCTAAAAGGAAGGTTTTCAATAATTTACTACAAACTTGTGTGAATGTTGTCAAAGTTTTAAAGTGAGCCTCTTCTGTATCACGTGTACTCCGACACCCACCTCCCCTTCTCTCCCCCGTCTCTCTCTCCCCTCTCTCTCTAGGTCATGTATTTAAATACAAAATGTTTAATATATTATCACCAAAGAAAGTTTTTCTGAGAAAGTACTGTACTCTTTTGAAATTGAAAAACATAATAAGCACCTGGAATGTCAAAGCTTGTGAACTGACAGCACCTATCTGAACCGACAGATTAAAATCTGAACCAACGGATAAAAATATTAGGAGGGGGGCCCCTTCTGGCTAAGCCACTAGTTGACAGTAGTTTCAGAAGTGCCTCCAGGGATCTTGGTGGGTTATCTGAATCAAATTGCAACTCTAATTTGTCTTTGGAATCAATCGGCTACCAGCACTTAATTGTATCTCAGACATCTTATGTTTCATGTGAATTGGATCTCTGTTCTTAGACCCTGCATAAGCTACATCATCAATCAGACAAATAAATACTTGTTTTGGTAATGTGCCTCTAAACACATGTTGTTTTGGTAATGTGCCTCTGAACACATGTTGTACAGGTACAGTTTGTACACCCTGTGCTACAGTTTTAGTGTATATTTTTGACCTAGACATATGTAACATGATAGGCAAAGTCCTCCATTGTTGTTCTATCTGTTGTTGTCTGAATTGTAATGTTCTAGTGCATACAGAATCACAACACAGTTACAGAAGCAGCTGTGGAGGCTATATTAACCCTTACTCTACCACTCAGTGATATTATTGCCATTTTAGGTGCCCCATCTTTGACTTCGCCTCCCAAGTGCATTTAAAAAAAAGTGCTGGTATAGTCAAGAGTTAAGAAACCTGCAACAAGTGTGTCAACTTGAAAATATATGCAGCATGATCCTGGTGGGCGGCCCAGCGGGTCTTGGAAGCGGAACGAACTGGACTCTGCTGCCTGGAAGACAGAGGACCCTTCAATAATCAGCCCTTCTTTAACCCTTACTCTACCACGCGGCGATATTATTGCCGTTGTGGGTGCCCCATCTTAGACTCCGCCTCCTGAGCGCATTTTCAAAGATGCTGGTAGAGTAAAGGGCTAACACTGACTGACATTCTCTAAGTGAGTGGTAAGACAATACAGGAAGACCACCACCTGTGGCTTCAAGATATAAACAAACTTGATTATGTTACATCTCTCTTTTTTCAAATAAAAAGCAATGGATTAAAAATATATGTCAATGATGAGAAATCCATTATCATGTAAATGTAAACTGCTAAATCAGCAACAAGGTGATTAAAAGTTCAATGTTCATGCAACAGCTTGTACTTTCCAAAGTTTGTCTTGAATAAAGTTATTGTTCAAAAAATGATGACCCAGAAATAAAGGAAACTTGGTTGTTTGTGTTCTTTGTGACTTCCTCTGACCTCTGAGTAAGTTGCAGTCTGTTTCTTGCATTTGTAGGTCATGTGTGAGAGTTTCTTCATGCCTGGATTGAAATTCATGGTCATTTGTTGTGTCAAATGTTTCCTGTTTCTTCTGTATATGTTTGTCTTTCAGGCACTATATTGTAAGATCTAGGGGTTTGATCTCTTGAAACAATTTGAGCTGGTTGCCAACCTTTTTCTGTACTATACATTCTAACATTGTCTCCTTCATCAGCTTGGGAAGACTTTTTGTTTGTCTGTCAAAATACCCTTTTTGTTTATCTTTCTTCTCTTTGAGTCTTTTTTGAACATTTTAAGGTTCTAACACTTCAGCATTAGTAATTTGTTTGAAGTTGAAAGTAGAGTTTTTGTTCTACGACCAAATAACCTCTAGGCAGGGGAACCCAACAGATTGTCATTGTCATTGAAGACAAAACTGATACAAACCCAAAGTTGAAAGAGAAATCAGCGAACACAAAAACATTACAACAAAATGAAAGCATTCTCAAGGAGAATAGTGATGTATTTACGGGTTTGGGATAGGAATCAAAGAGCACATTAGTACTGATCTTAACGTTAGCCCAATTGTGCATCCGCCGCAAAGAGTGCCCGTTTCTCTAAGAACCAAAGTTAGGAAAGAACTTAACAGAATGTTAGGTAATAGAGAAAGTTGACGAACCGGCTGAGTGGGTCAACAGTATGGTAAAAGTTGTCAAGCCTAACAAAATTAGGATTTCAATTTTCACCAGACCACTTTGATTTAAAAAGGGGCAGGGTGCTAGACTTGTTGAGGGGCACATTAATGCATGTGCGAAGCGCTGCGTCTTTTCGGAGTGGAGTCCAGGGGCCTGCTTAAGGCAATCCCATGGGGAAGAAGGATTTTAGCTATAATCATATATCTCAGAATAAAGCTATTCTGACTGATAAGGACTTAGTCATTAGCCAAACAGGATAATTTATTACTATGCTATCATTTTGTGTTCTGTATCCATGTAAGGCATTTCATTTGAAAAGCTTATTAAGATTATCAAGTTAAAAAAAAAATTAAATCAACCATAACAAATATATATATATTTTTTCTCATGAGGGGCAGGACGGACCCCAAGGGGCAGGGCAGACCCCAGGGGGCAGGGCAGATCCCAGGGGGCAGGGCAGATCCCAGGGGGCAGGGTGAGCCCATGGAGGGCGGGCGGTCTGCCCCTGTGAAACAGCAAAGCTAGGGGTCTGTTGTAATAGTTATTGTGCGGACCCCTTATTTGCTGAGTTAGTTTACACATTATTTTAGACATGAAATATATTCTGATTCATGAGCAATACATTTGGCTAACCATGAACTATTAGTTTAAATCCTGATTTTAAGACTTGTGATCTAAAAAAATTCACATTTTTAGCAGACTTTGGTACCAATTTGTTCTATTCTTTACCTAATTTTGGAGAAAATTTCTTGAATTTTTAGTCATAATTATGGACCGATAAAAGTTTAATAATATTTTGGGGGTGGGGTGACCCTATAAAGCTTTACTGCTGAGCTATATGCTTTGAAAATATGACAGCTGGAAAGTAACCCTCAGATCCTATGCCCCCTCCCCTCCATATTCAAACATATTCCACCCCCTCTAAGGAGGGCACAAGTGGATCTCCTCGTCCCTCCCTATGGCATGAAATTGGCCATTTTTATATTTTAATCCGGCATGCTGGCAAGGCAGGGGAAGACTGGCCAAATCATTGCACCGTTTTACCGGCAGACCGATCCAGGATCGGCCAATCGGTGGGCCAGTCTGCCCTGATGGCATGGTCTTCCCTGTTCATGTTCTGGGAATCTGAACATGCCAAAATTATCCTCCAATTTTGATGAGCATTTGAGCACTCAGAATTTTGCTTAGGGCTACCTGAAAGTGTGTAGCATGCTACATTACATTGCTCTTGCAAGGTGTCTAGTTAGGGCCATATAAATGGTCTCCTCTAAATAGGAGGGGGAGGGTGGGTGGGTTGGGGAAAATTTAGAAAATTGCACTTTTTAATAAAATTTTGAATTGTCTTTCGAAATATTACTTTTCAGGAAATTACATTCATGTTCAGCAATTGTTTTAGATTTTCTGTGAATATCTTTGCTCCTTTTTTTTTTCTGAAGCAAAATTTATTCCAAAAATCTTCATTCTTCATTTTGGAAATTTTCACCCACCCCAATAGAATTTATTCCAAAAATCTTTTTTCTCTGTTTTGGAGTTCTTTGTTTTGGAGATTTTTGACCAACAAAAAAAAGACTTCTCGATTAATAGAATTTATACCAAAAATCTTGTTTTTCCTTCTTCATTTTAGAAATTTCTGAAATCTTTGTTCTTTGTTTTGGAGTTCTTTGTTTTGGACCTACCTCAAACCCACAGTGCATTTGCATACATTTCTGGTATTTGTTTTGCAATAAAAATGGTGAAAGCTGAAGCAAAATCTTTTCAAACACTGATCATAATTGTGTTTAAACTTTCTTGTACCTATGTAAGTTAGTTAATATTACAAGCAGCCCAATTGGTGGTTCTCTATCCAACTGTTGTCATTGTGTTTTGTGAGCACTTTCTGCTGCATTTTTGATCTGCACAGAATCCACCAGATTTGGAGATAAAAGTTTCTTTTTCTCTAAAGTACTTAAAATCATTAGATACAATTGTTGTAACTTACATCAGCTTACATCAGCTTTACTATGAGAAATTAGAAACTTACACTTGTTATTCTAAAGACAACAAGAACATCAAAGGCTTTCTTTACCACCACTTCCTGCTTAACTGCAGGGATTCCAAGAATGTCTATTGTGTGAACCCTAGAGGTATTGGTGAGACCATGGAGCAAGTTTTAATAGCTCCATGGTGAGACCATGGAACAATGAACCTAGCTTAGTGGAAGTTTATTTAAAGATAAATTTGTTGTTTGTTAACACTAATTAAACCAAGAAGCAGGAATGATGTGTTCTTCATGTGGTATTTGCAGTAGTGTTATTGGATGGGTAGTTTTAGTATAGCTTGTCTTGTTTATTGATTGTCACATGAAACTTGAGAGGTTTGGCTAGGTTACTGGGACGCCTTGTTATTCAGCCTCTGGGCATGGTTATGAGGCACATCTGTTTTGTTAAAGTGTTCTTTCAAGTTGAGAGATTCATTTTCTGAAGCTGAAGATATCTGCAATAGGTGAGTGAAAGTTTTCATTGTTTTAGCTGAATAAGTCCCTGGTATTGTTTTCTTTGCTGGTGTCCATTGTGGAGTTATTGAAAAAGAACCTGGTATTGTTTTCTTTGCTGGTGTCCATTGTGGAGTTATTGACAATTCAAACAATTTCAGTTCAATTTAGTTGTTATTTAAATTTTCAGGCTCTCCTGATTTTCGGGAGGTTATCTTAGTACTAAACTAGTACTATACTAGCACTGTACTTAGTACTATACTAATACTGTACTAGTACTAAGCTAGTACTATGCTAGTACTGTACTGGTACTGTACTATACTAGTACTGTATTAGTACTACTAGTGCTAGTTTTCATTATTCTGAATTTGTTTTTATACAATAGCTGTGTTATATCAGTCAGTATTGGACAGCTGCAATGTTCTTTTCAAATTCCCAGCATGAAAAGAATGATGAAGTAAAACAGCTACATTTTGAGACAACCATATTTTTGGAGTTAAGCTGTCAAGGCATGGGAATATTTTGACATGTTCTAAATTCATGAGTTGTGATCTATGAGCGCTGCAGGATGGCAGTTTAATTTTTATTTTGACCTGTATATTTTTGCTTGATTTAAAGGTATATGGAAAAGAAGGGGTCTGAAATTAAGGGAAGAAAAACAAAAGAAGTGTTTTCCTGTTCACACTGTTCATCACTTTTTTCAATAGAATAAAAAAATTACTTAAAACTTAGATTACTCATTACATGTAAATTTGAAAACTAGTACACATGCTATTTTCAGAATTCAAAAACTATTAAACTAAGAATTTTATGCTCTTCGTTGAATTTTGTATCTGTCCTTAGGCACTTGTCAATTGTATGACTTGCCCCTACACCCTCGGACAAGGTGAGTCATTGCACCAAAGTGGGTGGACAAAACATGTACAACGACGCACCCCTCGGTCACTTAGGTGACTGAATTTTGGGGAAATGACTTACCCCAAGTCATTCACCTGCACAAAGTCGATGGGTCTGAAGTAAATTGATGCACCCCATAGTCACTTTGGTGACTGACAATTTGGTACAATGACGCACATGTGAGTCACTATTTCATATGTTAATGACTCACCTTTGACATTGCTGGGGGTAGTAGGGGTGAGTCATACAACTGACAAGTGCATTAGACCTTTTAAGTCATGTGAAAATGATGAGAACATATTCTCCACACTACACAATAGGAATCAAGATTTTTTAGGGGAAATTGATCAACTTATCTGTACTGAGGTTTTCATGTCATGTGCTAAAGCAATATTAAATCCCCCCCCCCCTCTTTGTAATATATTTAGGACAAAATTCTAATAAAATATGGGGAATCTCTCTTTCCCCCTCACTGTATGACTTATGATATTGTGACACCATACTGCAACTTCTTTTCCAGTTTGCTTTACTTCTATAACTTGTCATAGCTTTACCTTAACTTTTACCCACCTTTTAATTTCATTGGTTATAAGTTTTCCACTTTTTCCATGCTACTTAAGTCAGCACATATTATACACATTCCTCCTTATTCTCCATTTCACTTAATCCTAATTTCTACTGTATATCTTAATCACTGTTGTACCCAACTTACCAAGCAGAGCTTTCCTCTGCATCTTTGTAACTCATGTTCTGCCTTTTGTTGTACCCAATTAGAGCTTTCCTCTCTATGTAACTCATGTCCTTTTTGTATGTGAAGTTGTTGATTGTCAGTCCTTGTGGAGTTCACATGGTTTTAATAGAGTTTAATAAAACACACAGCAAAACCTTTGAAGTTATCTGTTTTTCTGTCTTTAAAATGTCTTCCCCTAACAACTCCATAGCTGAGCTCTTCCAGAAAAACCCTCTGGATAAAATGATCTCCTTCCTTCATTGTGCCTCCCTCTGCAACCATATTTAGTCCTCCTC
Organism: Chiridota heheva; assembly: GCA_020152595.1. Classification (NCBI taxonomy): domain Eukaryota; kingdom Metazoa; phylum Echinodermata; class Holothuroidea; order Apodida; family Chiridotidae; genus Chiridota; species Chiridota heheva. The sequence continues at coordinate 723,430 of JAIGNY010001262.1, read as the reverse complement.
TTCAAATCCCCCCCTCTTTCCTCTACATACTTTTGCTTTTTTTTCACCCCTGCACTTCCTTCTCTCGATCCTAGCTTCCTGGCTATTTATTAGTAACTGTACTTCTCTCAGACTCGTCCTATTTTCATTTCTTCCTACCTCTGGAATGATCTAACCTCTCAGGCACAATTTGACCCTCGCTGTCGTGGTGCCGTTAAGCCGTTAAGCCTTCATCAAACAAACATTTTAGATATCGTGAATTTATATTTTAAAATAATTTAAATACATGTATATCTGTAAATGAAGATGTTTCTAAAGGATTTTAAATTTGATATCTTGAAATAATTAGGTACATTTATCTTCAAGTATGCTTCTTATTCAAGAAATAAAAAGGAGAATGGATGGCTTGGTCATAAAAGCTAGGGTAGCATGGAACTAATAAGGTATCACTCCGCCATCCAAAAATGAGAACCCTCAGAGAAAATGATAATAATAATGTATACTTGATAAAGCGCTGGTATCCGCCAAAAGGCGCTCATGGCGCTTTGCAAAAAACAAGCCAGTAAAACAGTTAAAACTCATTCCAGGCTGGAATAAACATAACAGTACAACATTAACAAGAAAGTTTTTTGAAAAGGAATGTTTTTAAAAGGCTAATAAAAATATTTTTCGAGAGGTACCATGTCATGGGACAGGAAGTTGAGATGTTAAAAAATTCAGGAATGGAAGACAAAGGACAGGACTATGCACATCCAAAGTTGGCAAGATTTGTTTCAGTAAAAGTTTCTTGGGAACTATTTTTACCATGGACCCATACCCTAAATTTAAGTGATTTGGTGATGGTGTATAACACCTCTTCACTTCGGTCAACAAAAAAAAAAAGGACCAACACCTCTGGTGACCCCCTATTGAAAATACCCTCATCCGAGAAATATTAGATGGTACTTTTTAAAACCATCACGAAAGATCCCAAATCTATAACATTCTGGAACAGAAGGACCTTGAACTTGACTCTTTCATCATAGACTTCAATGGGGCAAATAATTAGTTCCGTGCTACCTGTAGCCAGACTGGGTACTATATACATATTACATGTACTTTTAAGAAGGAAAGAGTGACAATTTTAAAATATTTGATAGAATTTTCATTAAATAATCACAAAAAGTGACATTTCTGGATCAGATGACCCAGATTAAGGAGAAAATTGGTCATTTCATTGGTCCACTTGATCAATTCTGCAAATGTTGGCAGGTATACATGGTAAGGTATGCTTCAAAAGTATGCTAGGCAATTACGACCTAAATTGCATAGCCATTAGATGATTATTCATACAAAGAACTATTGTATTTCTCCTAAAGTAATGTGCTTGAGGGAATTGATAGGGGAGGGGAAGGGGGTTGGGGTGGGGAGAGGAACAGTAGTTTTTCTTTTTTCTATGAGCCTGATTTTAAAGCTATTAAAGATCATTCCTTCATGGGAATAGTCATTTACTGTGGGAAACTGACCCTAGATTTCATTGAAAGTCTGAATTTTGTTAACTTTTAGTATAAAAAATGGTATTTTCTTTGAAAATGAGTCCAATTATGATGTATTTCATTAGTAAAGGCACTGCTTAAAAATTTGTCCTGCAATTTTGAAGCAACAAATTACCACATCATTCAACAAGATAACCTTTGCATCATAACATTGAGGTATAAGCTCAATACTTCATGTCACTTTTCCCCAGCAGCAAATACAAACAATGCCAGCATTGATTACACTTACTACTTATATTACAAATTCAGATGTAAGTCACTAAAAATACCACCTAACACCAGTGGGAGTGGTTGTTATTTTGAAGGAGCATAGATAAGGTGAAACTGTATACAGTTTTGTGGTTTGGGAAACAAAAAAAATATATAACTTTTACTCTGACAGCCCTGCTCCATTTAAAGGCCGGTTGAGGTGTTCCTGGTTTTAAGCAGAGCCTTTTTTTAATGTTTAAGTTTTTCGCAGTAGGTCTGGCCAATGGTAGCATTTGATTTTGATGAAAATGTATTTAGTTGGACTGAAAAAGTGTTCATATCTTTTTGGGGCTAAACTCTGTTACTTAGATTGACATAGGTCATCACAGGTCACTAAATTATATTGTTTTAATTGACAAAGGTCCTGACTTTGCACTTAAAAGTTGTCATGAAAGCTAGATAACAGTCAGTTTTCATGGTCCAACAAAGCAGAGAGACTAAATTTGCACTAAATAGCCTTGTTTTGGGGGCAAAGCATAGTTGTTGCTGAATTTTAGGGGGAGAGGGGGCATGGTTTTCAGATATTTCTGTTTGTTTAAAAAATATTGACCTTAATTGAATGGCAAAAGGCTATGTGTTTCCATGCTATAGAATATTGAAAGGAATGGATACATTCATATTTTCATGCAAATTTGCTCATTTCTTGGTTATTAGCTATATTCCCAAGGGAACGCTTAAAAGTTAGCCCTCATAATATACGTAAATGTTTGTAGATACCACCCTCTATAAAATTATTTCCCAAGGGAATATCATTTTTTTTACTGTTTTTGTTGGTTTTAATGATAGACCATTATGAGCATATCATACTCCTGTGTTTTTCATATGTTACACATTGCACAGTCAAATGTTAGCTGTTTTTCTGGGACCCAAATGGTCCAGTAGTATTTTGGGTCATACAAGGTTGGTGGGAATTTAGTACTGGATGTAGTGATTTAAATCTTGAAGAGATAGGAGGAAGTTTGTGCTACTATAGGTAGCATGAAACTAATAAGGTATCACTCCGCCATCCAAAAATGAGAACCCTCAGAGAAAAGGCTAATAATTTTTTTTTGAGAGGTACCATGTCATAAGTATAACACCACTTCACTTCTGCGAAGAAAAAAAAAAGCCTCTGGTGACCCCCTATTGAAAGTACCCTCATCTGAGTGATATTAGATGGTACTTTTTTGAAAACATCACAAAAGATCCCAAATCTATAACATTCTGGTACAAAAAGGACCTTGAACTTGACTCATTCATCATAGGCTTCAATGGGGCAAATAATTAGTTCCGTGCTACCTATGACGTGCAATGCATGGCTTTTATTAAACCTCTCAACATTTCAAGCAAATATACCTCAGTTGCATAGGAAGCAGGGGGCAGCATGGGTGTGGGGCAGGAGGAAGCGTGGGGGCGGCGTGGGGCAGAGGGAAACAGCCCCTATTAGAGGGTTTCACCTTACCAGTTGCATGTATTTATCGTAGCGCTGATTGCTTGATAATAGGGGTTGAAAAATAACACGAGTCAGAATTATGATACTAAAATGAATATTCTGTATTCATTAGTTGTTCTTTTCCTTAAAGTTTCAAACAGTCAGACCCGACCTAATAAATAACTAGGTTGGGTCAGATTTTTCCTCTTTATTTTCTTTGTTCTGAAAACCTTAGTTGTTGTGGAAGTTGATGATGAATATCATATTAGCAATGGATGAAGTCCTTATTCTGTGGTCATTTTAATTTAGATAAAGTTGTCTCACTGTTTGCTACAGTAATTTTGTGGTTATCATTTGCTGGAACAAATTTTTAAGGAGAAGGACAAGTCATGTGTTTCTGAATATAAACTCATGTATGTTGATGTATTGATGACGATGATGTATTGACATTGATATAGAAAAAACAAAACTTGATGATAAAGATGTCTAAAATCTAATAAGATGAAGTCTAAACTCAAACTGATTAAGATAATATCGTAAGTAAAAATGTTTACGATATTGTCTAAAGTCTTACTCAACTCTTCGTTAAGATTGTTATTCTATTGGAGATGGATATTTATTTCCTGACCTAAATCCTTCGGTTGGGAGCAAGTCTTAAAATAGGAGTATTCAAGTGAAGTATGGTGACTGACACTCTAGGGGTAAAACAATTAAACCAGATGTCACCTTGTCCCACATTGAAACCAGTGCTATTCCTAAAAGAACTACAAAAGATGATTCCAGGGAAATTTTAAACAAAATCAAGGTTTCCCAAATAATCCTTAAATGAGAGGATGGGAACTGATAAGGTGGGCAGGATGTTTATTAAGATGTGGTAACATTTCCTAGGAGGGGTAATAAGGAAAATGAAAGAAAGATAGAGAGTTTGGTGTCTCCCATGTCTAAGTTTTAGTTTATCAGGGAGCCACAGATAATTATGTTAAGCATTATAATTAAAGACAGTGATAAGTACAACAAGGGGAATTTTTGAGGTTAAAAGGTATTTACTTTCTTAGAAACAAACCACTGAGATGAATGAGCAATGGGACTATTCCTAAAATTAAAAGCCCACATCAACAATTTATGCACTTGTCAGTTGTATGACTCACCCCTATTACCCCCTTCCCCGGCAATGTCAGTCAAAGGTGAGTCATTGACATAAAAAACTTGTATTTGTTCCTCCCCCTTTAGTAAATGTTTACAACAACTGTTACAAATAGTCATATTGTTTACTGAGGTTGACCCATGGAGCTATCAACAATAGTGTCTACTCGATTGACCCATGAAGCTATTAACTGACAGGGAGAAAAAGCACTGCCCACCACCATCAAAATAAACAAATCAATTATCCCACCCTGCGATTCTAACCCAATCACAGTTCATATTAAGTTACATCCTGCTGAGAGCAAGACCTTTATCTCACTTCAGCGATTCTGCCTCTCAATTGCAGAGAAACGTCACATGACATTGCTGTTGAATTTGCATAGTGTACAGTTGTTTTTGATCGCGTATTTTGTCTCGAAGTGAATGTGCAGTTGCAGAGATATACATCTTCATTTTCTTTTCTTTTTATAAACGCATTACCATTTTCGTTTCTTGAGTAATGACTTAAAATATGTAGGTGCTATTTCGGAAAGATTTATGGAAATATTTAGGTTCTTTTTGGAATATTTTTCGCCGTTCTGGATCGTTCTTGACACAATTAAACTGCGGAAAGGCCTATACTTTTCAGTTAATAGCTCCATGGTTGACCACAGCTGAAGGTTCCCTCCCATTTCAAATTTGTCATTGTCATCTTATGTTGCTTTTATCCTCATTAATCTGAAATTTTTCCATGAAAATTTGTGCTTTTTGGTAATGGTCCTGTCTTTATAAATGAGGGTCTCATTGTTACTCAGGCCCAGGTGACAACTTTCTCCTTGATCTGTACAATGATGCTACCCATAAGTATTGTATTTATTAGGATATAATATGGGGGTAGGTCCAACTCAGAATAAACTTTTCTTATTGGGTAGAATAGGGCGATTGATTCTGGTTGGCTGAATATTCTGGTCAGACTCAGTATAGCTGATCGAATATTTGGAAGAAAATATAATTTATGTTTAACGTCATAGTTTTTGTTTTGAAAGGATAAATTATCAATATACTGTCTAAAATGGGAGATTTTAACATCGGAGTAGAAGGACCAGTTACATTAATATACCAAGATACCCAAATTTAGAACTTCAGATACTGTACTATTTTCATTCTTGAGACTTTATTTAGACTTGTACAGTATGCATTTTCCTGCATTAAATACATTATCACCAATTTCCCCCAGGCTTGGGGAGTTTTGTATCCATGTAAGGTATTTCATAATATGAGGTTGAGAATGTTTTTGTTTTTAAAATCTAAGAATATAATATTTTTTCCTCATGAGGGCTAGGGTGGACCCAAGGGGCAGGGCGGGCCCATGGAGGGGCGGGGCGAGCCACCCCTGTAAAACCGCAAAACTAGGGGTCTGATTTCAGACTTCGTTAATTAAAGGTTATTCGTTACTCGCATATTTCTTCTGAGATACCCCGTGACGGTGTGACACCATACTATTTGCTAAATCGACACCCTGATTACAATCCTAAAAGTTCAGGGCAATTTCCAAAATTGAAGGAACATTTTTTAAATTTGAGGGAAATTTCCTGGAAATTTTGAAGGAGATTGCCAGAATAGCAGCTTAAAACTAAATCTACTTGTTCCAATTTTCCCAGCCCAAATATCTGGACTATGAATTCTTTGAAAAGTAAGAAATGTTTCTTTGAAAATGTATTTACAAAATTGAATTTCTTCAGCAAAAACTCTTCCACCCAAATAGTAAATTTCTTACATACAGTAGCACACACTACCTTAATATCTGGCTAATGATATTTTGTAAAAGAAAACAAAATGCAGTCTTATGATATTCTGCGGACCAAAATGAAATAACAAAATGAAGATGACATAAAAACCAGCACTAATTTTCACAAATAAAATGTACTTTTTCCATAAACTTAAAAATGAAGGAATTTGGAACAAGTGAAAGTTATATGGACATTGAATGGTAATCTGCACAAATGTTTTGTCTTTTCAGAAATTTCTGGCCAGGGTGCCATACCCTCTTCCCCCTTTAGCTACACCACTGAGATTATTAAGCTAACTTGTATCAGGCACCAAAGGTTTAAATGCAAATGTCAATCAATACTAGATACAAACTATGTATATACTCCGTAAGTAGATTAAGTCATATTATCTCAATACTTTGAGGGAGTGCCCTTTTGATTTTTGATTGGAATATTAAATAATAAGGGATGGAAATTAGTATTTGGAAGTTTTGGGAATAAAAGAAAAGGGATAATATAGTATTTATTAGTAAAAAAACAATTATATTATATTTTGCCTAATTTTTTATTTTTTCTGTGGGGGTACCCCCTTAAGCCATGCTGGGTTTTAAGGGCACTTCCTTTCACAACTTTCTGTTTTTTTTATTATATAATAATAATAAGTGAAACTTATATAGCGCTAAATATGTACAGTATATCATCGTCGTCGTCATTATTATTATTGTTATTATTTTTGTTATTATTATTATGTGTATTAGTATTATTTTTATTATTATCATTATTATTATTATTATTATTATAATATTATCATTATTATCATTATTATTATTATTATTATTATTATTGTTTGTTTTGAATGTCGTGAAAAAACAAATAAATGAAACAAAATGAAATGAAAAATACCTGTGTACCTTTCAAAAGGGTATATGGAAGTTGAAAAAAGTGAAGTTCAGTAGTACTGTAATTGAATTTTGCAGAATATCAATACTCCACCATGCTATGATGTTTTGGGAAACATTTACTGTGTTACAGTAGTTATGATTTCCTTTAACAATTTCCTTTAATTTCCTTTGGCTCCCCCAACCCCTCTGCAGCAATTGCCATTGCACCCTCACAGTTCATCACATTCTCCTTGCTTGCCCCCTGTTCAACCTTCCCAGAGCTTCCCTTGCTCCCCACAACTCAATTGCCAAGTTCTTCCAGAAAAACCCACTGCATAAAATTATCTCCTTCCTTCATCATGCTTCCCTCTACCTCTACAACCATAATAAGTCCTCCTCTTCCACCCCCCCCCCCTCTACTTTTTTCACCTATGCACCTCCTCTCTCGATCCCAGCTTTCTGACTTTTAGTTCGTGTATTTCTCTCATTCTCTCCCTATTTTCTTTCCTTCCTGCCTCTAGAATAATCTAACCTCTTAGGCACAATTTGACCCTCATTGTCGCAGTGCCATTAAGCCCTCATCGAACAAACAAACGTTTAACACCTGTCATTTAATTTGACATTATACACTTCTCATAAAGTGACTGCTTTTCACTTAAAAGTTTTATTAGGTACCTGCTATTTAGTCTAAATAGCAGGTCCCTACTTTTACATTCCATTAATTGTATTACGGAGGGTGTTGACCTATTTTAAGTCTCTCTGGCCTGGCAGTGATAAATACATCTATTCATTATGTACATGTAATGGTTTTGAGTTTAAAAGGGATAATTTTGTCATTGACCTCTCTCCCTACAAGAATGGGTATTTTCTGAATCTATCTGCTTCTTAATTTATTCTTCATGATTGACCACAGTTCCGCTGACAGGTTGGTGTATATGAGAAAAGACAGAAATCTCAGGGTTGGTAATTAGTGGTTTTCTTGGAGTGTAGGGCTAAAGTGTATTTAATATAGTTTTCCTTTTCATAATTTTAAACCAGCTGGCCAGGTTGATGAATAATAGGTGGGTGCAAAATACCTTGTTTTATTTTAGTGTGAGATGCCACATAAGAAAAAGATGGCCCAAGTGCTTGTAACCAGTGGTAGCTATTTGTTGTAACTCTTCCGCAGGGGCGGGTCTGTATAGAGTGTATAATGTTATGCTGGAGAAGGGATGAATGAAGTGTGTAGTTAGTGGAATTGGGCTGCCCTGAACAGTAAAGTTACTCGGTGTCTAATATATTTGATTTACTAAAATATGAAGTGCATGGTGTCTTCGGACAAACTACATGTATTTTTGCTACCAATATAATAGGTGTATTTTCTGTTGAATTTTTATTTAATTTGGTCAAGGACAATATACTCTTACAACGGTTTACAGCTTTCAAAGTTTGTCTTGAGCCTGATATCTTGTAACCTTTGAACTTTTATTTAATCTTCAAATTATCAAAGATTCTTATACCAGATAAGTTTCTGTGAATGGTGGCAGCATAGCGCAAACTGGTAGAAGTTTGTGTGACAATAATCGACATTCTTCATACAAACCTTATGTCTTGTAGATTAAGGTTTAAGGAGCTGGCGGTCAAAAAGTGAGTGAAAATTTGCATACACTTTATGTACCTGATGGTATTGGAAAGCTTTGATATGAATGTTCAAATTAATCATTAATTATTCTTATCAACACCTAAGTAATTTTTCAACGACAAAACAGATACCAAAAATAACACCTGTATTATTTTAAAATCCCTTTGACACAAAAGGTGCCCTTAGAGCTCCATTAAGACCGTCTCTAGCACAATTGGCCTAAGATGTTTTTGGATCTCTGAAACAGTCCTTTGAATTTGATCCCTTGAAGGATAAGTTCAGGGGTCAAACAAGTCTATCTGCTATGAAGTATGAAAAAAGACTTCAAAAGAAACAAAATGGTGAGAGAAAAAAAACGTTTAAAAATAATATCTTATTCCGTTACGGACATATCTATTAAAGTTTGGTTTTGTGTAGAAATTACTGAAATCAGACTAACTGTGATGTCATAGCCTTAGATTCCTCAAAGTCTTTATGTATTCTATCATATTTTGTCCTGCAATTTTGTGGCTTGAAAACCATTGGGTATGTCAAAAATTTAGTAAAACTGAATCTAGGAAGGTTATTTATGATTTACCACCTGAAGAAACTTATATCTCCTTAAAAGAATAAGATTTTTGTATGCTTTCTGCATTATTGTGTTTCTTTTGGAGTCCTCTTTTATCTAAGATGGACTTGCTTGACCCCTGAACTAATCCTTTAATACCTCTCTGGCACAGTTGGCCTAAGATGTTGTATCTCTGAACCAGCCTTTTCAATTTGGTCCCTTAATTACTTCCAGGTCTGTCTGTTGTTCCCCTGTACCAGAAGTGTTATAGAGGGATTTCATCACATAACTAACTCAACTGGGAGTATTCTTGAGTATTTCACATATCTGATCTTCACACAGCTCAGTCACATCACACGTAAAACAAACAGACTTGATCTAAAACACGTGCTAGCATGCACTGGTGATAAAAATGCGCTGGGCACGTAAAATGTGCTGGGCATATAAACAGTTGCTGGTTAAAATGAAGTGGCCTGATGAATTAATTTTTGAATATAAAATGATATTTTAAAGAAAAAATTACCCTCCAAGTACTTCAAGTAATCTCAGTGGACTCTAAACACATCTAGTGCAACCAATGGCACAGCAAGATTCGGGCATACTACAGTGTACTTACAAAAGTAATCTTATATAAGAACATGCAAAAGTGTATGTAATGTAAGTGTACAGCAGACAGCAGTCTGTCCTACAAAATGGCGATGTAAACAAAGTCATATGACTTAATGACATCAGCTGAAACAAGCTTATTGCTAAACAAGAGGTTAACCTAAAAATTAATTTATCTCATCCTTACAGAACCTAGCAGGATGCCTCGAAAACAGAAAAAGATGACTCGTCCAAAAGTCCGGTCTTCCAAAGTGAATCACCACCATTATCCTGAGGAGCACTTCAGATGTGGGTGTGCTGATCATATGATGGCAGACTACCCAGGCACCTCCAAGAGAAAGTGTGATGGAGAAGGTAATCATCTTTTATGATGGCCCTTCCTTTATACAGCCTTGTTGTCCAAATATTAAGCCCCATTGGGAAATTGTGTCAATCAGAACTTTGTAATTTTAAAATGTTTTTATTAGCTCAATCCTCCCCCAAATTATGTGCACCACATACAATGCAGATTTGCAATCTGCTTTAGAATGACAGGGCTGATTCAGCCGCTAAGCTTGCCCTCAACCTTCCCCCTACCCCCTTTCCCAAAACCCTTTTTGACATCAAACCGCTTACCGCTTCCCTTGTTTGTGACTGCTGTCAAACCTCATGGGACTCCCAAATTGACAAAAAACTCCACGACATCCAGCCCACCATTCCGATCAAACCCAACATTCCGACCAAACCCACCATCCACAATCTCTTCCGTATCGACAACGTCCACATGCCTTAGATTAGGTCACACCCACCTCACTCACTCCCACCTCCTTACTGGCTACTCCCCACCCTGCAACAATTGCCATTGCCTCTCCACAGTCCACCACATCCTCCTTTCCTGCCCCGGTACAACCTTCCCAGAGCTTCCCTCACAACCCCATAGCGGAGCTCTTCCAGAAAAACCCTCTTTCATTCATCGTGCCTCCCCCTACAACCATATAGTCCTCCTTTCCAACCCCTTCTGCCTACTGTTCTTTTGCCTTTTCTAGCACCCCTGCACTTCCCCTCTCAATCCCAACTTCCTGGCTATTAGTCCCTGTACTTCTCTCAGACTCCTATTTTCTTTTATTCCTACGTCTTGAATGGTCTAGCCTATGGGGCACAATTTGACCCTCGCTGTTTTCACATGGTGCCATTCAGCCTTCATCAAACAAACAAGATTCGGGCATACTACTTACAAGTTTCAATGTTTGGTTTTTAAAAGAAATTTGAGAGCGACGTGACTTCTGTTCTATTCTCTCCAAGTATTCATTCCGTTCATTTCACCTTGCACTTTACCACCTAAATACCACCTATGATAATGTTGTTAGTTATTGTGAAAATGTTAACGTTGCCAACATTTTTATTGATCTGCATGCTGGGTGTGGCTTAAGAATAAATATTATTGAACAAATGTTTCATGATTGACCTAGAACATTTTTTGCCTGATTTGAGATGGAATGAGCCAGCTCTGGTGTGGATATTTTGTTATTTAATAGAAGTTAAATTTTTCTTTATTTCTCGTTTTAGATGATGACAGAAAATTATTTGAAGAAATGTTTTTTTCTCGGATGTTTGACAGCTCTGACACGTCAGACTGTTTAGAAAAATCAGACAATTTTCAATATGAGAACCAGAACAATGTTAAAACAGAGTCGGAGGGATGGCGCAGAGTGGAAATGACCTCTACAAGCGTGCATTTGAAGTTAAAGGAAACGCTACCTTTCAGAAAGAGATGCTCCTCGAAGCTTTGAAACATTATCGAAAAGCTCTGTCTTCCAGTGGCATTAAGGACAACACTGTGTCTGCACAGAAGAATATAGCCACAGCTGCATTGGGTGTTGCACGAACAATCAAGGGTGATGTGAAGCTCAAACTGCATTATAGTAAACTGGCCATTGAATACTTTGAGAAGGGACTTGAGTTAGGGTCCAGTGTTAAACCCCCCACTTGGTGTAGTAGTTTATTAGCCACTTACCATCAGTGTTTGCAGGAGGTTATAGACTACGTACCACGAGAGTACAAGACAAGGAACGAGAACATTGTTGCTTTGGAGGAGCTCACATCAGTCATGTCTGATAAGTATTTCAAAGTAAGTAATAATAATAATAATATTGGTTCTAATCTTATGTAGCACTTTCTACGCACGGTGCGTATCCAAAGCGCTTTACAACGGCTTTTCCTAATTCTGTAGGTATCAGTTTGAGACCAGCCCCATGAAAGTGACTGGAAGGGAATGAACACCACCGTATTTTTCACCACATTTTCGTGGAGAAAGTTTCGTTTATTTTGTGTCAATTAAATAAATGTATATACATTCTTCAATTTCTTGATCCTTTTAGTCAAGTTTTTAAGGACAGGTGTATTGCAACAATTTGAGCTCAAATTGTATACATGTACTGTATGCTACAAAACATTTATATTGCAAAATGCATATTGCAAAATGTTGCAGTAAAATTGTTAAAAATGGACTATTTTACATCATTTTGAATTTAAGGTCTTATTTCAATAAATTTTGCAATTTTATTTTGTATACCTATGAAATTCCTTATGTTAAAATTTTGATTGTAGCAGCTATAACCTCTGAATGGTGACCTAATTTAAAGACTATTCTGTTCAGAATTTAAAGCTCTTAATTTTCAACAATTCTGTCACAGTGTGGACTGAAAGTCCACAATATGGCAGCGCCCAAGAGCACCCGTAAGATATAGTCAGTATGGCTAAAGGGAAAAACAACAATGAAAATATGCATTTACTTGGAAAAAAGAATATTGTTTACGAATTCTCTCTATTGTCAAAATAATCTGTTATGGTATAAACATAATGTAATCAATAATATATAGTACACTAAAACCTTGATAATCATTTCATGATCTGTGGGTTGTAGGAGACAAGAAAAGATAAGGCAGGAAAGAAAAAATAAGTAAACACACAATCTCTGTATATAATAAGTACACGCTGAGGTCCTTGACCTCACTTCTTGTCATTCACTTAGATTACTTTAGCCCACTTACATCTCCATGTGAAATGTCCAACCTGAGATGCCAAAGACCATTTATGTCATAAGTGTATGTCATAAGTGTATGAAAATAAATTGTTCAGACATTGCTTGTTTAAATAAATAAAAAAATGAAAAATAATAATTAAGTTTTCCATATATTGGAGAAAAAAAGTAATGATCATGTGACCTCTAGGTGACTCATTATTTGTGTGTCTCTGATATGGTGCACATCCTTGTATACGGGTGATGCTGGAGCCATGCCCACACTATAAGACTGCCAATGGTGTGTTGCCGCCCGAGAGGTCCCGTACCAACGTCCTGGCTGGCTAACTACCCGTCTATGGCATCATCAACTTCACTCGTCTGGTAAAATAAATACCCTGTGGATATACCAAAAGAAACCCAAACCCGGGAATAATCAAATGCTCATAAACCCATATTTAATGCTATTAAAATGTGCTTAACTCCTCACGTCATCTCAATCAAGATTCAATGCCCACATTAACATAATTCGCTTCTAGCAAAAACAAAGCTCCAACCATCACTAATATCTCATTCCAGATTCATATTCACCAAATCTTAACTTAAATATGTTCATTGAATATAATGTTTATATTCACTGGATAGTAAAATAGTATATGTCACAATTTCCTAAGCTTTTACGGCAACCATCACGCTAAATGCTCACAAATGCAGTAAACGTTTACTAATTATCAAATTGTGAGTAATCGTTTTTTTATAGTCGAGTCTTGCCGTTAAAAATCAATACCATTCAAATCACACACCTTCGGCTGACAGATTTCCATTCAATGACTTTTACAAACTGTAAACCTGATTAGCATAATCCTTTTTTAATGTGAGAATCACAAATGAGCAGTAAAAATGATGGTCAAAATTCTTTAATCGTGACAATCAGTACATTTGCATGTAAATATTACCAGATGATTCAAATAAATTTTGCAAGAAAGAAAAAATATTGCAAAATAAACTAACAAAAAAAAAGGTTTTAGGAGAGCTGAAATTTTGTGTGCTTCGCAAACATGGCAGCCATTTTTTCCAGAAGACTGATATGAGCGATACTTCCAGGGTGGTGGCATAGTTTTGAAATGTTTTATGGCAAGGTATCATAGTATGCAAGATTTTTACAGGGAAAGCCCTAGCGAGTATGGTAAAAAATTTACAAAATGTTGAGATTAAATGACATTAAAGGAAAGTTTTTTGTTCTTTCTAAACTGAATTCACATGTACAGTACATTTCCATAAAAATAATGATTTATACTGTAGAAATGAACTTTTCACGATTTGGAAAACAATTCTAGCGTCTATTTGGACAATGAAGTCGATACTTATGCCATACTGATTGTGCGAATGTTTACTTAGCATCGTAAATTGGAGGAATTTTGGTGTACTTCCGAAAATACCAGTACTAAACGCATGTAAATGATACACACACATTTATTGGCGTGTACACGTTGACTAAAATCTCTTAAAGTTCACAGCTCTAAACCCTACCACCATTTCAATCAACCTTAAAATATTCTAAAGTATATATAAGATAGCGGAATGTATATTAATGGCATTTCTGATAATCATATTAATTCCCCCACTCTAGTCAGATACTGAATACAATGATATACCATAAGATAAATTCACAATTCTGGTCAAACCCAACTTCTAATTCCTATACTTATTCTGATTACTACGACTTGAAAGATAATTTGCATGCACAGCAAAATATTATATATATACATAAAGTAACTTACAGAAAAGAGTCCCTAACACGAACCTCCCTTCTGGTATTTTTACAAAAATTCACAATCAAACTTGTAGGAAAATCCACTAGCCCAGGCACCGACCGCTCTTGCCTTGAGGCTTACACAAAAACAACCATTCTTGCCTTGGGGCTTACACAAAAACGACTGTTCTTGCCTTGAGGCTTACACAAAAACCTGGCTAAAACATAGCCTCTTGAGATGTGTCTCATTAGATGACTAATTTGCTTCTCCCAGACTTTTGGGAAAATTTAGATCAAACAAATACATGTACATTTAAAGAATGTTGGTACTGAGATGCCTTATAGTTTGCATAAATTAAAGTATTGCATAAATTAAGAGCGGATCTACACTAAATACCTCGTCCATTCTAATTCAAATTTTTGCAAACACAAGTGAGTAGTGAGAGATGGGCATGTACCCCCCCACTCGCGTAATACAACATCAATACAATATTAAACAAACCAGAATATAAATCGCTCCCTGTGACTAATTCTAGGCTAGCTGTTTGCTAGGGATGCTATTCTTGATGCTTCCCATACGTTTATTTCAGGCGGAGTGTTACCTTCAAGTGGCCAAAGTGATCTTCAACAAAGTGTTGCTGGATCTGGCAGTCAGGGATTTTCGTTCAGCATTGTCAGGAATGAGAGACGTGTATCAACCTGTGGAGCGGACCAAAATGTTGCTAGCCAAGTCCTCCTGCTTGAACAAGGCTTACATTAAATCAGAAATCAACATCCTTGATGAAGATGTGTACCTTCATACATGTATAGCAGAATCAATGCAAGCTCAACATTTTGGTACTGTGACATTTGAATATTCTAGCTTCATTTGCTGTATATGGTTATGACATCTTTAATGGTCTGTACCCATCTGTATGTTCCCGTACTTAAAAATCTACCATGCCGTCCTTGAGAGGGAGGATTTCATCTTGCCGATTGCATGTCTTCTTCCTGGGTTGGGAGGGAAAATTGAGGAATAAGTAAACAAAATTGAACAAAATGTATATTTGAAAATAAAGTTTGGCAAAAATTGAAGGACAAATGTACCCAAAAATTGAGGGAAATTTACTGAAAATTTAAAATATTTCTCATATAATTTAAGATTCAAGAAACTTAAATTACCAGTGTGATTTTACCGCTTGTAACCATGTAAATGGGACATTTTGGGGGTTCTTTTCCCTTCCCCAATATTTGTTTTCAATCATCCATCCTTGTGCATCCCTTAACTTAGTAAAAGTGGGAAATTAAATCACAGGTGAGTTGATGTGCAATTTTACCGCTTGTAAACATGTAAATGGGACATTTTGAAGGTTCTTTTCCCTTTCCCATTATATGTTTTCACGCGTACATTCATTTGTGTCCCTTAACTTAGTAGAAGTGGGAAGTTAAATCACAGGTGAGTTGATGGCTTGGGAGGTTCATGGAGCAGGGGAGGCTCATGGAGCAGTGGGTGGATGGGATGGAGCTGTGGGTGGAGCTGTGGGTGGATGGGGTTGAGCTCTATGTGAATGGGATAGAACTGTGTGGATGGGGTGGAGCAGTAGGGTGGAGCAGTGGATGGATGGGATGGAGCTGTGGGTGGAGCTGTGGGTGGATAGGGGAGCTGTGGGTGGATGGGATGGATGGGATGGAGCAGTAGGTGGATGGGGTGGAGCAGTGGGTGGATGGGGTGGAGCTGTGGGTGGATGGGGTTGAGCTGTGGGTGGATGGGGTTGAGCTCTGTGAATGGGATAGAACTGTGTGGATGGGGTGGAGCAGTAGGGTGGAGCAGTGGATGGATGGGGTGGAGCTGTGGGTGGCTAGGGGAGCTGTGGGTGGATGGGATGGAGCAGTAGGTGGATGGGATGGAGCTGTGGGTGGATGGGGTGGAGCAGTGGGTGGATGGGGTGGAGCTGTGGGTGGATGGGATGGAGCTGTGTGGAGCTGTGGGTGGATAGGGGAACTGTGGGTGGATGGGATGGAGCAGTAGGTGGATGGGATGGAGCTGTGGGTGGAGCTGTGGGGATGGATGGGATGGGCTGTGGGTGGAGGGATGGAGCTGGTGGATGGGATGGATGGGATGGGGTTGAGCTCTATGGGGATGGATGGATGGGGTGGAGCAGTAGGTGGAGCAGTGGATGGATGGATGGAGCTGTGGGTGGAGCTGTGGGTGGATGGGGTTGAGCTCTATGTGAATGGGATAGAACTGTGTGGATGGGGTGGAGCAGTAGGGTGGAGCTGGATGGATGGGATGGAGCTGTGGGTGGAGCTGTGGGTGGATAGGGGAGCTGTGGGTGGATGGGATGGAGCAGTAGGTGGATGGGGTGGAGCAGTGGGTGGATGGGGTGGAGCTGTGGGTGGATGGGGTTGAGCTGTGGGTGGATGGGGTTGTGGATAGGGGAGCTGTGGGTGGATGGGATGGAGCAGTAGGTGGATGGGATGGAGCTGTGGGTGGAGCTGTGGGTGGATAGGGGAGCTGTGGGTGGATGGGATGGAGCTGTGGGTGGATGGGATGGAGCAGTAGGTGGATGGGATGGAGCTGTGGGTGGAGCTGTGGGTGGATGGGGTTGAGCTCTATGTGAATGGGATAGAACTGTATGGATGGGGTGGAGCAGTAGGGTGGAGCAGTGGATGGATGGGATGGAGCTGTGGGTGGAGCTGTGGGTGAATAGGGGAGCTGTGGGTGGGATGGAGCAGTAGGTGGATGGGGTGGAGCAGTGGGTGGATGGGGTGGAGCCGTGGGTGGATGGGGTGGAGCTCTGTGTGGATGGGATAGAAGTGTGTGTGGATAAGGTTGAGCAGTGGGGTGGAGCAGTGGATGTATGGGATGGAGCTGTGGTGGGTGGGGTGGAGCAGTGGGTGGATGGGGTGGAGCAGTGGGTGGATGGGGTGGAGCAATGGATGGATGGGGTGGAGCAGTGGGTGGATGGGGTGGAGCTGTGGGTGGATGGGGTGGAGCTGTGCGTGGATGGGATAGAACTGTGTGGATAGGGTGGAACAGTGGGGTGGAGCAGTGGATGGATGGGATGGAGCTGTGGGTGGATAGGGGAGCTGTGGGTGGAGCAGTGGGTGGATGGGGTGGAGCTGTGGGTGGATAGGGGAGCTGTGGGTGGATGGGGTGGAGCAGTGGGTGGATGGGGTGGAGCTGTGGATGGATGGGATGGAGCAGTAGGTGGATGGGGTGGAGCAGTGGGTGGATGGGGTGGAGCTGTGGGTGGATGGGGTTGAGCTCTGTGTGGATGGGATAGAACTGTGTGTGGATAGGGTGGAGCAGTGGGGTGGAGTAGTGGATGGATGGGATGGAGCTGTGGGTGGATAGGGGGCTGTGGGTGGATGGGGTAGAGCAGTGGGTGGATGGGATGGAGCTGTGGGTGGACGGGGTGGAGCAGTGGGTGGATGGGGTGGAGCTGTGGGTGGACGGGGTGGAGCAGTGGGTGGATGGGGTGGAGCTGTGGGTGGATGGGTTGGAGCTGTGGATGGATGGAATGGAGCTGTGGGTGGATAGGGGAGCTGTGGGTGGATAGGGGAGCTGTGGGTGGATGGGGTAGAGCAGTGGGTGGAGCTGTGGGTGGATGGGGTGGAGCAGTGGGTGGATGGGGTGGAGCTGTGGGTGGATGGGATGGAGCAGTAGGTGGATGGGGTGGAGCAGTGGGTGGATGGGGTGGAGCAGTGTGTGGATGGGGTGGAGCTGTGGGTGGATGGGGTTGAGCTCTGTGTGGATGGGATAGAACTGTGTGTGGGTAGGGTGGAGCAGTGGGGTGGAGCAGTGGATGGATGGGTAGCAGTGGGTGGATGGGGTAGAGCTGTGGGTGGATGGGGTGGAGCAGTGGTTGGATGGGGTGGAGCTGTGGGTGGATGGGGTTGAGCTCTGTGTGGATGGGATGGAGCTCTGTGTGGATGGGGTGGAGCTGTGGGTGGATAGGGGAGCTGTGGGTGGATGGGGTAGAGCAGTGGGTGGAGGAGCAGTGGGTGGATGGGGTGGAGCTGTGGGTGGATGGAATGGAGCAGTAGGTGGATGGGGTGGAGCAGTGGGTGGATGGGGTGGAACAGTTGGTGGATGGGGTGGAGCAGTGGGTGGATGGGGTGGAGCTGTGGGTGGATGGGGTTGAGCTCTGTGTGGATGGGATAGAACTGTGTGTGGGTAGGGTGGAGCAGTGGGGTGGAGCAGTGGATGGATGGGGAGCAGTGGGTGGATGGGGTGGAGCTGTTGGTGGATGGGGTGGAGCTGTGGGTGGATGGGGTTGAGCTCTGTGTGGATGGGATGGAGCTCTGTGTGGATGGGGTGGAGCTGTGGGTGCATGGGATGGAGCTGTGTGAGGATGGGGTGGAGCTGTGGGTGCATGGGGTGGAGCTGTGGGTGCATGGGGTGGAGCTGTGGGTGCATGGGATGTAGAATGTTAGATGAACATGGATTGAGGATAGTAGGTTACAAATGTGGTGTGGTAGATGGAACAGTTGTGAAAGGGAGTTGATAATTGATTGAGGAATTGTTGGAAGGGTTGATGGAAGGTGTTTACCAAATTTGGGAAGCCAGGTAGAAATGGGAAGTGAGTAAGGTTGAGAATGGTATTAATGTGGGTTGGAGAGAGCAGGTGTATGATGAGGAATATGTAGGTGGATGGAGATCATAGGATATTCTGAGATACGGTACAGGTGGCGGAGATAGAAACAATTGCAAAGCGAATATTTCATCAGAAATTAACAGTAATCAATTGAAATCTGTTGAAGTAATTGAACACATTTTTTTTTATGGGAGGCAAAGTAAAATAAGACTGAAATTACCACAAAAGTTGTTTATATTATTTCCCTCATTTCTTTGGTCAGGTGATAAGCAGTTGCAGGAGATCAAACAGACGGAATATCTCAACATGGATATGCTCTATGAGGTGATTGATTGGTACAAGAAGGCCATCATCTTGACCAGGGAAGCAGAGGTCAGTGAACTACAGATGTCTTTCATTAAGTCCACCGAAATTTTTCAAATTTAAATCAGCAATAACCAGAAAAATAATTTAGATAATGCCACATGGCCAAAAATTTGAAGTGTCCATAATGGCCCAATCATTTACTGGGGGAATCTTATCGACCAATCAAATACTGGGGGAATCTTATGTACCAATCAAATACTAGGTATTTTTGCTCATCTGCACAAATCATGCAGGACATGGGACCAAAATATGTAAAATATGCTTTCAAACGCTAATCATACATGTATGTATGGGTGTATGTTTGTCTGTTTCTCTAGCTCGATATTATCTATGGTCTGCAGACAATATTATCTATGGTCTGCAGACGATATTATTTATGGTCTGCAGACGATATTATCAATCAGTTCGGGTGAACCCCTGAAAGGAGTCTTTCATGCCAAACCCTGCTTCCAGGGTTTAACCATTGCGCAATAAAGCAACCAGTCGACACTTAAAACATAAGAATTGCACACCGTCACAGCTTAGCTGCTTACTATCTTCAACTCATGTCTATTTGAAGTATGCATTATGCGTGACACTGTGAGTGTGATCACCTACTGACTGACCGATTGTGAAGGAATAAACAGTGCAATTTGAGTTTAAGTAAACTAACTGCTTGAGTTTTATTCAAGAGAGGTAACATCTAGGTCTAATATTGTAATATTTCTTTTCAGTACATTGTATTGTTACGATATTGCTCTTTTGAGTGTGCCCTAACGTCTGAACGTTACTTGCCAGTACACACAATGGGTGAAACAGAATGACACAAATGAAAATATATATTACCCACAAGCCTGCAAACAGTCTGAAGAAGCAGAATTTCTCTGTCCGGTTCACGTATACTCAACGCACATGTAACTTGGCTGTAACTTAGCATTAGATACGGTCAGTAGGCCTATGTTAGAATACGTTCACTGTTCAGACAGAACATCCCATGTGAAAGTCACGTAGGAACTGATATTTCACTGCATCAAAATGATTTAAATGAATGCGTTCTCCAAGAGGTTACGTAAATAACAACAAAATTTACGCAAAGAACAAATTTAATGTAAGAAAGCACATGAAAATAACCCTTTTGATTCGTAATTTATTGAACACTGACAATCGCAGTCAAAGAAGAAAAGTCTACGCTACTTAATCGACACAACGCGGATATTAGCACAGTACAGATTATTCGCAACAAACCCAAGTGGGTCAAACATAGGTCATGTCATATATTGGCTCTTTTTTCAAAATCGGATCGGTAAATATATAAAAAAAGTACTGGATAAAAGGTAACTAACATGTTTCCCCATAATTCCATGTACCTCTTACACTTTAGCAAATGCCATCGAAGTTCACTAAATGATTTTACTTCCTCACTCTGTACAAAGTGTATGGACGAAGGAAATTGCAGTATGGATAATGGCTGCCCCATGGGCTAAAAATCCCTCCTTCGAGTCTTTCTAACAAAGACTAAAAGGAGGGTTTCTCCCGAACTGTCAATGGTCTGCAGACGATATTATCTATGGTCTGCAGATGATATTATCTATGGTCTGCAGACGATATAATCTATGGTCTGCAGACGATATTATTTATGGTCTGCAGACAATATTATCTATGGTCTGCAGACGATATTATCTATGGTCTGCAGACGATATTATTTATGGTCTGCAGACGATATAATCTATGGTCTGCAGACGATATAATCTATGGTCTGCAGACGATATTATTTATGGTCTGCAGACGATATTATCTATGGTCTGCAAACAATATTATCTATGGTCTGCAGATGATATAATCTATGGTCTGCATGATAATTTGGATGATTAGGTAGGGGGTACAATGATATTATCTTTGGTCTGCTGATGTTCCCTATTACTTTTGGATGAGTAGGTAGGTAGTAAAATGATATTATCTATGGTCTGCTGATGTTCCCTATTACTTTTGAATGAGTAGGTAGGGGTACAATGGTATTATCTATGGTCTGCTGATGTTCCCTATTACTTTTGAATGAGTAGGTAGGGGGTACAATGGTATTATCTTTGGTCTGCTGATGTTCCCTATCATTACTTTTGAATGAGTAGGTGGGGGTACAATGATATTATTTATGGTCTGCTGATGTTCCCTATTATTACTTTTGGATGAGTAGGTAGGGGGTACAATGATATTATCTTTGATCTGTTGATGTTCCCTATTATTACTTTTGGATGAGTTAGGATGTTCCCTATTATTACTTTTGGATGAGGTACAAATGATATTATTTATGGTCTGGATGAGTAGGTAGCAGGTACAATGATATTATCTATGGTCTAGGTGTTCCCTATCATTATTACTTTTGGATGACTTGGTAGGATGAGTACAATGATATTATCTTTGATCTGTTGATGTTCCCTATTATTACTTTTGGATGAGTAGTTAGGGGGTACAATGATATTATCTTTGATCTGTTGATGTTCCCTATTATTACTTTTGGATGAGTAGGTAGCAGGTACAATGGTATTATCTTTGGTCTGCAAGATGTTCCCTATTATTACTTTTGGATGAGTAGGTAGGGGGTACAATGATATTATCTATGGTCTACTGATGTTCCCTATTATTACTTTTGAATGAGTAGGTAAGGGGTACAATGGTATTATCTTTGGTCTGCAGATGTTCCCTATTATTACTTTTGGATGAGTAGGTAACAATGATATTATTTATGGTACAATGATATTATCTATGATATCTTTGACTGATGTTCCCTATTATTACTTTTGAATGAGTAGGTAAGGGGTACAATGGTATTATCTTTGGTCTGCAGATGTTCCCTATTATTACTTTTGGATGAGTAGGTAGGGGGTACAATGATATTATCTTTGGTCTACTGATGTTCCCTATTATTACTTTTGGATGAGTTGGTAGGGGGTACAATGATATTATCTTTGATCTGTTGATGCTCCTTGTTATTACTTTTGAATGAGTAGGTAGGGGGTACAATGGTATTATCTTTGGTCTGCAGATGTTCCCTATTATTACTTTTGGATGACTTGGTAGGGGGTACAATGATATTATCTATGGTCTACTGATGTTTCCTATTATTACTTTTGGATGAGTAGGTAGGGGGTACAATGATATTATCTTTGATCTGTTGATGTTCCCTATTATTACTTTTGAATGAGTAGGTAAGGGGTACAATGGTATTATCTTTGGTCTGCAGATGTTCCCTATTACTACTTTTGGATGAGTAGGTAGGGGGTACAATGATATTATCTATGGTCTACTGATGTTCCCTATTATTACTTTTGAATGAGTAGGTAAGGGGTACAATGGTATTATCTTTGGTCTGCAGATGTTCCCTATTATTACTTTTGGATGAGTAGGTAGGGGGTACAATGATATTATCTTTGGTCTACTGATGTTCCCTATTATTACTTTTGGAATGAGTTGGTAGGGGTACAATGGTATTATCTTTGATCTGTTGATGTTCCCTTGTTATTACTTTTGGATGAGTAGGTAGGGGTACAATGATATTATCTTTGGTCTACTGATGTTCCCTATTATTACTTTTGGATGAGTTGGTAGGGGTACAATGGTATTATCTTTGGTCTGTTGATGCTCCTTGTTATTACTTTTGAATGAATAGGTAGGGGTACAATGGTATTATCTTTGGTCTGTTGATGTTCCCTATTATTACTTTTGGATGAGTAGGTAGCAGGTACAATGATATTATCTATGGTCTGCAGGTGTTCCCTATTATTACTTTTAGATGAGTAGGTAGGGGGTACAATGATATTATCTTTGATCTGTTGATGTTCCCTATTATTACTTTTGAATGAGTAGGTAAGGGGTACAATGGTATTATCTTTGGTCTGCAGATGTTCCCTATTATTACTTTTGGATGACTTGGTAGGGGGTACAATGATATTATCTATGGTCTACTGATGTTTCCTATCATTACTTTTGGATGAGTAGGTAGGGGTACAATGATATTATCTTTGATCTGTTGATGTTCCCTATTATTACTTTTGAATGAGTAGGTAAGGGGTACAATGATATTATCTTTGGTCTGCAGATGTTCCCTATCATTACTTTTGAATGAGTAGGTAGGGGGTACAATAATATTATCTATGGTCTACTGATGTTCCCTATTACTTTTGGATGAGTAGGTAGGGGGTACAATGATATTATCTTTGGTGTGCAGATGTTCCCTATTATTACTTTTGGATGAGTAGGTAGGGGGTACAATGATATTATCTATGGTCTACTGATGTTCCCTATTACTTTTGAATTAGTAGGTAGGGTGTACAATGATATTATCTATGGTCTGCTGATGTTCCCTATTATTACTTTTGGATGAGTAGGTAGCAGGTACAATGATATTATCTATGGTCTGCAGATGTTCCCTATTAATACTTTTGAATGAGTAGGTAAGGGGTACAATGGTATTATCTTTGGTCTGCAGATGTTCCCTATTATTACTTTTGAATGAATAGGTAGGGGGTACAATGGTATTATCTATGGTCTACTGATGTTCCCTATTACTTTTGAATTAGTAGGTAGGGTGTACAATGATATTATCTATGGTCTGCTGATGTTCCCTATTATTACTTTTGGATGAGTAGGTAGCAGGTACAATGATATTATATATGGTCTACTGATGTTCCCTATTATTACTTTTGGATGAGTAGGTAGCAGGTACAATGATATCATATATGGTCTGCAGATGTTCCCTATCACTTTTGGATGAGTTGGTAGGGGGTACAATGATATTATCTATGGTCTGCAGATGTTCCCTTTTATTACTTTAGGATGAGTAGGTAGGGTGTACAATGATATTATTTATGGTCTGCTGATGTTTCCTATTATTACTTTTTGATGAGTAGGTAGGGCTTGAAGCAAAATGCTACAACTGTTCATGTTTGCAAACTGTAGATTTAATTTAATCCAAACTTAATGTCCTGGTGCTGTCAACTGCCCACTTGCATTTGATGAAGAAAAAGAATATTTAACAACAGCAAGCCCAATATGAAGATCTCTGCTCAAGTACCCCTCTTGAACTTAGTGCTTGTGCCCCCTTTGAGTAAAGCCCTGGCTAACCTAACAGCCTGTTTCTTACCAACAAAGTTGATGAAGAGGGGATATAGCATCTTTAACCTCCCTCTGTTGATCCACATGCATTGTTTGTCGGTTCACAAACGATTTCTGCCCTCGGAAAGAAATTTTCCAATTATTTTAGGTGGCTTGTTTGAAAAGAAATTCATATAAAAGAAACTCTCCACCCCATAATCAACAAATGCATTTCTGACATGAATAGCATTTACAATATTTATGTCTGCCATGGTATAAACCTGTTTTTGTTGGTAGGTAGCTTCTTTTGTAGAAATGTACCCGATTTGGCTGGATCTTAGATGAAATCCGGCCAGACTGGATTTTTCCATTACAACATAAAATCATTGACAAAACTATGGAATGGGAGAATATCTTAGCCTTAGGTTTAAACTTAATTTGTTAGAATGTGTAAACACCATGTAGATTAAATAGGACTTGGAGTGGTATTTAACTATGATTTTTAATAAAAATAAGTTATAACTGCAACATAATTATTTTTAAATTGCTTAAAACATGTGATTGTGTTTGTTGGAAAAATTGTGTACACTTCCTTTAAAGTTTGGGCTAAAACTGAAAACCATATTTAAAGGACTGAACATGCAGCAGATTTTAGATGTAAAAGAGCATGGAACTCTAAGTAGAATAGTTTTTAAAATTTATAAAATGCTCATTTTAGTTTTCAAGTTATGACTAAACAAAGTTTCATGATTTGTTAATTTGTCTGGAATTTGTGATATACTAAGAGGAACACATCTCAAATTCTTTACATAATTCTTTCAATTCTGTTCTTCAAAATCAGCTACTTGTGAATTTCAGATTGTCTTTTACATGATGATTCAGGGTGTGACAAAGTTCCATCAAATTTTGCCTGAAGTCCAATTCTATATTTCAGACAAAATTGACAGCGGAATAAAAAACTATTAAGTTTTTACAAAGGTCAAAGAAGGATCCTTCCCCCATTAATGTCACACATTGTGCAATAACAGCTAAAAATTAAAAATTATGTAAATTGGTCAATTTGTAATTAATTTTAATGGAATATTTTGCTGTTTTAATGGTTTAGATAATATTTTAAATAAATTTAGCCCATGTTGCCTCTAAATATCCATAGTCCTTTTTAAAAAGCTCATATATTGAGAAAAAAGCAAATTAATTGGTTGTAAAGAAAGTATTTCTTTCTTCCTTAGTTTTCTTCAATTTAATTAATTATTCATAATTTGGTCAAAATATTTTGTTATGAAATATTTTCCTTAGAATACAAAAAGCATTGTGTAGGCCTATACCATTCTAGTAATTAAGTATTGTAATAATTACTTCAAATGTGATAACTGTGGATAGGTTTTTAAACTTTGAAACTGTATTTATTGTCAGCTCCAGTTTTTTTATATTTTTTTAATGTGCTTTTAAAATTATTCTGAAGTATAAGATGAAGTTATTTCAGCTGCCAAAACTAATCAAAGTAAAATGGACATCTACCCAAACCTAAAATACATTGAAGAATCTCTGTTTATATGTCCTGTGGATTAATCATACCCAATGTATGTTTTTATGATGCAGAATGAAGTTCAGATGTTTAATGATAAAAGGGGGTGGTTATACACAGATACAAATGTTGAAGACAAGACAAAGCCTAAAAGGGGTGAAGTTAAGAGGCAATGAAGGATGATAAAATTAGGGAATGTATATCTTTAAATTTAACAAATTTGATTAAACTTATAAAGCTGACAGAAATGTTATCACTTTATACTAACTGTTTGTTGTTTATTATACTATAAAAAAGCTTTGTAATTTGAGCCTTCATTTCATTACAAAATAACTATAATTATTTTGGTTGATTTATTTTAACAGTAGCTCAAACCGTTCAGAAAATTAAATAAAATATGCTTCTCATGTTAAACAGTTTTCATTAATTTTTGGAAAAATGTTACTTTAATATACACTATTACTACCATCACCTTCTTAAGAGATAATTCAGGCCACGTTTTTAGAATAATCTGGCTGGATTTGCAAAGAAATTGGGCCAGAACCGGATTTTTGTTCACTATTCAGTCGAAAAGTCGGGCCGGACGGTATCTGCGGTGCATCCCTAGCTGCTTGGACAGTAATTGAGGGGCAACATTTCATTTTTAAATAAGGGGCACTTTTGTCAGTTTTTGAAAAAGTGGAGGAATCTTGCCTCCTCGCCCCATGGCTGCTACTTATAGAACATAGGCGGGATTTGAGGGAAGCAAGGGGGAAATTTTCCCACCTTGCTTTTTGTCCAAATGGATACTTTTGTATGGTGATGTGTGGTATTTTAGAGTGATTTTGTAATCCCCCCCCCCCCCTCCCCCCTCCCCACACACACATTTTACTTCCCACCCCCCTACTTTTGTTAGGCAAATCCCACCTATAGGTTTGAGATTAGGGAGCCAGGACCAATGTTGACAATTAGGCTACCCATTGGGCTAATAGGTAAAAGGCTTCTTTGGAAAATTGCTGCTTACAACTTGAAAACTTGAAAATTATTGAGGGCATGCCTCCTCCCACCAAGGCCCTCGAGTGATAATGCCCCTGGTAAAATGACATGCTTTATTTGTGTCAAATAATTATTTATTGTATGTAACAACTTCTGTGGATTTCTTCGTGGATTTCTATTTGTTTTTATGCTTCAAGAAAATGACCAAGAATAATTTTATATTTCCCCTGTACTTCCAACATCGCTGCAAAGTGCCAAAATCCCAACCAGGACTCTAGTTGCCTCACTGCGTAATCGGAGGGTAATACTAAAATAAATGCCATTTGACTCGCACACTAAAAACGAATGCCCATTGAAAAAAGGAATGCCAATATTCACCGCTGTACTGTAAAAAAAAAATTGTTATGGCACTTATGCTGTACTGTACTTCTATAGTAATATTGATTTGTGATTGACACCCTGTTTTTGATGATATTGCATGATTGAAAGGTGTTCAATGCTGCATTCTTTTAATAAGATTTTTGACTTTTAATCCATGGCATAGTAGGTGGGAGAGGGAGGCACATTCCCCCTACAATTTTAGGAGAAACGGGCAAGATTATGGTCACATGTTAGTCAAATTATGTACCTTTCATGGGCCATAGTTCCCCTCCCCCCTAACCCCCCCCCCCCTCCACTTTTTTGGAAATTTTGGAAAACATAAAAAGAATACCTTGCAAATTTCATGTTTGTCCCAAGAAACACTTTAAATCTATTTGTTAAGAGGAGAGGAAAGGGAGGGGGGGGGGGAGGATTTTCTGAACGTATTGGAAATGTGTGTAAAAATATGGGAACATTACCCAAGAATTAAAGGAAATTCCCTTGAAAATTGAAGAAAACTTTTAAAATGAAGAAAATGTCCCGACAAAGAAGGAAACCTCCCGAAAATGAAGAAAATGTCCCAAAAATGAAGGAAATTTATGTAGATGTTCCTTGACTTAAGCCACAATGCACATGGGAGTCTTCCAGGTATAGCAACCAATGAAATATCATAAATTCCAAAAAAAGAGGCAGTGACCTATTTTTTTTTTTTTTTTGCTTTTCAAAAATTTCATTCAAGCAAGTATTAAATAGTCCCATATGCCTATGTACAATGATGATAAACGATTAAATTGTAAACCAACGAACAAAAATAGTAAGTCACAAACTTATTTGGTTGGCATTCGTTTTAGTATCACCCGTAGTGGAGCTTTGAATATTGTTAAAATAATGTGAAAACTGTTCTTCAAGTAAGTCTACAAAAACTTAAGCCTCGACAGCAATATGATGTAAATTTTAATAGCAATGTCTCCTTTTGAGGGAAATTGAAATCATAAACAGACATACTAACAGCAAAATACCTTATATATAAAATCAAGATGAATTTTACACCCTTGCAACAAGACATGCTTGTAACTATGGCATATTTTCCTTATATTGCTAATATATAAGCCATTTTTTGAGCCAATAATTAATGATCGCAATTAATGAATCACATTTAATCGATAATAGCATCACACATATACACTTCCAAGTGTTAATCATTATATGAAATATAAGTAAAAAGATTTGATAAATTTCTTTTCAAGTTCTTTTTCATATAAGATATAAGTAAGGACTTACTTGACCCCTGAAGAAACTCAGCACAGATAAGTGATTTTATGCATCAGTTATTAGACACAGTACCCAAACAAAAGATGTTCTTGTGAGACCCAGATGATGTTACTGCAGGGAGCTGCTACTTTAAGCTCCCTGGTAATTTTAAAATATATGGCCCGAGTAGGCTTGAGTTATTCAATTGCACTATATGGATATATAGCCCATTTACGGCTATTTTAGTTTTAAAGCTTTAGTATTTAAATGCAAGTTATAGCCCAAATGAGCTTTCAATTATGAAAGCTATACCCCAATTTAGCTATAGTGTGGGACAAATCCCAAACAGGATATCAAGCTGGATTATCATATGTGCCAGATGCGGTATTTTAATGCCCCAGCCAATGAAAACTTAAGTTTGATTTCAATCGGAGATATTTGGTGGTATTTCCCACTTCCAAATTCATTTGGATTGCATTGTGCAAAATCCAAACAAAAATCGGGATTTTGGGCAAAGCTTCGCATAAGCTTAAAATCCCTTAATGGGATGTTGAGCTAAAAATCAAAAAATGAAGCCTTGCTTCAGTAAAGCTATCAAACAAAATCATGAATAGTAATTTATGTCTTGAATAGAAATGAATGGTAAATAGATAACCCTATCTGATTTGTAAGAGAAAATACCAAACTGAGTATGTTTTTAAGAGGAGGGGGGGTCATTTTCAGCAGGAATGATGAGTTGATTAAGAGTAAAGTTGGTAGCTGATAGCTGAGGGGTGGCAAAAAGTGAGTGGAGGGTGGGTAGAGATAGTAGGTGAATTGAAAATGGTTTGAATTCAGGTGTATTGGGCATGTTAGGGTCATAGAGGTTAGAGGATGGGAGTTAAAGAAATGAATGTTGAATGTAAGATTTCATAAAGCTTTGGTAGAAGATGGAATGGGATGAAGGTGGTATGGGAGCAGGGTGAAATGGCATGTGGGACAGGGTGGGATGTCATGTGGGACAGGGTGGGATGTCATGTGGGACAGGGTGGCATATCAGACAGGACAAGTAGGGTAGTATGTGGGACAATGCGGAGGCATGTGGTGTCATCTAGATTTCAGGTGTGATGGCATGTGGAACGGAGTGATGGCATGTGGGACAAGGTAGCATGGTATGTGGGGCAGGGTGGGTTGGCATGTGATGGGATGTCAGGTGTGATGGCATGTGGGGTGGGATGTAGAACATGATTGCATGTGGCACAGAGAATAATGGCATGTGGTACAGAGGGCGCACTGGAGTGAGACAGAGGGTGGAAGGGTTGTTAATAGCAGCAAAGTGATTTGTATCATTGTCTTGTTTAACTTTTTGGTTTTGGACACATCTTTAAGTTTATTGTAATTGTCATTCCTAGTGACAGTGTGACCATTTTTTAAGTTAGGAGAACTTCAACAAATATTCTTGTTTATATATTCATTGATTTTTCTACAAGAATTTGCTAACCTAAAGAACGTCTTTATCTTATTCATTATTTGAAAATCGCCATTTTCGTCAAATCAGTCAGTGATTTGATTAAAGCATAAAAGTCACATGTTCATTGTTTATACAGGTTGAAATGGAGGCAATAGCACTCAGCCGACTGGGATCTGTTTATGAAGACATTCTGAAATTAAAGCCTAGAGCTAAAGAAAATTACATGAGAAGTTTGCAGTTAGCACACTCCCTGCACCCTAGAACATTTGAAAATGAAGGTAAGACTCAAGCTGAAGGCCTGAATGGTTCATGTGCAGGCAATGTTGAGCTTGTCTTGAAAAAAACTCTTATTCTGTTTAGGAGTTATTTCATTCAAAGATTTCACCAGTGTGTTAACCAGAACCAAAAGGTTTTGTGGTTCCGATGCTTTTTTTACATTTGCAAAATTTGTTTTAATTGTCATGTTATTGCATATCATGAAATATTTGTTCCATGATATTTATTCATAAGCCACACCCACCATCAATAAAAATGTTGACAACATTAGCATTTGCACAATAATTAACAACATCATAGCAAGTATGATGTAAAAACACTGGTTGCTTATTTATTGTTGCAAGAATTTGTCAGTAAGCCCTGCCCACTCATTAATATTTATGAAATCACTACCACAACATTAGAACAAATATGTACAGACCGTGACCCATCTGTGTACCTGATATAGCATAAATCTGATATATTGTTCATGAAATACAGTATGGTGTTTACATCATTTAGCACTTTCACATTAAGCCATGCCCACCTTGTATACTAATGACTTCTGCTGATAACCAACAAAATTATCATGCCAGTATGATGCAAAATGGATATACAGTTGCTCATTTATCACTTTTTCAAAATTTTCACTGTAAGCCCTCCCCACTTATTAACATGCTTGATATCACCACCAAGAAACAATAAGCTCTTTTAGGCAAAATCATATTAAGCCCCGCCCACTACGCATGTTAATGAAATTCAATGTTTTACATAATAAACATGTACACACCAACTAACATTATAAGAATCCTAAATATGCCCACAAAACAAGACATGCGCTTGTTAAAATATGAACACTTCAAGATTTTTACATAAGGCCCCGTCTACTCATTAAAATGCATGATATCACTACCAAAAACAATAGGGCACATCTACAGACCATGGGCTTTCAGTGTACCAAATATGGCATGAATCCAGTGTACCATTTGTTAGATATCATGTTTACAAGGTCTTTTCAGCAAAATTATAGTAAGCCCTGTGCACTATACATATTAAAGACATTCAACATTTTTACATCATGAACATGTATACACCAGCTAACATCATATTTATGCCAAATATGAAATAAAACAGACATGCGCTTGTTAAAATATAAACATTTCAACATTTTTACATCAAGCCCTACCTACTCATTAATATGCATGACATCACCATCAAAAACAATATGGCACATCTACTGACCATGGGCTATCTGTGTATCACATATGCCATGAATCTGGTGTATCGTTCTTGAGATATCGTGTTTACGAGCTGGGTGTCACAAACAAACACACACCCATACACACACACCCCCGCCATGGTCCTACTGCTATCGCAGCGGAACCAAAAATGACATTGCAATGTAAAGTGTTATCTCATAATTGCAGATCCAAGATAATTGTTTATGTATGTCTCTATCAATTAATAATGGTACTTTTCTTCCATTTAGTGTTGTTAGATACCTAAGCAGGTGGGCAAAGCATATTCTTGTTAAGTAGTACTTGTTGTATCCCCTCTCAATAATTAAACTAACAAAAATTCTGATAAAAAAGGCAATTAAATTTCAAAGAAATAAATAAACATCGTCTTGGATTCAAAATTATGACATCACACTGTACACTACTACTAAGTCACTTTTCAATATACATGTGCCTTATTGCTTATTATAACATTTATTATACATGTAATAAAAATATCCTGGGTATGACATTAAACTGCATCCGGTGGTGAGGCTTTAGTTCGGGAGTTCTGGAGTTTTGGGGAGTGTGGAGTCACCCCTTAGTCATCATCACTCCCAGGTCCACTCTGACCCGGAGTGGTAGTACCTGTACAGGGTCCCATCTATGGGTTAAATAGATCTGCCTACGGCAGCAGGTAGTCAGAGCACTGGCAAGCGAGCACTAAAGGACCTGTACCTGGTTACCAATGCCTTCCGCTTCGGGGGATATCATCCATGTGGCATGTGGATACTGCGAGCTTCACATAGGAGTGGCGACCAGTGGAGTTTACTTTTCGCTTTGAATGGAATGTTTACAATGAAATCTACTGCTAATGAAAATTCATGCTGCCTCGGTCGTCGCGCAGTTGAAAAGGACCGCGTTCCCCAGTGAATGATCAGGCTGGGAACGATAAATTGTGCTACTGGTCAAAATAAAACTAAAGATGGAATTGTTGACTGTCGGAACATGTTTCTCTTTTCAACATTTAATGCAAGGACACTGAACTATCCTGAGAGAATAAGCGAACTGTTAGCTAATTCTGAGTATCACAACATTGGTATTATTTGTTTACAAGAGCATAGACTCTTTCATGAAGAGGAGATTAAATATACTGAGCTGAGCAAAGGGTGGATGCTGGTAACCAGTTCAGCTTGGAAAAATCGGCAAAATGCAACTATAGGAGGTGTTGGCTTACTTCTCCAGAAACAGGCAGTACAGGCGCTCAACAAGGTAGAGATAATCTCAAAGAGATTATTGGTAGCAACCTTTAATGGTAACCCTGCTGCAACTGTGATATCCTGCTACAGTCCAACCAACCAATCAAATCTTGATGAGGCAACCAATTTCTATGAGGAACTAGCAGAAGTAATCAAATTGGTTCCAAAGCACAATGTTCTTTTAATCGGAGGGGACATGAATGCCAAAATTGGGAGAGATGACTACAATGGCATATCTTACCACAACGAAACAAATAGAAATGGCCAACTATTGCTGGATTTGCTGACAAGCTGCGATCTTATTTCACTTAGCAACATATTCAAAAAGAGGTCAGGGAAGCTCTGGTCATTCACGTATCCCAATGGACAACATGCGCAGTTAGACTACATACTTATAAATCGCAAAGTGGCGTAACAGTGCTAAAAATTGTGAACCATACAGCTCCTTTGTTTCAGTTGGTTCAGATCACAGAATTGTAACCGCAAAGCTGAAATTAAGCCTACGGGTCAACACAGTAAGTAAACGCCCTCCACAGTATGACTGGTCTCAGCTGCTTGATAACACATCAGTGCGTCAGAGCTACAAAGTTGAAGTTCATAACCGCTTTGAAGCACTGCAAGCTTTACAGGTGGATGAATTAGTTGAAGCTACCTACTCCAACCTCATCACCGCTCACGAAATAGCAACCAAAAAACACATCCCTAAGAAGTTAAAGCGCTCCAAAAGAGTACCATGGGAAGATGATGGTATCACTGAAAAACGACTGGCGCTGAAGATGGCATATCACGCTTTATGCCAGAGTAGTGAGGAAAATATAGACTTTACAGAGTATGATCACCTGAAACAGGAATTAAAATCGGCATACACAAGAAACCAGGAAAAATATATTCGTAAGAAGACAAAAGAGATCACAGATGCTGCTCACCAGCGTAAGTCCAGGATAGCTTGGTCAATTATTAATGAAGTTAGTGGCAGAAAAAGCTCAACCAAAGGAAAAATCAGAGCAGATACACCTAAAGAAAGACTTGAAAAGTGGCAACAGCATTTTCAACAACTGCTGGGGCAACCACCAAACACAAATGATGCTGCAATCTTACCTGTAGTTGAAGGTGAGCTTCCTATTGACACTGAACCATTCACTATGACAGAGCTAATTACAGTCATCCAAACTATGTCCCTTAACAAAGCAACTGGTTATGATAATGTACCAACAGAGGTTTGGAAAAGTGGAATATTAAACCAGCAACTTCTGGGCATTTGCAACATGGCTCTACAAGGTAACATACCAACTGCATGGACGAAGAGTGAAATTATACCTATACCAAAGAAAGGTGACCTTGGTTTAACCAGTAATTACAGGGTATCAGCCTTACATGCATCTCAGCAAAGATCTTTAACAAACTATTGTTACATCGTATCCGAGCACACATTGAACCGTTTCTTCAGTAACAATCAGAATGGTTTTAGACCAAAAAGGGGCACAATATCGCAAATTTTGACACTTCGCAGACTCATTGAAGGCATTAAGGCAAAACACCTACCTGCGGTGCTCACTTTTGTTGATTTTCGCAAGGCTTTTGATAGTATTCATCGTGAAAAAATGCTGCAAATCCTCCTTGCTTATGGTATACCGCCTTTCATTGTCAATGCCATTGGTATTATGTATAAAAACACAACAGCAAGGGTCAGAAGTCCTGATGGTGATACAGACTTTTTCCAAATTCTGGCCGGAGTTCTACAGGAGACACTCTTGCTCCCTTCCTGTTTATCATAACACTCGACTATGCTTTGAGGAAAGCTATGGAGAACCATGCACACCTGGGTTTTACCTTGAAGCAATGGCAGAGCAGACGCCACCCATCTACAACATTAACTGACACTGATTTTGCAGATGACATCGCGCTGCTGTCAGACAACATTGCTGATGCTGAACATCTATTACACAGAGTTGAACAGGCTGCCAAAGAGGTTGGTCTGACAATAAATAGTCAAAAGACTGAGTACATGATGTACAACCATCCACAAGCTAGCCTCAAGGACATTAACGGTACCACTTTAAAGCAAGTCACCAACTTTCAGTATCTTGGTTAGTGGGTAGACTCCACCAAGAAAGACATAGATGTCCGAATTGGAAAAGCATGGACTGCCTGTTCCAAGCTGAGCAACATATGGCGTAGTGATCTCTCCAGAGATCTCAAAATCAATTTCTTCAAGGCAGCTGTTGAAAGTGTGCTGTTGTATGGATCTGAGGATGGACTATGACAAATGCACTTTCAAGGAGACTGGATGGTACGTACACAAAATTGCTGAGATTTGCCCTTAGTGTGTCATGGCAACAGCATCTCCCTAACAGCCAACTTTATGGAAACTTACAACCTATTTCTGAAGTCATCCTGGCAAGGCGCCTTAAATTTGCTGGCCACTGTTGGAGGAGCAGAGATGAAGTCATACATCAGACACTTCTCTGGGACCCAAAACATGGAAAAAGAAGTCGTGGTAGGCCAGCACTAACCTACATTGATGTTCTTGAGAAGGACACTGGAATTGAAAGAGATGTCCTGCCAGGTGCCATGGATGATCGCAAGCAGTGGAGAATCTTTGTCGGCAGTGCCCGAGTTCGCTCGATATGATGATGATGAATAAAAATGTTTAATAGAACTCATCGAATCTCCAATCCTTTTGTTTTCTGGTTGGCAACCTGTTCTTTTATGACTCTTGTCATATATATGAAAATTCACAGGAGCATTTCTTTTAACAAGAAGGAAGCATGATGTCACGCCCGGTGGTAGAAGTCTGATAATTCAGTGTTCCTTTTTAATGAAGGAAGATAATTTACTGCTTGGTTCCGATGCGATCAGCATCAGGAACCTATGCGATCATGATGGTGTGTGTATGGGTGTATGTATGTGTGTGTATGTATGTGTGACGCCCAGCTCATAAACACGATATCTTCCTGTCATGTGTGGTACACAGATAGCCTATGGTCCGTAGATGTACCCGAATGTTTTTGGTGTTTATATCGTGCATATCAATGAATATGCAGGGCTTAATGTTTAAATGTTCAAATCTAAAGGAATATTCCCATGGTTTTTTGGAAATTTTTATTTGAAAGAGTATACTTGTAGAGTCAATTTGGTACAAAAATCAGGTTGATATCATATTTCGTTCAGGAAATATGGATTTTTACAGATTTCCCAAATTGCATTTTTAAGTTTTTGTATAGTATGATGAATTTGTGTTTTATGTCATAGAGACAAATCCATTGCAAATGTGTATGTATTTCTTTGAATGTTAATTGGTGGTTTCTGTATGATTAGAAACAATTTTCCATAAGTTATTAAAGTAGGGTATATTTGGCAATGTATTGAAATACTAATTTTTATCAATTCATTTTTCTAGCAGGTTTAGCTAATAAAAGAAGATGATAGATGTGAATGAAATACATCAACTTTGTGGGAGAATGTGTTGCTGTGATGTCATACTGAGCCTTTTCCTATTCGTTTATTGGCATTTTGTGTGAACCTTAAAATTTGAATATCTCCTGGTTAGGAATAACAAATTAACATGATTTTTGTACTAAATTGTTTCTAAAGATTTCTTTATGAAAGGTTATAAAAAAATTGAACATGGGAATATTCCTTTAATTATGTAATTATGTTGTTAGATGGTGTCTACATGTCCAGTACAAACAGTTCAATTTCATTAATATGCATAGTGGGCAGGGTTTAACATGATTTTGTTGACAAGAACTTGTTGACAAGAACTTGTAAACACGATATCTCAAGAGCTATACATGGGTTCCAATTCATCTGTGGTACACAAATAGCCCATGGTCCGCAGATGTGCCTTATCATTTTTGGTAGCGACGTCGTGCATATTAATGAGTAGGCGGGGCGTAATGTAAAATCTTTCAGCTGTTTATGTACTCCCAACCATATATGTGAATTTGTTCAAAATTTTACTTCTTTATGGCCTCTTTTAATGCCCTATGTTTTCTATGGTCATAACTTATATATTAGTATACTTATAGCACAAATTACCACCAAACTATTTCATTAATCCAATTGATATCCTAATAACTTAGCTGTCAGTTTGTTAAATCACCAGAAGTAATGTGATTTAAGAGTTATCTGCCATTGTTTCTTACTGTATTTGGAATGTAATCTTCTGACAGAGTAACATAAGACTATCAAGTTCGTTTATCCATAGCTAGGTGGCTTGAGGCAAGTCTGCTTTGTCTTACACAGAACAATAGACACAGATTGTTTTGTTTATCTTTTAAGGAAATTCAGAAAAGTGTATGTTCCATTAATGATTGGTTTGTTGACAAGCAATTTGTGGAGGAAAGTGTGTGTTAAAGCAGGGAGTTGCCATTGAAGGTTAAAGTGATAATAGTTGTGTGTGTGTGTGTGTGCCGGTGGGGTATACCCCTGTTTGAAGATGAATCAGTCTATCATGTTTAGGTCCAATCACATTGGACTTGTTTTTCTTTTTTTGGAGAAGGGGGAGGGGACATCTATGTCATTTGCATAATCATTGTTACGTCGATGAAGATGTTATTAGTGTTGTGTGTATGTGCTTGAAATTGTGGGATGACCTCTAAACATTATTGGTCACTACATGTGTAGTTGATACAGGTGGGATAATTAAAGAAATCGGAATCATATAACCTTTTGGTTTTTGGTTTCTTTGCCATTTTCCCCCTTTGTGCACACCCAGTTTCATGGACTACAAGCTAATAAAACAATTCTTGTATTTATAGAGTGGTATGTCAAAGCCAGAGACTCTGTGAAGAAATTCCAGGAAGAGGTTGTTGAGCAGGAAGACAAAAAATGGCAGGAAGCTAGAAAGGAGTATCTGGATCAGCTGAAGGATGAGTTAGAGATCCTGAAGAAGAAGAAATACGATGAAGTACCCAACCTCTTGGAGTTTCTGCTGAAAACGTTCCCCCCTAAAGGAAAGTTCACTCTACCAACTAATGCACAGCTAAAGAAATACGATGATGAGGTTTATGACCAGAAGAAGAAGATTTTCATGAAGGTTCTGTTTGCCTACCATCCTGACAAGCAAAACCCTGAGGAACATGGCAAAAAGTGGTCAGTGCTCTGTGAAGAGATTTCAAAAGTGTTGAACAATAAGTACTCAGCGAATTTCAAAGGGGGCTTGTAAGTCGTATTGGAACAAAATGTTGTAAGATTGCAGCATTAACACAACTGGTAATCATGTTATACTTGTTTTACATGGTCCATTTGGTGTCTTGTTTTATATGGTCTAGTTGATGTCTTCTTTTACATGATCTAGTTAATATTCCTCTTTAACATAATCGAGTTGATGTCTTTTTACATGGTTTAGTTGATGTCTTCTTTTACATGGTCTAGTTGATGTCTGTTTTCATATGGTCCTGTTGATGTCTTTTACATGGTCCAGTTGGTGTCTTCTTTTATATAATCCAGTTGACGTCTTTTTTACATGGTCCAGTTGATGTCTTCTTTCATATTATCCAGTCGGTGTCTTCTTTTACATGGTCCACTTGGTGTCTTCTTTTACATAATCTAGTTGATGTCTTTTTTACATGGTCCAGTTGATGTCTTCTTTCATATGTTCTAGTCGATTCTTCTTTTACATGGTCCAGTTGATGTCTTCTTTTCATGGTCCAGTTGATGTTCAGATTTTAAGTTCCTTGAAACTCAGGTTAGATTAAGTGCATTAAGTTTTATTTATAGTTGTATAACTTTTTAATATGTTACCAGCAAATTTTGATGTTGGAAAAGAATGTTGCGAGAGAAAACAACTGGTAATCATGATATACTTGTTTTGCATAGTCCAGTTGATGTCTTCCAGATCTTTTAAACCATGAAACCCTGGTTAGAATTAAGAACGCTTTGTAGTTACTAACTTGTTTTTGATAAGCCTACATCATCAGCGTCTAGGTATATCACACTTCTTAATCAGTATCTCCTTCTTATGAATATTCAGTGTCTCATGAATTTTCATTTCGATGGTGTGGGTTTGAATCCCACAGCTGCCACCATGTAAAAATGTTTATTTTGCATCTCTTCCTCAAATACGGACATGTCAAACCTTCCGTGTCAATATACCTTTTATAACAGAGCACACCGGACGACAATTGGCAAGTTTCACAAATTGTATTGTCCACCAAATCATCACGAACAACCACATGTATAAACATAAACACTTAAAAGTTCCTTCATCTATAATTTTGTTATAGAAAACTTATTTCTTGATCGCAAATATCTTCTTATGAGATTATTTATCCTGCTACAATGGTATTTCATGCATGAAACTACTGACTTCTTTCTTGTAAGTATTGTAAGTCTTTCATTTGATAATACTATTCAGAATTGATCTGATTATAAAAGTTGATCATATAAGTTCCGCGCATTGGCCATTACAAACAAAACAAAATAAGAAAAAATTAAAATGTCTCTAGCCAACAGATTTTTTTATAAACCAAATATTTCAAAAACTCCTGTTTCTTCCTTAGTGGTATGAAGGCCCATAGGTAGGGGTGCTGATAACCATAGTTAATTTCACAGCTGTTCCGCCACTGCCAATTTCTTCATCAAATATCCATTTTCTTAATATTTACTGCACCCTACGTCCCAGGCCATAGGGAGTTCAATTTTTACCTGCCCTGCAACTGCATAGTAATTTCACTCACTATAAAATAAAAAAATTTGGGTTAGTGTATTCTGTGGAATACCTTATAATCCAGTTTTGTCTTTTTACCATTCTCGGTTCAAGTTTAGTAGGTACCTAGAAAAGAAAAGTTTCATTGGGGGAGGGGGGATTTCCGTTTTGCAGTTGAGTTGTTTGTGAAGTTCAGTGAGAGTTCACACTGGTCAGAGTGACCCTCATGAAAATGACCCTCGTGAAAATGACCCTCGTGAAAATGACCCTTGTGGAAATGACACTTGTGGAAATGACCCTCATGGAATTAACCCTTGTGGAAATGTACTTTGTGAAAAAAATTGTGCCGTATACTTTGTTTAATATTTTTATAAGTCGTGAAATAAACTGGTATGTTCTTATACTCGGGATATTATCTGTATTGTTTGGCTTTCAGGTGGGTGTTTTAATATCTGTAACGTTTGGCTTTCAGGTGGGTGTTTTAATATCTGTAACGTTTGGCTTTCAGGTGGGTGTTTTATTATCTGTAACGTTTGGCTTTCAGGTGGATATTTTAATATCTGTAACATTTGGCTTTCAGGTGGGTGTTTTAATATCTGTAACGTTTGGCTTTCAGGTGGGTGTTTTATTATCTGTAACGTTTGGCTTTCAGGTGGATGTTTTAATATCTGTAACGTTTGGCTTTCAGGTGGGTGTTTTAATATCTGTAACGTTTGGCTTTCAGGTGGGTGTTTTAATATCTGTAACGTTTGGCTTTCAGGTGGGTGTTTTAATATCTGTAATGTTTGGCTTTCAGGTGGGTGTTTTAATATCTGTAACGTTTGGCTTTCAGGTGGGTGTTTTAATATCTGTAACGTTTGGCTTTCAGGTGGGTGTTTTAATATCTGTAACGTTTGGCTTTCAGGTGGGTGTTTTAATATCTGTAACGTTTGGCTTTCAGGTGGCTGTTTTAATATCTGTAACGTTTGGCTTTCAGGTGGCTGTTTTAATATCTGTAATGTTTGGCTTTCAGGTGGGTGTTTTAATATCTGTAACGTTTGGCTTCCAGGTGGGTGTTTTAATATCTGTAACGTTTGGCTTTTAGGTGGGTGTTTTAATATCTGTAACGTTTGGCTTTCAGGTGGGTGTTTTGATATCTGTAACGTTTGGCTTTCAGATGGGTGTTTTGATATCTGTAACGTTTGGCTTTCAGATGGGTGTTTTGATATCTGTAACGTTTGGCTTTTAGGTGGGTGTTTTAATATCTGTAACGTTTGGCTTTCAGGTGGGTGTTTTGATATCTGCGTTTGGCTTTCAGATGGGTGTTTTGATATCTGTAACGTTTGGCTTTCAGATGGGTGTTTTGATATCTGTAACGTTTGGCTTTCAGATGGGTGTTTTGATATCTGTAACGTTTGGCTTTTAGGTGGGTGTTTTAATATCTGTAACGTTTGGCTTTCAGGTGGGTGTTTTGATATCTGTAACGTTTGGCTTTCAGATGGGTGTTTTGATATCTGTAACGTTTGGCTTTCAGGTGGGTGTTTTGATATCTGTAACGTTTGGCTTTCAGATGGGTGTTTTGATATCTGTAACGTTTGGCTTTCAGATGGGTGTTTTAATATCTGTAACGTTTGGCTTTCAGGTGGGTGTTTTGATATCTGTAACGTTTGGCTTTCAGGTGGGTGTTTTAATATCTGTAACGTTTGGCTTTCAGGTGGGTGTTTTGATATCTGTAACGTTTGGCTTTCAGGTGGCTGTTTTAATATCTGTAACGTTTGGCTTTCAGGTGGGTGTTTTGATATCTGTAACGTCTGGCTTTCAGGTGGGTGTTTTGATATCTGTAACGTTTGGCTTTCAGGTGGGTGTTTTAATATCTGTAACGTTTGGCTTTCAGGTGGGTGTTTTGATATCTGTAACGTTTGGCTTTCAGGTGGCTGTTTTAATATCTGTAACGTTTGGCTTTCAGGTGGGTGTTTTGATATCTGTAACGTCTGGCTTTCAGATGGGTGTTTTGATATCTGTAAGGTTTGGTTTTAGGTGGGTGTTTTAATATCTGTAATGTTTGGCTTTCAGGTGGGTGTTTTATTATCTGTAACGTTTGGCTTCCAGGTGGGTGGTTTATGCTTAAGGTATTGGTATGATGTTAATAACTTTTAAAATGTACAGGTTACATTGTCCCTACTTTTTCTCAGCAATATTAAAGAGTTTCTGATGTATGTTTTGTGATGAATAAAGTCTTGCCAAAGTTGTGTTGTTCTTTGCCAGTACTACAAATGATGACATGTAGGTATTAATTGAAACTTCTTTTGTATCAAAACTTTTTTGTTGTTTATTCATAGTATCTTCGGTTTGGCAATTCTTTCTCAAATTAATCACATTAGTAATAAAATGTGTTTTAGTAATAAAATAAGGTTTTCTCAACTCAAATTAATCACTACTCAAATTAATCACATTAGTTGTAAAATGTGTTTTAGTAATAAAATAAGGTTTTCTTAAATAATTATAACTGTAAGTGTAGCAAAATTAAGTACATTTGAAAGGAAAAACAAGCAGGTTGCCTTTTACATGAAGATTAACAAATATACAGTGTGGAACAAATCAAAAGCAATTTATAAAGCAACACAATTGACCACGATTCATAACATACATGTTCTTTCAATGGAAGAAAAAAAATCACATCACATGCAAACTTGTTGAGTTTGAAAAAAACTCAGAACTCACATAATATATATCTCCAATATTATAAAATGTACGAAAGGAACAGAATTACAACAATGCTGGGCAGTGGTTGAAATAATCAGAGCGCAGAGTAGCTTACCTTGGGTTTTTTATGATAAATAATGTCTTGCCATGGCTTGTTTGTCTTTGCTAGTACTATAATTGATAATCGGTACTACATGTGCTTACCTTAAGCTTTTTATGATGAATAAATGTCTTGCCATTGCTTCGTTGGTCTTTGCTAGTACTATAATTGACTATTCATTTAAACTTGCCTTCCATCTAATTTTACTTCAAAACATATCTTGTTTTGCTCCACATTGCAGTTAATGTATTTACTTGTGTCTTTCTATTATTTGCAAGTCGTTTCAAACTACCAAAGGGCTATTTTCTCTATGAACTACCTGCCTCTATTATGCAATGTGCAACAGGTACTTGTGGATGCAGGGGTGTTATCGAACCTTTGCACCGAGTGTGATAAACCCACTGGATTTAAAATCCAGTACTTTTGACTACCTTGAACCTTAAACAGAAAGGGCAGGGGAGAAAGAGAGGCATACTTGTCGTCCTTTTTCATTCCATACTGAACATTATTTTTTGTTTACTTTTCTTATTCCTTTCTTCAGTTAGTTTTGATTAACATAGTTTACTTTATCAGGTGCTTTTTTTTTTTTGTGTAAGAGTAAATGTGAAAGTATTCGTCCAGGAGTCGACAGACTGATCATTCTATTTCATTCCATACTAAGCAAGTATTTTTTGTTTTCTTATTCCTTTCTTCAGTTAGTTTTGATTAGCATAGTTTACCTTATCGGATGCTTTTTTTTTTTTTTTTGTAAGAGTAAATGTGAAAGTGTTCATACATTCGTCCAGGAGTCAACAGACTGATCATTCTATTTCATTCCATACTGAACAAGTTTTTTTCGTTTTCTTATTCCTTTCTTCAGTTAGTTTTGATTAGCATAGTTTACCTTATCGGGTGCTTTTTTTTTTTTAATGTGTAAGAGTAAGTGTGAAAGTATGCATACTGTCCAGGAGTCAATAGACTGATCATTCTATTTCATTCCATACTAAACAAGTATTTTTTGTTTTCTTATTCCTTTCTTCAGTTAGTTTTGATTAATTGTGTAAGAGTAAATGTGAAAGTATTCATACATCCGTCCAGGAGTCAACAGACTTATCATTCTAATTCATTCCAAAGTAAACAAGTATTTTTGTTTTCTTATTCCTTTCTTCAGTTAGTTTTGATTAATTGTGTAAGAGTAAATGTGAAAGTATTCATACATCCGTCCAGGAGTCAACAGACTTATCATTTTAATTCATTCCAAAGTAAACAAGTATTTTTTGTTTTCTTATTCCTTTCTTCAGTTAGTTTTGATTAACAGTTTACCTTATCGGGTGCTTTTTATTTTTTTATTGTGTAAGAGTAAATGTGAAAGTATGCATACTGTCCAGGAGTCAATAGACTGATCATTCTATTTCATTTCATACTGAACAAGTAAATTTTGTTTTCTTATTCCTTTCTTCAGTTAGTTTTGATTAACATAGTTTACCTTATCGGGTGCTTTTTTGTATTGTGTGAGAGTAAATGTGAAAGTATTCATCCAGAAGTCAACAGACTGATCATTCTATTTCATTCCATACTAAACAAGTATTTTTGTTTTCTTATTCCTTTCTTCAGTTAGTTTTGATTAATTGTGTAAGAGTAAATGTGAAAGTATTTATACATCCGTCGAG
This sequence comes from Chiridota heheva, assembly GCA_020152595.1. Taxonomy (NCBI): domain Eukaryota; kingdom Metazoa; phylum Echinodermata; class Holothuroidea; order Apodida; family Chiridotidae; genus Chiridota; species Chiridota heheva. The sequence goes on along the minus strand of JAIGNY010001262.1, from coordinate 679,571 downwards.
GAGTCAACAGACTGATCATTCTATTTCATTCCATACTAAACAAGTATTTTTTGTTTACATTTCTTATTCCTTTCAGTTTATTGACAGTTTTTTCCTGCTAACTTCTGGTAGAGGGGGTAAGATAAATAATCAAAATCTCTTGGTCCTATTCAATTGCTACCGTTCAAAGAACTGAAAAATTGAAAAACAATAGGTTAATATAACGAAATTCATAGGTTTTCTTGTGTACATATTACAATAACATTTGCATAATTGATAATATTAGGCTCTAAAATTCAAAATGCTGTAAAATTGTCAACTGTTGATTTGTTTCGCTGCATAAATTAAGCTCAAGTTGTTGCTACCTGTGCATAGATCATGAAATTATTGGGTGCTTCTTTTTATTAAGTGTAAGAGTAAATGTGAAAGTATTAATACATCCGTCCAGAAGTCAACAGACTACAACCGTCCAGAAGTCAACAGACTGCTTCGTCGTTTTTATTCCATACTGAACAAGTATTTTTTCTTCACTTTTCTTATTTCTCCTTTCTTTAGTTATTTTAGATTAACATAGTTTATTTTGCACATGCATATGTTATATTTTTATTTTCAAACACTCCTAATAAAGTAGACAGTTGTGCTTCTAAATTTTCCCACTTTATGAAACAGACATGATTGCTTTATATCCTTTTGCTTCTAGTATAGTGACATCGATGGGAATCTTTGATATACTAAGTAGAATATCAATGGTGTAGTAGCTCACATATTTTAAGGGGTGGTTACAAGCCTGTTTTTTGTTGGTGGGTTGTTAATTCGAGTAGGCTGGGCTTGTGTGGAAAGAAATGTTGATGTTTATTTTGGGGGACAAATGCATGAGGGAGCTTTAATATCGTTGTGATGCTAGAACATCAATGATGTAGTAGCTCATAGGTTTTGGGGGTGGTGTCTCTCTTTTTGTTGAAGGGGAGTTACATTGGGTAGGCTTAGGTTGAAAGGAATACAAGTATGATTAGCAGTGGTGCAACAAAATGTTAGGAATGCCTGGAAAGGTTGGTAAATCTTACAGGCCCTAGGCAAAATTGATTTGAACAATGACTCTGCAATATCTTTGTTATGGGACCCAAAGCGCCAGAGGTGTTGGAAGGAGCTCAGGGAAGCGGAGAGAACAGAAAATCAAGTTCATGTGCATTTTTTGACTGTAATTGAGGGACACTTCATTTAAAATAAGGACACTCGTATTAATTGACAGTTTTTGCTTGTCACTTTCCCACCTTCGATAGGCAAATTCTGCCTATGGGTTCAAAGATTGGAGAGCCATGACCAATGTTGACAATTACCCATCGGGCAAACAAGTAAAAGGCTTCTTTTGAAAATTGCTGCTGAATGGTCGTAACTACTCGAAAATGAAACTGAACAGTTGTAGGTTACATTTATGGCAAAAGTTTTGAGACCCATCTATGTGCAGCAGAGCCGTAATTCTTATCCAAAAATTGGGGGGGGGGGGGGCTCATTGGAGAGGGAGTTTCCCATTCCCACCCCCTTCTGAACAGAGGTCGACACAAAAATGATTTTGTTCATTTCTGCATCCTTGGAATACAGACATTTCGTTTTTACGACATCGTTAAAATGCCAGTGTTCAAGACTCTGGGACACAAACAACATACGGTATGATTAAATTTTGGTGTTGCACAAAGTGCTGCAGCCAGAAATATGCTTCAGTCTACGGAGTTGTTAGAACAGAAAGAAGTGGAAGTGTACTACACTGTAGTATGTTCCATGCCAAGGAGAGGGATCCCTCAAGCCTGGGTCATAAGGGCCATAAAAAATTAACAAAATAATGTGTTCAAACAGTGGGCACCCGAAAAAGGCAAAACCCCTGCTTGACAATGGCGAAAAGAGGTGTAAAAAAATGTTTTGCTCTTCAGAATTTTTTTAACATAGGGGCCTGGATTTTCCCCAGACACAGCGATCCTTTTGGCAGAGTGGTCAACATTGAACATCACAATTCATGGCTCCTATGTTCTGTTTGAAGTATTCGGTTAACTTTGCTTGCAAATTTTAATTTTGTTGTTAAGCAATTTTAACAAACCTAATCACGTAAAGGTTACCCGTAGGTTTTTAATACCCTCTTGGCACATTTGACTCTTGCGGTGCCATTGGGCATCAACAAACCAACCTAAAGGTTACCCTTGGTGTTTTAACACCCTCTTGGCACATTTAACTCTTGCGGTGCCATTAAGCATCAACAAACCAACCTAAAGGTTACCCTTGGTGTGTTAACACCCTCTTGGCACATTTGACTGTTGCGGTTCCCATTAAGCATTAACAAACCAACCTAAAGGTTACATCGTCGTAATTTCTTTGTATTACTGAAGTTTCTTTTTACTATTGTAGTATTACTAGTGTTCAGACCTTCTGTTGTGGTTTTGCCATGTATATTAAAGGTGCTATTTGACAAGTTCTCTTTGTGTTATGTGTTTTTTATTGACTGCTGAGATTAATTGGTCTGCTATACCCATCTTATATAGTAGGAAACTAAAAGTTAAAAGCCTTGTTCACAATTGGAAAAAAAGGCTTAAAAATAGGAATGAATGAAAAGAGATTCCTGCAGACCCCCATAAATTTGTCCTTCTCTGAGAGGAAATTAAAGGTATGTGGGCATATAAAGGCCATATCAACTTTTTTAATTGCTCTCAAATCTATTTACAAAACTAGTAAAAATATATATATATTTTTTTACAAATAATCGCAATGGAATAGAAATGAACCTGTATGATCAATTTCCAATCTACGGCATCACCATGTGAACTTTCATGCAAATTTGTGACATTTACAGTGTGACCTTGGTATTCACTTAGTTAATCCTCTTTTTGTCTGAGCAAAGAAGAGACTGCAAACATTCAGTGACTTGCAAAAGAATTTTAAATAGAAGGATTTCATCACGTGACTGGAAGCCATTGTGCAGGGCAGCGATGACGTTGCGTTTCACGCGCCTTTACACGGCCCAGTCACATCTCCGTACAACAAACACTACAATTTTTGTTCGCTTCCGATTTTACTTCATATGTTCCTTAAGTTTTATATATTCACCGGGTATACGAAGAGTAACTTTGATCTTAATGCCAGCCGATTGTTCGTTTTACTTGAAGCCTACATACCTGATATAAAGTGCTCGCTGCAAATCCTAGTGTGTACCATGAACCGTCGATCGTGTCGTACAGCTGATGTCACATGACTTTGTTTACATTGCCATTTTGTAGGGCGAAACCACTGTCGTATGCTGTACACTTAATTAGACTTACGTTTGCATGTTGTTATATGAGATTATTTTTGTAAGATGATTATTCCGGAATCTTGCTGTGCCGCTGGTTGCACTAATAGATGTGTGCTGAGGAATAAAAAGAAATTTTCTTGATTTCCATCTGATCCTGATTGACATTCAAGTGGGTTTCTGCTGTACGACGAGCACTTTATATCAGGTATGTTGGCTTCGTCTGAGTATAACGAACAATCAGCTTCCGTTAACGTTAAAGTTACTCTTCGTATACCCAGTGAAAATATCAAACTTATGAAGTAAAGAAAAAATTGCAATTGGTAAAATTCGCTTAACTGGTACTGGTAGGTTAGCATGTAGTATATTTGTTGTACGTGTGATGTGACTGAGCTGTGTGAAGATGCGTGAAACGTAACGCCGCCGCTGCCATACAAAATGCGAGTCCAGTTGAGTTAATAAGTCACATGATGAAATCCTCTATAGGTAAGATAAAATATTAACTTTGAATATACATAGGAAGTGTACAACAACATTGATGCTTTTCTTTTATTTTAGGATTTTGCCACAATGTACAAATTGTTCAACTTAATACAAAACACAAATGTCCCTTAGTACAAAAATACTTTATAAATCCTGCAACTAAGTGCACCTTTCTGTCATGGAGAAATAAGAGAAAGCAGCCATTTTTTCAATGAACAATTTTGTTGAGTGACCACAAAGGATGGGGGTCACATTCCTTACAATCTCCAAAGGACACCTATCACAGCCAACACTTCACATTCCCAAATAAATACACTGCTTTAAAGATATATGAAGAGGTTTATATACTGTATATCAAGAAAGAGGTGAACAGAAATGATAAACTTAAAGGATTAGATAGCCTCAGATTCTTTAGTCTTTCAAAGTCAAATTCAAGCCTTTATATATTCTATCATATTTTGTCCTGTGATTTTGTGGCTTAAAAACCATGGGATATGTCAGAAAAGTCTAGTAAGGGTATTTATAATATACTACCTGAAAAAAAGTTCTAGGAAAAATTGAATAACTTACTTTAAAATACATAAACAATTGTTATGAATGTGAGATGAGGACACCAACTTTTCTATAGGAGACTTACTACACCAGTTATTTTCTACACAGAAAAGACAAGCTTGAAACATGAATATAACGCTTTTTTAATCATTTTGTTTCTTTTGAAGTACTCTTTCATAGAAGATAAGACTTGCAGACTCATGAACTAATCCTTTAAATTGCGTCAAAATTGAGTTATAAGCCGATCAAAGTTGAAAGGATTCCTAATGTGTGCATAAGTTGTGGACAGTTAAAGGAGCACTAGGCCGAAATGTGAGGGCGTATTTTTAGGGGATTCCCCTATAACAAAATGCTTATCTAGCACAACGAAATAGCAATTTTCTAATTAATATCAATATTCAAGTCACCAGTCCCCTCAAGTTGTCTGTGGGCTATAAAGGCATGAAGTTTATCAAACTCATTGTGGATAGTATATCTGTGAAAAATGAGCGCCCTCATTTTTCAGTCTAGTTTTCTAAAACGAAATTAAAAAATGTAATGTATTTCTTTACATATCTGTCCTAAATTACTGTCACTGAAAATCATGAAAGCTGCAGTGCTGGTGCCAAATTGTGATCGAGGGTATGGTGGGATTAAAAGCTTTACATTCAACTGCTCCCATTTAAAGAACATTGATAGAGGATTGAAAAACAGTAAGGTAACAAGGAAATTTTTTACGTTTTCTTGATGTGCATGTCACAAAATTTGCATAATTTATTACGATAAGGTCTGGAAATTCAACATGCTGTAAAATTACCAGTTTGTAACCGATTTGGAATCAAGTTTCAACAATTTTCTTGGTTCATAGCATATTTTTCTTCAAATTTAGCTCAAATGGTTGGTACCTGTCTACAAATCTTTAAATATGGTCATACCTCCTAGAAATATCTACAAACAGGAAGGCCTTCCACCTTTGATAGCAGATGTTATACAGAAAGAATGCTCTCCAGCACATCACCTTGTCGAATGAGACCTGACACACCTTCAACAACACTTCCAAATTTAAAGAAACAACCTCCTATGTAAAACAGACACAATGTACACCATAATCAATGAAGAAAATGTTCTTCTTTTATCCTGTTCCAGTGAAGAGTGCTGTAAATAAAACTGCAAAATTAAATTACTGAGTATTCCAATTTGGTATAAAATCAGGGGATTTCAAATCAATTTAGCTAATGCTGCCACCACCTGTCCATGTACCTTTAAGATAATTGACATTCATATATACATGTATGGTATAATTGGAGTGAGAGCCTAGAGTGTAGGAAAAGAAGCTAATTATATACTACCATCAAAATAAGTTTCCACAGAAAACAAAATGCATGTTTGGAGGAACAGCACATCAAGGACTGATAAAATTAATACACTTTTAAAGGATTAGTTCAGTGGTCGAGCAAAAGAAACAAAATGGCGAAGAAAGCATTCAAAAATCTTATTCTGTTAAGGAGATATTTAAGTTGAGGTTGGTATCATTTGTGTAGAAACGACTGAAATCAGACTAGTTGTGACATCACAGCTCAGATTCCTCAGTCTATGTATGCTATCATATTTTGTCCTGCGATTTTGTGACTTAAAAACCATTAAATATTTCAGCTAAGTAGTAAAACAGAATTTTGTAAGGGTAATTATAAGTTACCACCCGAAAAAAGTTTGAGGAAAATAATTCAAAATAGTAAAAGAAATTAAATAATTTTTTTTTAAATACATTAACAATTGTTAAGAATGTGAGGATGAGGGTGCCAACCTTCGATAGTAGACTTACTACACCAGTCATTTCTACACAGATACGACCAAGCTTTAAATGTGAATATCTCCTTAATGGAAAAAGATATCGATGTAGTTTCTTCACCGTTTTGTTTTCCAGTCCTTTTTTATATAAGATGAACTAGACTTGACCACTCAAATAATCCTTTCACATAGTTACGGTATGTGGCTTGCATACAGGCACTGAATCCTCAACATCCTCCTCCCATAACACCCTCTTGTGGGCATCTTCACCATAGTATCCTCCTCCCATAACACCCTCGTGTTGGCATCTTCACAATAGTATCCTCCTCCCATAACACCCTCGTGTTGGCATTTTAACCATAGTATCGTCCTCCCATAACACCCTCTTGTGGGCATCTTCACCATAGTTTTATTCCTGCCATAACACTCTATGGGCATCTTCACCATAGTATCCTCCCATAACACCCTCTTGTGGGCATCTTCACCATAGTATCTCCTCCCATAACACCCTCGTGTTGGCATTTTAACCATAGTATCCTCCTCCCATAACACCCTCTTGTGGGCATTATCACCATAGTATCCTCCTCCCATAACACCCTCTTGTGGGCATCTTCACCATAGTTTTATTCCTGCCATAACACTCTATGGGCATCTTCACCATAGTATCCTCCTCCCATAACACCCTCGTGTTGGCATCTTCACCATAGTATCTCCTCCCATAATACCCTCGTTTTGGCATTTTCACCAAAGTATCCTCCTCCCATAACACCCTTTTGTGGGCATTTTCACCACAGTATCCTCCCATAACACCCTCTTGTGGGCATCTTCACCATTGTTTCTTTCTGCCATAACACTCTATGGGCATCTTCACCATAGTATCCTCCCATAACACCCTCCTGTTGGCATCTTCACCATAGTATCTCCTCCCATAATACCCTCCTCTTGGCATCTTCACCATAGTATCCTCCTCCCATAACACCCTCGTGTTGGCATCTTCACCATAGTATCTCCTCCCATAATACCCTCGTGTTGGCATTTTCACCATAGTATCCTCCTCCCATAACACCCTCTTGTGGGCATCTTCACCATAGTATCTCCTCCCATAACACCCTCGTGTTGGCATCTTCACCATAGTATCCTCCTCCCATAACACCCTCTTGTGGGCATCTTCACCATAGTATCCTCCTCCCATAACACCCTCGTGTTGGCATTTTAACCATAGTATCCTCCTCCCATAACACCCTCTTGTGGGCATCTTCACCATAGTATCCTCCTCCCATAACACCCTCTTGTGGGCATCTTCACCATAGTTTTATTCCTGCCATAACACTCTATGGGCATCTTCACCATAGTATCCTCCCATAACACCCTCTTGTGGGCATCTTCACCATAGTATCTCCTCCCATAACACCCTCGTGTTGGCATTTTAACCATAGTATCCTCCTCCCATAACACCCTCTTGTGGGCATTATCACCATAGTATCCTCCTCCCATAACACCCTCTTGTGGGCATCTTCACCATAGTTTTATTCCTGCCATAACACTCTATGGGCATCTTCACCATAGTATCCTCCTCCCATAACACCCTCGTGTTGGCATCTTCACCATAGTATCTCCTCCCATAATACCCTCGCTTTGGCATTTTCACCATAGTATCCTCCTCCCATAACACCCTTTTGTGGGCATTTTCACCACAGTATCCTCCCATAACACCCTCTTGTGGGCATCTTCACCATTGTTTCTTTCTGCCATAACACTCTATGGGCATCTTCACCATAGTATCCTCCCATAACACCCTCCTGTTGGCATCTTCACCATAGTATCTCCTCCCATAATACCCTCCTCTTGGCATCTTCACCATAGTATCCTCCTCCCATAACACCCTCGTGTTGGCATCTTCACCATAGTATCTCCTCCCATAATACCCTCGTGTTGGCATTTTCACCATAGTATCCTCCTCCCATAACACCCTCTTGTGGGCATCTTCACCATAGTATCTCCTCCCATAACACCCTCGTGTTGGCATTTTAACCATAGTATCCTCCTCCCATAACACCCTCTTGTGGGCATCTTCACCATAGTATCCTCCTCCCATAACACCCTCTTGTGGGCATCTTCACCATAGTATCCTCCTCCCATAACACACGCTTGTGTGCATCTTCACCATAGTATGTCCTCCCATAACACCCTCTTGTGGGCATCTTCACCATAGTATCCTCCTCCCATAACACCCTCTTGTGGGCATCTTCACCATAGTATCTCCTCCCATAACACCCTCGTGTTGGCATTTTAACCATAGTATCCTCCTCCCATAACACCCTCTTGTGGGCATCTTCACCATAGTATCCTCCTCCCATAACACCCTCTTGTGGGCATCTTCACCATAGTATCCTCCTCCCATAACACACGCTTGTGTGCATCTTCACCATAGTATGTCATCCCATAACACCCTCTTGTGGGCATCTTCACCATAGGATCTCCTCCCATAATACCCTCGTTTTGGCATTTTCACCATAGTATCCTCCTCCCATAACACCCTTTTGTGGGCATTTTCACCACAGTATCCTCCCATAACACCCTCTTGTGGGCATCTTCACCATTGTTTCTTTCAGCCATAACACTCTATGGGCATCTTCACCATAGTATCCTCCCATAACACCCTCCTGTTGGCATCTTCACCATAGTATCTCCTCCCATAATACCCTCGTGTTGGCATTTTCACCATAGTATCCTCCTCTCATAACACCCTCTTGTGGGCATCTTCACCAAAGTATCCTCCTCCCATAACACCCTCTTGTGGGCATCTTCACCATAGTATCCTCCTCCCATAACACCCTCTTGTGGGCATCTTCACCATAGTATGTCCTCCCATAACACCCTCTTGTGGGCATCTTCACCATAGTATCCTCCTCCCATAATACCCTCTTGTGGACATTTTCACCATAGTTTCTTCCTGCCATAACACTCTCTTGTGGGCATCTTCACCATAGTATCCTCCTCCCATAACACCCTCTTGTGGCCTCCTCCCATAACACCGTCTTGTGGGCATCTTCACCATAGACGTGACCGTTCTAGTTTCCTGGCATGCAGTAGATCCACTTTCTCACTTACATGTTTACACCCAGAGGCTGAGAACATAGGCCAGTCAAGAGGAACATAACTGACCTGGTCAGCCACCCATGTTAGATCCATATCGCTTATCTGTATGCCCTTTGCACTTGCATCTTTTACTATGCATTTTTCAACATGACTCCTATTAAGGGGACAAAAGGGGAGAAAACAATCAATCACTTTTGACAAGTCTGTAAATGTGGTCTTCATTTTCAAAGGTTCGTCTCTTTTATGTTCTAAATGCTCGTCAAAATTAAATTTATCTATGACTTTGAACGAATCTTGTATCACCTTGTCTAATTCATTAAATTGTACAGATTTTCCAAGGGTGTTACTTTTAAAGGCTTCCTTATTAACTCTTGTGGCACCAATGTCAGACAGAATGATGACAATCTGTTTGGTGGAAGAACTAGATTCTCTTAAATGGGTGAGTACATTTGAGAGTGCAGCAATAAAATCAGGAGGTGTGTCACCACTTATGTCATCAATAACATGCATACTGATAGGACAGTCTACGGATGCTCTGTGAAGCCAGGTCCAGAGCACTTCCTGTGGGGTGACAGTATGGAAAATATTAACTGAAGGCACAAGTGTGTGAAAACAGTCAAGTTGTTGGCTGGAATCTATTAAATGATTTGCCATCAACTGTACCACAAAGGTTTTCCCAACACCAGAGCCACCATGAAACGAAAGAACCATAACTTGACTGCTCTGAGCACCTGCTGTCAAGAAACCACTCAGTAACTTGGGCAATTGCTTCAACACTATATGTTGGCCAAACACATTCTGTTTTAACAATTCGTTGAAATCTTTAACAATTGGTCTCTCTGGTGGCAACAACATACCAGCTTGGATATATAGGTACACCAGTATTGCAAATATCAAAAGTAGAAAACAACTCCATTTCAAAATCCAACAAATCTTTGATGAATTCCCAATGTCTTTCTTAGCATTATAACTGTGTAGTAAATCCTTTCTACTTTGTATGCGCTTCGATGCGCTTGAAATAGAATTTAGTTTGTCAATATTCCGACCAAAGTTTTGTGCATTATGTTCGTCCGAGTTCAAAATGAAACTATTGACTGGTAAGTCATCCCTCCCCCTCCACCGGATTTCATTTTCAGATGCAGGTAATGCATCTTCAGAAAATTGTCTTTTCGAGTCTTTGTATTTTGCCTGGAACAAGGATTGTGGTTTTGATGATAAAGATATTCCCACTGGGCTGTACTGTTCTTCCCTCTCGTGGAAGAAAGTAGATTTGTTTTTCCACTGCGATGAAATGGGTGTTGAGGTGGATGGATGCCATGTTAAAGCGCGAGTAAGAGGTAGTCTAGTAAGAGGTAGCCTAGTAAGAGGTCTTGGTGCTCTTGTGGCATTTCGTCCAGTGTCACTATCATACTCATATGGTTGAGATTGTTTGTATCTTGTGGAGAATAGTTTCCCCAAAGCCGGTTGTGGTGAAATGCCAAATATGGATTCACTGTGTGATGATGGTACACTCTGACTTCTAGGCCCTATACCTGGAGGATAGACCGCATGGTAACACGATTTAGTTCTCAAGATTGTATGACCAGAAGGTGCCACCACCACATCCATTTGAATATCACTGTGAGTAGCAATGGGTAGATCACTTTGACGATACCGTATTGCGTCATGATTTTGTGCAGACCAATCTTCCCTGGTTGGCCACATGAATGCTAAACGTCTGTTAGGAGGACTGCCCTCTTCATCTGGCACAACCATCATGGGGGGTGGTTTGGTTGTGGAGTTTAGACTGCTTACAGGAGGAGGTGATGAAAGCTTTGAATTTGTTGCCATCAAAATTTGCTGCTTGATTCCACTGAAAAAATGGTGATCATCTGCAATGAAAAAAGATAAATAAAATAAAGTACTTTTTATCAGACATAATACAACACAAACAAGAACTGTCAGAAGGACAGTATGCTTGACTATTCAAAGCTAGCGTAGACAATGGGCTTGTTGATAGACGTATATGCTGGTAATGGGGTTAGTAGGGGATGTTATTTTAAATTACATGAGCTTTTGAAGGATGCACTTACTTTTCCCCTTTCTTTAGATTTTCACATTTTACTGCAAGCCTCAAAATATCTTTGAGTTATATCAGACATTTTGGGTGAGGTTACTACCTGTCCCAATAACTCAGAAAACTTTAAAGAAATCTTTATAAATGAAACACCTCTTTTTATTATATCCATTGAGTCACAAAGGAAAAACCCATGACTTGCCCATGTCAATGATATATTAAAATATGAACAGTGTATCCTTGCGTCATAATGCAATTATTTGTTATTTCTTCCGTCATTTACTTACCTACATGTAACTACCCTTTCTATTCATCTTAAAGAATTAGTTCAGTGGTCAAGTTAATTCATCTTATATGAAAGAGGACTAAGAAAGAAACAAAAAAATGTTGAAGGAAGCATTCCAAAATATTAATCCATTAAGGAGATATTTAAGTCAAAAGTTTTGTCTCATTTGTTTAGAAACGACTGAAATCTGACTACTATATAGTTGTGACATCACATCCTGATATCCTCAGTCTTTAGGTATTCTTTCATATCTTTCCCTGAGATTTTGGGGATTAAAACTATTGGATTCACCAGGAAAGTACAGTACTTGGAAAAAAACTAGTTAAGGGTAATTATAATATGACAGCTGAAAAAGTTGAGGGAAAATTGTTATGTAAATAACCTAATTAATATGCACAGTACACCTCACCATTATATTTAGACCATGCTCTTCATATATATGATCAATTGTGTAAACAAAATCCCCACATCCACAATAAGAGACATATAATAGACATAAATATTGTCATTGTTATGCAAATAAGCTAATTAGTAGGCACAACCCCCTCCCTCCCAATTATGCTTAACTGAACAGTACCAATAACACCTCCAACTGTATCAAGTTATTATCTCAAGTTAAATATTTTCTAGGAAAGTATATTGTTATGCAAATAATCTAATTGACATGGACATTACACCTCACCATTAAGTGTAGACAATGCTCTTAACATATATGGTCATTTGTGTAAACAAAATCCCCACTCCCGCTTTAATTTATGACATATCATAGATACAAATATTTTCATTGTTATACAAATAAGGTAATTTGTATGCACACACAACCCCCAATCATGCTTATTTGAACAATTTCCATGTCCTCTACCCCTGTGACAAGTTAATGAATGTACACCATTCATAACTTACGTTATGCTCTCATGAATATTAAACATTTCGTACAGGTCTATTCTTATGCAAATAACCTAATTAATATGCACACTTCACTCACTATTAGGTGTAAGACAATGCTCTTCACATATATGATCATTTGTGCAAACAAAATCCCCACATCCACTGTAATTTAAGAGATATCATAGATACAAATATTTGGACTGTTATGAAAATAAGCTAATTAGTATGCACACACAACCCCAAATCATACTCACTTGAACAGTACCCCTATGCCACACAACCCAATATCATGCTCACTTGATCAGTATCCCTATGCCAAGTTACATGAATGTACACTATTCATAACTTAAGTTATAAAAACTTTAACCAACTAGAACGGTAAATACCAACATGGTTCGCATGCCCATGCTAATTGACACCCATATCATATGACTCGGCCAATTATAAAAATGACATCTCACACTAAGTCCCACGTGACATCCCATATCCCACATGGCATCCCACCCCATGACATCCCACCCCATGTCCCACATGACATCCTATCCCATCCCTTGTCCCACATGGCATTCTACCATATCTCTCTTGTTCCCACATGACATCCAATCCCATCCCTTGTCCTACATGGCATTCCACCTTATGTCCCACATGGCATCCCATCCTATGACACACATGGCATCCCACCCTTTGTCCCACATTAATCCCATCCCATGTGCCAAATGACATTCCACCCAATGTCCCATATGACATCCCATCCCAAGCCTTGTCCCACATGACATTCCACCATATCTCCAACATGGCATTCCACTATACAGTATGTCTCACATGGTATTCCACCATGTCCCAAATGGCATTCCACCGTATGTCCCACATGGCATCCAACCCTATGACCCACATGGCATTCCATCCCATGCCTTGTCCCACATGGCATTCCACTATATCTCTTACAAGGTATTCCACCATACAGTACTGTATGTCTCACATGGCATTCCACAATATGTCCCACATGGCATTCCACCATATGTCCAACATGGCATCCCACTTAATGACCCACATCCTATGTCGTACATGGATCCCATCCTACATGTCCCACATTAATCCAACCATATGCACCACATGACATCCCTCCCTATGTCCCATATGGCATCCCTCCCTGTGTCCCACATGGCATCTCTCCTTGTCCCCCATGGCATCCCACTGTATGTCCGCATCAGTGGCGTCCCACCTGATGTCCCACATGGCATCCCACCTTGGATCCCACCATATGTTCCACATGGTATCCTTCCCAATGTCATCCTACTTTATGTCCCACATGGTATCCCTCCCAATGTCCCCATGGCCTCCTACCTTATGTCCCACATAGCCTACTAACCTATGTCACAGATGGCATCCCAACCTATGTCACACTCTGTGTTACTCATGGCATCCCACCCCATGTCCCACATAGCACCCCACCCCATGCCCCACATGACATCTCATCCCACCCCATGTCCCACATGACATCCCATCCCATGGCATTCCACCCTATGTCCCGCATGGCATTCCACCATATATCCTACATTGCATTCCACCATGTTCCACATAGCATCCAACCCAATGTCCCACATGGCATCTCACCCAATGTCCCACATGGCATCCAACCCAATGTCCCACATGGCATCCAACCCAATGTCCCACATGGCATCCCACCCAATGTCCCACATGGCATCCTACCCAATGTCCCACATGGCATCCCACCCAATGTCCCACAGAGCATCCCACCCAATGTCCCACATGGCATCCCACCCAATGTCCCACATAACATCCCACCCAATGTCCCACATGGCATTCTACCCAATGTCCCACATGACATCCCATAGGCTCCATAAGAAGTCTCATCCTAGCTATCACAGTCCCTGATTGAGCATACTATGTATAAAAGTGTCAGTTTATATGATAACTTATATGCAAATGACTTGTTGAATAATAAAATAATGCGGAGTCAAATAATTATGCCTGATATAGCCCTTGGTGTATACCACATGCTATATATTACATCATATGTCCTGCATGACCCCCACCCATGTCCCAGATGGCATCCCTCCCTATGCCCATATGCAGTCACATCCTGTCACACTCCCTAACTGAGCATACTAAATAAAAAAAAGTCTGGTCACTTCATATACTGTACCAACTTTATGCAAATGACCACAATAATAAAGGCGGAGTTTAATAATCATGCCTGATATAATCATTGGTACCGAAATGTTTTGACGAATTTTAAATCTCCAGTGCTACAAGAAAGACGCTTAAGAATCTCTGAAGAATATTGGAAAATTATATCATTTTACAATTAGCTTCAAAAAAAATATCAAATGTTTTGTTGACTTTTTCTTCAATCTGTCTTAAGTGTCCCTGAAAAACTTTAACATTTTGTAAGGAAATTCTAAGCTTCCATGAGAAACTTTAACTTTTTCTAAAGAACTCTGAAGAAACTTTAACATTTTCTGAGGAATTCTCTAAAAACTTTAACATTTCTGAGGAATTCTTAGGAAAAACTGTGGACGGCTGGAAGGACAAAATTGCCATTACATAGGTTCGCATTATGCTTTGCATGCGAACTTAAAACTTTAACCAAAACTTTAACCTGACATATATTTTCATTGTTATGCAAATGAGCTAATTAGTATCCCCCCCCCCTCCCCCATCATGCTCATTTGAACAGTACCCATGTTCTATACCCCTATGCCAAGTCACATGAATGTACACCATCATAAGTTATGAAAACTTTTACCCCAAACCTTTAACCAAAACTTTAACCTGACAAATATTTCCATTGTTATGCAAATAAGCTAATTAGTATGCACACATAACCCTCCAATCATGCTCATTTGTTCAGTACCCATGACCTCTACCGCTATACCAAGTCACATGAATGTACATCATTCATAACTCAAGTTATGAAAACTTTAAACTAAAACTTTACCAGACGCGACGCCAAAGCCGACACCGCAGGTAGTAGAATAGCTCTACTATTCTTCGAATAGTTGAGCCGAATAGTCGAGCTTAAAAACTGAATATTCCATCTTTTAAAGTAGGAACGACAGCAATGGATTACAACTGAGAATAAACAATAAGGCAAACACTGATATTAACTGACTAGTAGACGGTACTAGTACTAATAGTGTATCTAAAGAGGGGTAGGGGGAAATTTCCCCAATGGCCGGAAATTTCTCATAACTCGGAAAATGTGTGCATATCCTAATTTGCAAAATAGAAACTCAGTATGTTGTGTTGGTAATCCTGATGAAAGCAACTGGTTGTAGTTGAGTTCAGTTGTATCAGCCATCTTAAAGGATTACAAAATCATGAAAACCAAATGTTTAAATTAGGTCTAGAGTACTAAAACTTCCAAAGTTTTTCCTAAAAATATCTGACTTTTTCCTAAAAAGGTATGAAATTTGTGCTAAAAATATCCATTTTCCTCAAATTTCCAAAGTTTATCCTCAAAATATTTGACTTTTCCCTCAAATCTCCAATTTATTTGCTCAATTCTTTTTCCTACAAGGAGGGGTCATATTCCTAAGTCAATGGGAAAATCAGCATTTTTTTCCTTTACTTATTTTGTGATTTTGAAGGAAGTACTGGAAAATATTAAAGGATTAGTTCAGGGGTCAAGCAAGTCTGTCTTATATGAAAGAGGACTTCAAAAGAAACAAAATAGTCAAGAAAGCATTCAAAAATCTTATTCTGTTAGGATATTCAAGTGTAAAGTTTGGTATAATTTCTATAGAAACGACTGAAATCAGACTAGTTGTGATGTCACAGCCTCAGATTCCTCAAAGTCTTTATGTATTTTAAAGAAAGAATATTTAAATTTTTCACTATTTAAATTATTTTTCCTCGAACTTTCTTCAGGTGGTATATTATAGTGGTATATTATAAATACCCTTCCTAGATTTAGTTTTACTACTTTTCTGACATACTGTATCCCATGGTTTTTAAGCCACAAAATCTCATGACAAAATATGATAGAATACATCAAGACTTTGAGGAATCTGAGGCTATGACATCACAACTAGTCTGATTTCAGTCGTTTCTACACTAATGATACCAAACTTTAAACTCAAATTATCTTCTTAACGGAATAAGATTTTTGAATGCTTTCTTCACTATCTTGTTTCTTTTGAAGTCCTCTTTCATATAAGATAAACATGCTTGACCACTGAATTTATCCTTTAAAAGTTATACAAATACGATTAAGAACAATGTCAAACACATCAGCCTAGCTCACGAATAGAATCATAATCTATTTCCATCACCTCCAATAATAAAAGGTTTTGACCCCAGATCGGGCATAATGGCGGCCACTTTGAAGGATTTTTACAACAATTTCGGCTCTCAAAATTTAATATAATTTATCGTTTTTAATTAATTTTAATGTTAATAAAGAGCTAACATAATCATTAACTTTAAGAAGTTCAAGTCATGCACTCTTTTTCAGTAATTTTGAAATGAGAGACAAATTATTGCAAAAATATTAGAATTTCCCATTGACTCCAATGACAAACGTCCTTTTTGGTTCCGATGCAATAGCATAAGGAACCTAAGTATTCATGCTGGTATGTACATGTATGTATGTGTGTCTGTGAGGCCATTTTTAAAACATTTTTGGTTTGGAGTAACCCACTTTGTTGAACAAATTTGGGTGGGTAGATAGGGAAATTATTTTATTTTATTGTATTCCTCAAGAAAAACAAAGCCAATACAAAAAAAAAAGACAAGACGATAACAACAAATCTAACATGATAAATAATATATCGTTGTATACTATCTTGTACAGAATTCTTTCCCTTGTGCAACAAAAAAAACTGGGACCGATTATCCTGTCTCAGTTTGAAGACAAACACTAAAAAAATGATTTTCAAGTGAGACTCGAACAGCACTACGCACACTGTGCTAAGTCAGTAGTGTAGGCTATGTGTCTCCAATTCTGGCAAAAAGCTTCGCACATATTTCCACCTCAACGATAGATTCAGTGATATCCATCTCCAGGAATAGTTTTATGAAACGTCCTCCCATGACTCTATTTTAACTAGTTTATTCCACACAATTTCTCATTCTTCTGAGAGTGATCGAAAATAATCGTTCCATTATTGATCGTACGACACATAATTCGTACGCATAACGGGTACACTACATGCACTTTCTAAATGGGTAAAAATATTAGCTGTCATGCTGTTGTTAGCTTGAATGTATTTCACAAAAATCATACCAATCAAAATGATATATTTAAGTTTTTTGTTTAATATAAAAAATATTTCATACAAGATTTTTTGTTATTGAAAATGTGTATTACCCGTTTTTCCATACACATACCATATTATGTTGAAAGAAATTGCTTTATTGTAGTCTGCAGTATCTGTTTTAGTACTTCATTGTGGTAAACAATATTCGCTTTTTCCTTTTTTATGTACATGTGTTGTGGCATTTGAGTTGAATCCTAACTGTGCTGAGTGCCGACGTACATTTTAAGGGATACCGTAACAATTTTCCTTATAAAAAGTTATTCTTTCAAAGTATAAATTTCAGATATGTTTACCCAAATCAATACACTTGATTGAATATTGAGTGCTGTGAAACGTTTTTAAGGTAAGTTAATGGTACTGTCTTTTTATGATTTCTAAATTCTTTTGTTTAATGTGCTGATTGAAATAAAAAACTTTTCAGTTGGCATGGCTGTTATGGTCACAATCGCAAGTCGGATGCAACTGGGTTGCAAAAAAAATAATTAAAATATTTTTCATGGGTCAGTCAGGTTACTCCAAACCAAGTCTTTTAAGGATGGCCTGACAGAAGCTTGTAAAGACGATATCTCAAGAACCATGTGGTGGATTAATGTCATACTTGGTAAATACATGTGCTGTTGTTTGTAGATAAGCCATATTGACTTTAGTGCTGATGTCATGAATATTAATAAGTAGGCGGGGCTAAATGTAAAATTTTGTTAACAAGCCTGTAAATAGATATCTTAAGAACAGTGAGTGAATTTATGTCATACATGAGATTGATGTTTTGTGGTCTGTAGATGATCCCTATTGTTTTTGGTGCTGATATCCTGAATACTAATTAGTAGGTGGGGCTAAATGAAAAATTATGTTAAGAAGCTTGTAAACGCGATATCTCAAGATCGTTAAGATGGATTTATGCCATACTTGGTATATGGGTGTGTTGTGGTCTGCAGATGATCCCTATTATTTTTGGTGATGTCATGAATGTTAATGAGAAGGCAGGACTAACTGCAAAATTATGTTTATGGTCACATTTCCCCAAACCCATGTCAGATTTAAATCAAACTTGGTATGATGCTGTTGATAAAAGCAAGGATGCTACAGGATCCCATAAAATGTTGAGTTGTACATGTACATGTTGACTTCATTATTCATGTCAGGTGGAGCCAAATACAACTTTTCATTGGTGGTTGTGATTGTGGCTTATAGCTCAATGCAAAAACCTTAATACTTAAACAAGCAACAAAATATACACAAATTACATGTTCCAGTATGATAAATAAAGTAAACATGTAAGAACACAACATTTAAAGATAAAGGATAAAACAAAATTCCTTCTAATCTAAATTTAGCATCGGAACCACAACCACGTGGGATTTCTCCCTCTGGTTCTGAAAATAACCCGTATGTTCACAAAACGTAGCTTAATGCAGGCTAATCTAATTTCATGTCCAACATATTTGAGTTTTACATTTTTCTCTGACTCATGAAAAATTATTGCAAATCCAGGAGGATACATGGGAAGGGTTCTGCAGTGGAAATCTGAGTGGAGGGGGTGCCTCGATAATCCGTGATAGGATTTGGGATTAGGATCTGGGGGGAAGGGGGGTCTGTGATAGGATTTGGGATTCGGAGGGAAGGGGAGCTCCGTGGTAGGGATTAGGAGGGAGGAGGGAGGGGGGGGGGAGGGGAGGGCTCCATGATAAGATATGAGATTGGGATAGGGAGGTCTATGATAGAATTTGAAATTGGGATTCGAGGGTCCATGAGGATTAGGAAATCGGGATGAGGATTTGGGAAATCGGAGGGGTTGCGAGGTGAGAAATCAGCCATGGGGGTTCCGGATGAAGATTTGGGAATTCCCAAGGGAGGGGAAGGGTTGAGGATAGGATTGGGGGGTTCCAAGACTAGTTGCATTATTGGCATGTGCGCAGGAGATGGATTTCCAAGACAAAATTGTGTCCCCAAAATTAGAAAATGTGCGCCTAAATAACAATACTGTTCAATATATTAACATTTCAATTTGTGCGCAAATTGCATAAAATTGTGCTCCAAGTTTTCAAAATGTATGCGGAAGACCTTCCCCTGGAGAAGCAAAATATGCAAACTGGTCCGAAAGTTGGGATTCCTGGGGTGGGAAATCCAGCCAGACTGCAGTTTGCAACTGAGTGCAGACGTTGGCTTATCCATGCCCCATTTGTACACCTGCACCAGAAATTTGTGCACCTGGACCCGAGATCAGTACCTGCAAGGAATCTGAAACACTAAGCCTAATGTATACTCTTTTCAGCCATATCAAAGTAGCTATGATAATTGTGATATTTTTGGCCTAGTTACTTGGCGTTTCTTAAATTAAATGGGTACAAAATTTATTTATATTGACCAGTTTTGACTTGTGCACCAGAGATTTGAATTTGTGCGCCATAGATTGAAATGCGCCCCAGATTGCCTTAATTATACTTTACTTTCGAAAGTAGCGTGGAAGATCTTCCTCGCTAGATACAATCTATGCAGTCTGGATATCCAGGGAGTTTCGAAGGTGGAAAATCCGAAACTAGGTGGGGGGGGGATGAGATGAGGGGTTCCAGAGGTGGGAAATCCAGGGCGGGGTACATTTTACAGGGTAGCCTAATGGTAACCACAGGTGTTCCTAGCATTATGGCAACCTATATACAGTAATCTATATACATATAAAGCAAGGTAGGTCACCCTCCTACCGCGACTTTCGAACCATATATAAAAATTCCTCTTTTTGACCACTCGCGAATCTTAATTACATTTTTTTTTTACTTAACTCACATTTACCGGAGACTCCCTTCTTCGTTTATAAGCCACAGTATTTGTTCATTTTTTCTAATGAGATGTACAAACGATTGATTTGTTAACCCCATTATATGACCAACGCCTGACAATTTGCTTCAAACCAAAGAAATGTCCATGATGATGTCATGAAGAAGCACATCAGTATTACTTTTGACAAGAACGAAGCAGGTGAAGATTACGATGACGTCATGGTGAATACAAATGAAATTCGATCCGATTGGTCGAAAGTCGAAAAGACCCACTATTAACATTAACAATTCAAACACGAACTTTGAAATGTGTATATGAAGTCAAGAGAGGACAATCATCAATGTTGAAGCAAATTCAGATGCACCACCTTCCTCCTCAAAATCCAAGGGAGGGAAAAGTAAGACACAAGGTCGAAAAGGAAAGGAAAAAGCAAACACTAAAAGCAAAAAGTGCTTGAATGACCTTGCAGAGAATGTGGTCACAGCTGTACCATGATTGTTTGCGGTGATAAGTGTGGCATATGGTTTTATTCTAATGCATTGGGTTGAATGGGGATAAAGAAGAGCTAGGGAAAGAGCAGTGGTTTTGTTCTCACTGCCAAAAGAAACTGTTTGAAAGAGTATATAGTAAGCAGGGTGAGCACAAGTGTAAAAACTAAAGTAGTTCATGCATGCTATGAAGGATATTTCCCTCAATACAGTTATATATTCTCCATTTGCAAGACACAAAGAAGTGAATATATGTAAATGTAAACTCTTGTCTGCATTTTTAACTTTAATTTGTAATAGTTTTAATGTCATTATGCAATGAAAGAATAGCACAAGTGCAGAGAGTTTCAAAAATATTATAAGATGACTGCTACTAGTGTACATTTGGAAATTACAAAGAAGAGTTACTGAAGGAAATTTTAATTTCTTTAAGTTTTGAACATAATATTTAAACTGTGGATATTTCCCTATATGCTGAGATATATAGTAACCATGGTAACATGGGTATTCGAAAGTTTTTAAATTTTAAGATGGTGATTATCTCTATGTCAACTGCCACAGTGTAATGTGAATTACAAAGAAGAGTTACTTAAAGAAATGTTTTTTTTTTTTTTTAGATTTTGAAGAGACTATTTTAACTTGATGACATAACTATTTAAATTAGAGAAGAGTTACCTAAGGATATATTTCTTTCTTTATATTTTGAAGAGACTATTCAGGGGTTAAAATTCCCAGTTCCAAGAACAGAGCTTCTTCAGCAGGAACAGTGAAATTTCAAATATCACTATTCCGTGGAACAGTGGTGTTTTTTCTCTTTTCTCAAACATATAGCATGAACATCCAGCAATATATGGTTTTCTGCTCATAAAACTTCTGAGTAACAAATATTTTTTTTAAGTATGAAAAACCTTTCTTTTCCCACAATTGCTTGCACAATCGATCATAGATGGGCCGCTGAAAGTACAGTATGTCAGTACACATTTCACATGGAAAGCATTTCAGTACGTACTACCAGGAAACATCTCAGGCTTACCACAGAGCGGTTAAATTAACAGCTACCAGGACCCTGGGCTAAGCTTACCTGGGGATTTATCTACTATCAGTATTGTACATGGGGATATATCTATCGGGGGATATTATATTTCCCATGATGTAATAATTATGGTCTGATACACTTGTCGTCCGCCAATTGGAGAATTTATTTAAAAGGTTCATGCGCATGCACGCTCCAGAGTGTTTGAATCAAGGCCAGGATAGAGGTACCATACATCCTTGCATGAATTGTTATTTCATAAGAAAGATGCTTGCTTGAAAAGTGCTCCACATGTAGAATAACTAGAAACAATGATGTGGTGCGTGATAATTCCACGAAATTAATTTAATAGATGCATGACCTCATTAAGATGAACTTCGTGTAAGGACTCATATTTTGTTGGTTTTTTGACAAAATTTTATTTCCCACCACGTGGTGTGTTCAAATTGACCGTGTCACTCATGTCTTCGATAATCAGCCGAAAGAGATTAGAATTACCCACTGACCCACACATTATATTTTATACAAAACAGCTCATAACTTTTGTTAGAAGCATATTTTTTTGGGTAAAATATTCCCATGAATTCGTTTTTCTCTTTAATGTCTGAAAGTTTTTGTTAGTTGAAAAAATATATTTTCCAACACATGGTATGTTCATATTGACCCTCACCTCCCTGCCCTCCACCCTCCCACACACCATTTGCCAAAGACGTTATAATTTGTGCTACATAATAATCTTTAATATAAGTTTTTAGGTCTCACCCACATCCCTGTATTTGTATGTATTAACTGACACAACTATCATGGGTTGTGTTCCATATCAACTGTATGATATGATACGTGTTACAGCCTAGCTTACTTGGTTTAGAATTTTGACACGTGCGCAACAACCCTCTGACTATTATTTATTTCTTGTTTCTCTTACAAGTATATTATGACAAAAAAAGGTATTAAGCCCAATCTGAAGCAAGGAATTTGCTTTTTTATTGACGAAAATAATGGAACAGTGAAATTTGATCCAGAACAGTGTTTTTTAAGAAAGCACTGTTCCGTGGAACAGTGGTGAAAAATTTAAAATTCAATTTAAAAAAAGCAACCCCTGCCATTTTAACTGGATGATATTGTCTTGAGATGTAGTAACATCATACTATCATGATACATGCTATTTAAAAGCTTACTACAAAGTGTAGTATAAGATGTTAATTATTAACTGTCAACTGCCACAATAGGCTATACAGTGAAATGAGTGAATTATAGAGAAGAGTTACTTAATGATATGTTACTGAATAATATATTTATTTCTTAATATTTTGAAGTGACTATTTCAACTGGATGAGATATGAGTCTTGAGATATAGTATACATGATACATACTATTCACAAGTTTACTACAAAGTTTAGTTTGAGACGTTGATTATCTGTCAACTGCCAGTATCCAGTATACAGTGAATTATATAGAGACGAGTTACTTGATGATGTTTTCATTTCTTTATATTTTCATCTCTTTATTTTTTAAAGAGACCATTTTAACTGGATGATACTGGCTTGAGAACATCATGGGTATCATATATAAAAGTTTACAAAGTGTATAATTTAAGAAGTTGATCATCTATGTCAACTGCCACAGTGTAAGTGAATTACATAGAAGTTTTACTGAAGGAAATATTTTTTCTTTATTCTTTGAACAAACTATATTTTACTTTGAATAAATAGGCATCCGATGTTGTAACATGAATATTTTTCAATTTAAACGGTTTATATGAGATGGTAGACCTATATTGTATACAAACAACTTAGAGGTACAGGCATGTGATTTAAGTATGAGCCTCTTAGCAGTATCTTCATATCATTTTAAGATAATGATTTGCATAAAATAATTTGGAAAATATCATTCTCCTGTGAGAAAATAAATTATTTGAAATTGAAACATATTCTTGTTTTTGCAATATTTACTGTACACAAGATACATCACAATTTAAATATAAACCAGAACCAAATGGTTTTGTGGTTCCAATGCTTTTTTTCATATGCTGATTGATTTGCAAGTTTTGTATCAACTGTCATGTCATTATTACATATCATGAAATATTTAATCCATGATATTCATTCATAAGCTACACCCACCATGCAGATCAATAAAAAGGTTGACAACAGTAGCATTTGCAAAAGAACTAACAATATTATCATTGCAAGTATGATGCAAAAAATGGTTGCTCATTGATCCTATTTCAGAAATTTGTCAGTAAGCCCCACCTCATTAATACTTTATACTTACCTTCCATGCTATAAATATGCAATCTGGTCCATGACTTGATTCTAACGCACTTCTAACCGACCTTAAAAATGTAGTTACCAGCCCAGCCCTGACCTCCGTAATACCTCTAACATCCCTAACTTAACATTCCACCAAGGCCAGAATAAGAGGGGCGGCAGAACGGGACGCATGGAAGGTAAGTATAACTCTTGTAAATATCCCCGCTACACTTAGCGGGGAAATCTACTTTAACTTATACCTTACCTTTCATGCCATAAATATGCAATCAGATTGCAACCAAGGAATGGAAGAAAGAGGGTTCAGGCCGAAGCTCAATTTTCAAAAGGCTGGTCCTAAAACTCGCACTAGCCTAATCCTACTTAAAGGATTAAAATCAGTGTCCTCTTAACGACGAAAAACCTCTGAATAGGAGTTTACTAAAAAGAAGTAAACCACTCCTGGTTACAGTCAAACCAAATATGTCACTACCCATTAACAGTAACTGAGGTAAACCTTGCATAAATCTGCATAAGAAACTTGGAAAACCTGCCAATCAAAAGAGCGTTCGGACATGATATTAACATCATAATAGTGTCTAAAATAACGCAACAAAAGTCTCTGAGTTCTTCCACGAGACGGAACCGGCTAATAAAACACGATTGGGAACGAAACGTGTGTTAGCTGAAACAAAATGAAGAACTCCTGGACCAAAATTTTGTCAGCGCGCAACTTCACAAGAGCAAAATTTAGGGGGGTAACACCAACTTCGTCAAGTAAGTCAAGCAAATAAAGGGAATGAAAGTGACATGCGTTTACTCAACGGCTGGACGAAATATTCTGTGAAAAGGGCAATGCCTTAAGCCTGAGTGCATACCCTGGCTGTACCATGAACAGTGCCGACTATTCTAAGAGATTGCTTTTGGACGATCCATCGGAGGAAAGTGTCGTCCTGACACAGTATGAGATCTCCGTAACAAAAAGAAGTACATAAATGCAATGTCGAAAGCAACTCCAAAGACGCCAGATGGGACACCATACCCCTCTCTCTGGTAAGTCCAGTGGCCACGAGTCAGTGATCGTTGACCCGACTGAAAAGCCTCGGTGGATGGCTGCAATGGCTATCCTAGAGCCTGTGACTGAAAGCCAAATGAAGTGCTCTGGGACTGGTGCAGTTTTCTGGAGCCCGGGAAAGAGACAAAAGTCGTCCCTGACCAGAGGCTCATACAGGAAGCCTGCATAAGTTTAGAGCAGCTGAGGGATCCGCAGATGGCCGGACCAAGTGGGCGTTACTGGTCATACATCACCATGCTTAGTACCCTCGGTGCCAACACGAAAGAAGGAAAACGTAACTCACATAGTGAGTTCCTCTGAAAATGAATGCGTCGACCCCGAAACCCGCAGGTTAGGAGAAAGGACACAGAGAATCGATAGCTTGCAATCTTCCATGGACGTGGACTGACCTACGTCCGGGAAAGGCTGAAAAAATCCAGATCCCTCTGGTCACCTAAGGAAAGCATGCTCAACCTGTGGGAGTTCCACTGAGGCGAGATGAAAGATCCGTGATCATGTTCTCTTAGTCCAAGAGGTGAGCGGCCTAAAGGCTGACATAGTTCACCCTGCGCAGAAACGAGAGGAAGGATTCCAGAAACTCCTGGACTCTGTTTAAGAGAGACCACCACAGAGGTGCAAAGTTGGCACGTATCTGAAGTGCTTTGCTAAGCACTAGCGGTAAAAATGCCCGCAAATTGCCTGTGAAAAAGGCCAAGTACCTGCCCAAGTTCCTGTCATTGGGATCACATGAAATGTGCTCCCTACCCCGTCCAAGACGCATCCGTCAACACTATGTAAAAAAAAATGTAATTAAAATTCGTGAGTGGTCAAAAAGATTAATTTTCATATACGGTTCGAAAGTCACGGTGGGAGTGTGACCCACCTTAATAGTACTATAGGGCTCACCTGAAATAAAAATCCATAGGGGTACTATCATTACGGCCAATAGGAGAAAACACGATTTTTCATAATTTCGACAAAATTTGCACATAGGTACCTCAACTGAAAAGTCCCAGAAATGTAATTATTGTCCAATTTGTCATGATATTTCTGTTAAAGAAAAAAAATCCAGCACCCTGGGAATGGCTTTCAGTCATTTTTACTTTTCTGTTGGACTTTTGTACTGTCATGACTGTAATGTCAGTATAAAATCCATCGTTTGTACATCTCATCAGAAAAAGAAAAATATAAATACTGTAGGCCCTAGACCTAGCTTATCTGAATCTGAATCGGTTAAGTCGGCAAAAATCCTTCAAGAGGACATGAACGCCAACCGAGCGTAAAAAGTATGAGTAAAAAAATATATAAAACTAGTTAGCAATACAACAAGCAATAATAAGTTTAGCTTTGAAACAGTTGAGACTTGGTGCATGTACAATGTCTGACAGTAAAGCATTCCAATCCTTTAGTGTGTGAGGGAAGAAAGAGTGTTTATATACATTCTTTTTAGCATAGGGAACCTGGAAATTAAGGTCATGATTATTTCTTGTATTAGTTCTGACGGTGGGGATAAGTTCATCTTTATTGATGGCGACAAGATTGTTATTGATTTTATATAGCATATGTAGCCGGGTGTTGTATCTTCTTGTTTTAAGCAGGGGCCAATCTAATTTATAAAGCATGTTTTTTACACTAGAGTAGTCTGCCATACAGAACCTGGCTGCCTTCTTTGAATAGATAGGCCTATATTTTATTACGAAATATTCGCAAGATTGATTTTATATAGCATATGTGAAGATTCGCGAGTGGTCAGAAAAAAAGAAATTTTTATATAGCCCACGGTTCGAAAGTCGCTTTAAAAAGTGACCTACCTTTATATATATGTATTAAGTATATAGCCTAGGCCTAGCCTAGGTTGCCATAACGCTAGGAACACAGCCTGAGTGCTTACCTCAAAAGGAATCACCGAGACCACTTCAAGCTACTCCACGGTCACGTGAAATCGGGAGTGATATGGGACAGTCTGACGATACAATTTGTGACACTTTCCCTACTGATTCTGACTGTCTCTATACTATCCAGCTTTATTAAATAATACTATTCACAAATTTCACGTTCAAAACTGACGACTAGCTAGCCTATACAGGTGCAATCGACATAATCTTCAACCGGGGTCTTTTTATGACATCATTTTGACGTCATTTCTCCTTACGGCTTTTTGACGTCATTTCTTGTTACGGCAGCTTATACAGAGTGATGTCGTACTAAAGTCGCAAATTATAACGCAAACGCCACTATGATTCTGCGCACACCATCATGTGATACATCACCTGATTAAAGTTTTTGTGAATTTCCCGCGCGATATCCTGAAACTTTTTACTTTGTTAATATCTAAATGTTTGTTTCCCGCGTCCCACGCACGTTAACAGCAGTAACACTAGCGTTGGCCACAACTCCCTGGTTAGTTGTATCCATAGGCAGCAAGCTTACTATACAACTATGAATGATAGCTAATTCTAAATAGCGTTTGTTATGGAGTCTGAGGTACTATTAAATGGATAGTGTGTCATTTATTTTGTATGACAGCACTGAATAGGTGGAGGAGTGATTTCATCAGGTGTCATACAAGTGCTTGGAACTTCCAAGTTGTTGAATGGAAGTAGAATGGCCTAGACTATCTGGGGTCTAAGATTAGGCTATACTTAATAATTAGCCCCTATACTTAATAATTAGTCCCCGCCCCACGGGGTGGGGTGAATGGGGGTCAGTGACATATGGTTTTGGTATTCAGGGTAGTTCGTGATTTGGGTGAGGGGGTGATTTGGGATTCGGAGGGGGTGATAGAATTTGGGATTCAGAAGGGTGGGTCCGTGATAGGATTTGGGTGGGGTTCCGTATAATGCCAAAACTTCCTTACCTACCGTTAACAGGGTTAATTTAGCATTTGTGACTGCAGTTTAAATTCTTGCAGATCATCATAAGTTGAAGGAAATATTATGGGATATATTTTTATTGGGAGTAGGCCTAGGCCTACAATTTTGGACAAAACGGCTGGAACACTTCAGCTTTTTGAGATCTTCATATGTTATAGTGCCATGTTTCTTTAATATTTTGCCGAGAATTGTAACCCCTATCCTCCCTTTCAATGTTAAATGTATTCCTTTCTTAACGTAAATTTCAGGGAAAACAGTAACAATAGCCAATATTGAATAGGAAGGGGAGGACAATTATTATAGTGAGTTAGGGAGGGGGACACTGACGGCGTCAATGAAATTATTAAAATGTGCTTATGTACAACACCTCTACACATCGGCTTAAAAAAAGAAGACCAAAACCGCTGGTGACCCCTATCGAAAGTCCTTTTGGAAAACATCACAAAATATCCCAAATCTATAACATTCTGGTACAAGAAGGACCCCGATCTTGACTCTTTCATCACCGCTTTCAATATTGAGAATAATTAGTTCCGTTTTACACTAATTCACTAAGTTCAGCCTTCACCTCCCGTAGTCGTCTCGCAATTGACCACAGACCCACGTGTGTTTACATGCCGCGCGAGTGTTCATTCTGTCATTGTTCAATATTACGAGAATGTTATTAAAAAAAATTACGTCATTGTTCTAAAAGCGTCTACTCTGCTATGACGTCATAAAAAGACACCCGGTTGAAGATTATGTCGATTGCATACAGGCTAGTATACACTGTACACATAATAATCAGCCTAGCCGTAAGTTATGACATGACATTGATTAGGCGCAAAAGGTACAGGTAGCACGGGACTAATTATTTGCCCCATCAAAACTAATGATAGAAGTATCATGTTTTTTTGTGTGTTTTTTTAACCAGCCTGGGGAAATCTTATACTTTAGGGGTTCACCTGAGATTTTGGGGAGCCCGAAGTCAACAGGTAGTGGATACCCAAATAATTTTTCTTTTAAATATCCGAGTTTTTCCGCCTAAAACAAAGTTTAAGAACTTGATTTTATTACAGCCTAAAAAAACTACTGATGAATTGATGTACAGATGGCTGAATCGTTGGATTACGTTTCTAGCATTGAAAAAGGTGAATGAATTGTTGGATTAGACCTACTACACGGTTTTAAGTGTAATTTTCCATGAAATGATTCAATAATGTAATGAGATAAACTTCAACTTGAGATAAAAGGCGATATGAAAATCTAGTTGTAATATAGCCACACTCTAAAAAATCCTGAAAGCACTTAAAAAAAACGAATGGTCAAATTTGACCATGATATGATCAAAGAGCTTCCAAGCTCTTTGATATGATCAACTATGCTTCGATTCTGTATTAACTATGGTCAAAACTGAACAACAAATTTTACCATAATATTTTAAAAGCTGATTACACCATGGTAAAATTTGACTATATTACGGTCAAATTTGTTCAATTTTTAGTAACCATAGTTCACTGAGGATCGGTGCATAGTTGATCATGGTCAAATTGAACCATTCCTTTTTTTTTTTTAATTGCAGCGATATTGGAACTACGGGGGAAATGATGTAAACCGTCCTTGCCCTTGAGTAAGATGGTCGGGCGGGGCAGGAGGTGCCTCTTATTTATATGAAACATTATTAATAACTGATTAAGAAACAAATTGTTCATAGTTTAGAACTATACTCTTCCAAGTTCCATGCATTTAACACTTTAATCAAATTAAAGGTGGCGAACGTGCCCACTCACTTTTCTCAAAAGTTACGTGGGGGCCAAAATGCCCATACATTGCGGTGGCCGCGATTTCTTGTTAATATTGGGGGACGAACCCAAACCGTGAATGGTGTAGCCATCCATATATAGGCTTTTATGATAATTTTTAGGGGGATGTAATGAAATTCGTCCCCAGCAAAATTATTGGGGGGAGGGTAATGTCCCCATTTTCCTTGCACCGGGATCGCCGCCTTTCGAGTCCCCGCCTAAAATTTAAAAAAATTCTTAAAGAACTTGAATCCATGGAGTTGCTGATTTCATCATCTTAAGCATACAGCAGAATGGGGGAAATAGCTAATAATAATAACTATGAGGGGGGAGGGGGAATGGTTACAAGGGGTCACTAGCTTTTTGACCTTTTGACCCCAGAGTTTACGGGACAAGTTCATGTACAATGTGATACAAACATAGGATTGGAGTTAGTGAGAGGCACCTACAATATATACAGCATTCGACCAATCAGAAACCAGCATTGCTAACGTCATGTATCTAATACTGTCGTCTGATTGGTCGAATGCTGTACAGGCTTCTCGAATTTTATCACACGACCGTCTCCCCTTTTTTGGAGGCATTGGTTTATATACGACCGTCTTCCTATATTTCATTGGTCGGTCTGTTGGTGGGGGAATATTTTTTTCGAGGAATAAGGTCCCCTCCCAGGGTTTGTACACATATCACTCGACGACCAAGTATGGACGTTACAAACGATACAATGTCACACATTACAAACAAAATACATTCACAAACGATAAGAATGCCAAAAATGAATTTCCTCTTTCTTGAATGGTTGGTGGTTCCCAGAAGAGCCTTTGGTTTCTTTAGTTGTTATTGTCCGGTGTCTTCTCACCCATTGGGCAAAAAGGACATTCGCACACGGCTTCTATGGTTTTGGTGCCGACACTACATCCTATTTCCATGACCTCGGCCTCCATCTTGGCCTTCGCTTGCTCACATCTCTGTTGGTGCTTTCGTACCACTTTTGCACCTGGAGGTGCATCTCTTTGTTCTTCCTATTTCTTTTATTCTTGTTCTTTCTTTTCTTGTTGTTCTTTCTTTTCTTCCTTCAGCCATTCATCAAGGACCAGCCATTCTTCGTTTTTGCCACTTCGGCCTACTGTCCGTTAGCTAATAAGACCATCATATCTTGTTCATCGATATTGTTCGCAAGCTGTTCGATTCGGACTCTAAAATCCACCTCGTCGTCCAAGTCCCAGTCGCTAATCCGGCGCTTCGTCAAAGTCCCAGACCTCTTGGTTGATAACATTTAAGTACTTGTAAAATGTAGCCATGTTTGCAGATCTAGTGATCGAATGATTGAAAATTGTCAAAGCTGGTGGTTTTCTTCTGTTTATACGGCCCCCAGTTAATTTTCCACACAAGTAATACTCACCTTGCTCTAATTGGTTCTTGACAGTTTTCAGGAACACATATTTCTAAAAACACGTTCTGATTGGTTTCCAGCGACCCAGACAGACATGATATAGCTTGTGGCTGTGTACGCGCCCCCTGATTGGTCAGTCTGAGGATCACGCATGTCTGGTATGTCTTCACGTACGCCTCACTATTTTTCCCCTTTCTTTTTTTATCGTCGACCTACTTCGTTGTTGTTGTTGTTGTTGTTGTTTTGTCTACCTACGTGCTGCTTTTTGCTTTGTTTTTTAGCTCAACATCCCTTTAAGGGATTTAAGCTTATGCGATGTCTAACCTATACCATGTTCTCGCCTGGATACGTTCGGATTTTTGCAGCGTTAATCATATCCTAAGCGTCTTTTGCATATTTTGCTGTGTTGATATGTTTGTCAAGTTAAATAGATCGATATGTTGATGCAATAACAGTACATATTGTTGCGTAGTTTGAACGACTTTTGCATTCCAAAATTCGCTTAAAATGTTTCAATTACTCGGATTACGCTCGGCGCAGTCTGAGTGAATTTAGCATATATAATAATATTGGCTCGGGGAAATACCACCGAATACCTCCGATGGAAAGAAAACTCTGCTTTCAATGGTTCGAGCCTTAAACTATAGTTTAACACTAGCGCTTAATATCCCGTTTGGGATCTGTCCCACAGTATAGCCAAATTGGAGTAGTTGATAGCTCGTTTGGGCTATAAACTTGGGGATAAAAACTATTAAATCGGACTATTAACCCTGAATGGGCTATCTAACATGCATATACCGCAATTGAGGCAATAAAATCACCAAAGTGTAAACAACCAAAATCCACATTGAGTCCACTGCCACATTACACCCATGCTGCCATGAGCTGGCAGGTCTGCATGCAGTAATATTATCCCCAATAACTTGCCTGTTCTCGAGAAGTTATTTGCTTGCGTATTGTTGATGCCCAAAATCGCAAGTTTATTCTTCATATGTATTTGTTCAGGGGTCAAGTAAGTGGTTCATCTTTGGTAGAGGACTACGAAATAAATTTTAAAAGGATTACTTCAGTGGTCAAGCATGTCCATCTGATTTGAAAGAGGACTTCAAAAGAAACAAAATGGTGAAGAAAGCGTTCAAAAATATTCAAGGAGGAGATATTCAAGTTTGAAGTTCTGTCATATCTGTGTAGAAATGACTGGTGTAGTAAGCCGAAGTTGGCGTATGCATCCTCACATTCTTAGCAATTGTTAATGTATTTTTTTTTTTTTTTTTACTATTTAAATCATCTTTCCTCGCTTTCTTCAGGCGGTATATTATTGATTCAGTTTTACTACTTTTTGACATATCCCATGGTTTTTAAACCACAAAATGGCAGATCAAAATACGATAGAATATACAAAGAATTTGATAAATCTGAGGCTATGACATCACAACTAGTCTGATTTCAGTCTTTTCTACACAAATGATACCAAACTTTAAACTTAGATATCTTCGTAACGGAATAAGATTTTTGAATGCTTTTGTCACTATTTTGTTTCTTTTGAAGTCCTCTTTCATATAAGATACTTGCTCGACCCTATAATTATCCTATGAAATCTTTTTAATCATATTTTGTTATAATGATAGCCACTGGAAGTGTATTTGTGGGATGATATTATTGATTAATTGTGCTTCATTAATTTGCAGTATGAGTAAAATATATCATAGTTAAAATCATGTATTGTTGTAAGGATGCAAAATCCATCTTGATTTTATACAGCAGTATTGCTGTTAGTTTGTCTGTTTATGATATTAATTTCACTCAAAAGCAAACATTGTTAATAAAATTTACATCATTTTACAGTTGAGGCTTAAATTTCTTAGGCTTACTTGAAAAACAGTTTTCACATTTTCAAACGATAATTAGGCTCCAATTCGCAGTGGGGCAACTTGAGTCTTGGCATGCCTGGGGGCCTGTGAGGATTTTGGAAACTGCAGCAATGTCGGAGCCAGTCTTATACCCACCCCCAAAATATATATTGAGATACTACATCATTGATGTTCCAGCATCACAACCAGTGGAGCCGCCAGGGGTTTGATATGGGGGCACAAACCTTTTTGGCATGCGATCAAGGGGCCCACCTTAAGGGTTCAGGGACAAAGATAAGGTGGGGGCGGTCTTGGGGCGAAGCCCCGGGAAACCTTGCATTTTTCAAGTTTTAGATGCCCCAAAAAGACTCTGAATATGTGCAATACACGGCTTTTTAAAGACTAAATTAGGATGATTACGAAAGATCTAGTATAGCAGCATACAATTTTGCAATGATACAGACTACGCCCCCCCCCCCCTTCCACCCCATTAAAAATGCCAAAATAATTATTTTGAACAAAATATATCTTTTTAAATTTCAAACATTGCCATGTCCCCCATGCCCACCTCCTCCCCCCTCCGTGACGGCGCCACTGATCACAACGATATTTAGCTCCCATTTACATTTCCCCAAAATAAACATCAAACATGTATTTCTTGCCTACCCGAATTAACTACCCATCAATAAAAACAGGCTTGTAACCACCCCAAAATATATGTTGAGTTACTACATCATTGATGCTCTAGTTTACCTACTTGCTGGTTTTTTTTAATGTTTTTTTTTTTTAACCTACATGTACTTTGGACTGTCTACGCACTGTGTAGCTCGTGTCGTTGACCTAGTTCGGTGTACTTTTATTGGGGGAATGCTGCTCTGGATGGTAGCCTTGAACTCGACGGTAGCCTCGAAACTGCAACTATCTGTATTAAATGTATTAATGCAATTTTCTCTTTCTTGAATGTTTATACAAGACTCTTCAAAAGAGTCCCACGGGGGCTAAAGCACCTTCCCCGACCATCGCAGGATGTCGTGGGAGTCTAACCATTACAAATAGCAGGAACTTTTCTCCTTCCGTTTTCGTTTTTTGTTCAAACATTTTTTTTCTCTTTCAAAACAATACCAGAAAATAAGAGCTTATACTGTTATATGGCATAATAATAAAAGAAACAAAAAAAACATTTGTTTTTTAATGTTAAAACACATAGCCTTTCTTCTTTTGAGAGTTCTTCTTCGATCATCTTCTTTGGGTTTCTTGATGATGGTGGGTGGTATGTCCAGTTTTAAATTTACCTTGCGTCGTTTTAACAGGATGGGAAGTGGCGACGATAACAGCGAGCAGGGTCTTTTCTTTGCGGGTGAAACGATAGGTATTTTGATTATTGCTTTCAAATGTTCTACTGCATGTAGACCTTCCATGTTCGTCAGTTTGCACCATTGGTTGAGGTTGAGAGACATGCCTTTTTCTCCGGGTATGACAGTACATTGGCGACTGGCATGGTGCGTCCGTTTGGGTCGCTGATCGTTTGCATTGCGTGGTCGAAATGGCGTATGTCCACAAGAATGTCTTTTGCGGTCACACTGATGTAAATCTGTTTTCCGAGAAGCAAACGTAACTTTTCAGGGTATGATGGACCGCTCATGAGACGGGCTCCGTATGTACGGGCTAGATGTATGGTAATACAAGACCAGCTCAAATCCCAAACGCCTTCTTCTATGGCGATGCCTTCAGCCGTGACTCGAGGTATTGTATCGTGATTGGTTTTGGCATATTTGCCGAGATATACGTGTTTAATGCTTTCAAACTGTGATGTAGACACGTACAGATCCTTCCCTATGGGATACGCGCGGGTCACCCATTGATTGTCTCTTACTTTGTGGTAACTCTGCATTTTCAAAGCTCTCTTCAAAGGTATGTTATCGGGACTCGAAGAAGGTGGTGAGAATCGCATTTCTCCCGAATGTTTGTTATTGTAGTACACATTCCCGTTCCTCTCGTTTACTTTATTCCAACCGGTTTGAGCCATGATGTGTCTTTCTCGAAGAGCTAAGAAAGAATGATGGGGATTTTTGGATTCGGGCACTTTTATAACTTTTTCTCTAAAGGACGCTAGTCAATTATCAGCCAGTGACATCTTGCTTTATTGCAATCGGTAGATATCTGAGATATGTTTTTTGACTGTAAGACAAGGTTGGATTTGTTACACGTCGGTTGGTAGAAAGACAGCTCTTTTTCTTTTACAACAGGCAAACACACGGGTGTGAACACAACGTTGGGTTTGCTACACGTCGTTTCGTAAGAAGGCGAGTCTCTTTCAACAGCCGTGCTGGTCTTTCTTGCTTAATCAAGGTTTCTTAGCTTGATTGATTCTTCCTCGTCCAGTCGTCTTTCAACATAAACACTTGACGAAAACTCTCAGGACGTGTGAAAGTCTTCCATTTCTCTGGCGTGAGAGTGACACCCTTCTTGCTAGGTACTTCGCCGACACAAGGAATGTTGCTGTACTGATGTGTACGTAGAGATTGTCGTTGAACGAGGAGATTGTGATGTAGGTGCGCTGTCCAAGCATTAGCCTTAGCTTTCCTCCTCAATGGATGCGATGGGTACTTTCCTTTAATTTGTTGAGCGTATCAGTTACCAAATGAGTTCGTCGACTTATCACCGCCCATTGTTCGGGTGTGAGGGAAATACCTTTCTGATTCTTCAAACTGTGAAAATCAATTTGTTAGACCTTCATTATTGGGGGAGGGTGGCCAAAATAGTACTTATTTTCCAATCAAGTTATTGGGGGGGGGGGGGGGCTTGGTCCCTGGCCTCCCCGGTTCCTGCGCCACTGATAGGTTTTAATCTTCCTCATTTATATAAATGAAATTGAAAATAATCTCCAATAGCACAAACCGTCTCTTTACTGATGACAGTGCACATTACAGGCCAATCAATTCCATGAAAGGTGCATTTCTCCTTCAGGAAGATCTTTACAAGTTACAGAAGTGGACAATTACCTGGCAGATCGCTTTTAAGGTCAAAAAGTGTAAAATGTTACAGATTACATATCGCAAAGCCCATTAAAATTAACTTTACTTACAAAAATGTATCAACACAATGTGTCACCACTGGCCATCTCCCCGAGTGCCGAGTTGCTACTACTTGTACATAATAATATTGGACTCGAGATGTCCTCTTCAGATTTCAGAGAATTATAAGAAATAACATCTGACCGTTACGTAGGAGTCATCCTAGATAACAAAAAACTTCAATAAGCACAGTGACGAAATTACAAAAAAGCTACTAAGCTTTCAAACCTGTGTCCAATAGTGGCGATTTCTTTTCAACATTGTGGGGAGCAAGTGGGGCGAACCAGACAAAATCAAGTGAGTCATATAGGCTTTAGGCCTATATAAGGCTTCATTTTTAGGGGGCATACGCATATTCGTCCCCAACAAAATTATTGGGAGATCATGTCCCCTCCGCCCCGGATCGCAGCCTATCTTGTATCGTCGTAACTTTCATATGTGTTCCAGTGATATCAAAACCACTGACTTATAATACCATTGTTCGCTTACACCTTGATTATGCATGATGCTGAATATGATTATGATTATAATTATGCTTCTACATGTTGGAGTCCACACACCAAATTAAACATAGATCAAATCGAAGCAGTACAACGATGAGCAGCCAAATATGTTTTAAATTTAGCTACTATTTCAAGTATAGCCCTAATGCGGAGCTCAGCAGCAAACTCCGCCCCACGCTTCAGTGGAAATCTTTACAACAGCGAAGAGCATTCCCTTCATCTACTACTCCATCAATCAAACATGACTTTTGCTATAACCACATTCATTCACTGCATTCTGAAGCCTTCAAGACCTGTTCTTTGTCAGAAGTGTACATCTTTGGAAGACTGTCACAGGGCCCACAACAGTTCTTGATCAAACCATCAGTTAACTCCTTCCGAGTAGCTGTCTCTCAATGAACATCTCCATTAAAGATCCAGCTACACTCAACTTGGTACCTTCGCCTCAAAGCTGCAAAGTGCATTTATTCCTGTTTTGAGATGTTTTTAATCTGTACCACACTGTTTTTATGGATCATTATTTGTTGGTGAACATTTCTTTATCAATTCACCCTTGTTTACTGCACAACTGTTGACACTTCTCCGTGATCATGGTTCCTGCAGCCTTTATGGAGAAATATATTTAAGACTGAAGAATCTGGCAAATAATTAGTTTTGTGCTACCTTGTGGTTGCTTGGTGAAGACAAAACGGCCAAGACAAAACAGCAAAACTTCACAAAACAGAAAAGATCCATTTTCCTACCCGGAGATATAAAATGAAGAAAAATTCAATTAGAGTGTGGTAAAGTATAATTATTACGTGAAAATGAAAAATAAAACTTCCTTGAGTGTGATAGTCTTTCATTTTTGGGGTCCCCAACTCGTTAGGCCTCAGGATAAGAACCTATCCAGTTCCACGAAAAAAGGCGTCTTTATGGACAGAATGTGGACAAAAAGTAGGGGTCATTGGATTCTGAATTTTGAACCCGCCGGAACTAGATTTTGCATTACAAATAAATTATGTCACAAATAACCATTTCCCAGATGGTATAAATTATGCAGGGGGCAGGGTGGGGGGACGGTAGTCCGAGATTCACAGTGAGTTGGGCTAGTTATATTATATACATCCATCAGTACGGGTTGACATTGGGATTGCCATACGAGGGTTGTAATAGATTATTAATTCCTATGTTTTTCTTAATTCACACATTGTAGAAAATTGATGATTGAAAAATAACTTCCTTTTTGGATATTCTTATATTAATTCGAATTAGTATAAATCATAGACTTTTCCAAAAAACTTCTCCAAAATCTTTACCTATCTAGCACCACGACCAGAGGTTGCATTATAATTTTTTGCCTGGTGTATTTGCTTACGACAAGCCCTTAAAGTTTGGCGTATTTTGTAAATTTGCCGTCATATGTACAGGGCATTGCGTAATGTACAGGGCATTGCGCGATAGCGAAGCATGCAAGTAATTGTTAACACACACACACACACTTGTGTAGGCCTGCCTCGCTAAATTGAATGAAAATTGTGCTTAAGATACCAAAAAACATTACAAAATTGGACTATTATTATCATAAAAAATATTAAGAAAAAGCTCATACCCAATCCTTGTATAATGTTGATTGTTGAGTCATGAAATTGGGGTAACAAGCCCAAAATAAACTAAGAAATACTTTTGTTTATCGTATCCAAACTTTCATGAGGTTTTAGTGAACTTTGACCAATTTTCAAAGATAATATACTATTCAGATTACAAACACGCCTACTTCTTTACAGTATAGTAACTTGACTTGCAGACTGTGATCACTTCACAGATACACGATCAACACAATACAGAAAGAAAGTTGGATCCTAGCTAATAATATCTTTGACAATTGACAGCTTGCATTCAAAACAACATCAGAACTTTCACTTACTCTGTACAGTGTACGTACATCATGCATAGGGCCTAGGGTCTATGTACTAGCCTACATGTATACAGTATGTGTTTATGGCAGCACTACGGACATGTTGAATTATTCGGCTGTAAGTTTCGTAGTTGTGTCATTTTCCTTTTATTTATGAGTAATTCAAAATCATTTTGGTGTGAAATAAAACTTTGAATCGCATCAGAGAGGTAAGATGTTCATGATTTTCATTTATGTTATTGAAAATCTCTGGCGTAAAATTCCACATGCTATATCTAAATCTTACGACGCAGGTACAACCTGTGTCGTAAGAAATTTCAGCCATGGCGTAATATACAACAAATTTGTCGTTAACGTGATCTTTGACCACGACGGGATAAAGTTATCCGAGATTCATATTGTGGTCGCCATTGTCTTAGTAACCACACATTTGTGATTAATTATTCAAGATCCACAAATAAGTTTTAGGATGTTCCACTAAACTGCAGGTTGATTTTTTGCTGCCAACAATTTTTTTCTTCATATAGCTTTATTAAATAGTTTTGGTAAAAACACTGTGTGTGAAAAGAGTAATAAATAAAACATGAAGAAATGTTTAGATTATATAATTGTACTTTATAAGTATTGTTTTAACTTTTTCCTCAAATAATTTATAACATATTACCCCCGCTAAAATGTCATAGCTCTGATGGCAGTGTTTTGAAATTTGACCGTACTTTGGAGAGCTTGTCAGACGATTTTTACGGAAAGAAAAATAGTCCAAAATACTTTGATAAAAGTAACTAAAATCACCTTAAAAACAGTTTTTGAAGACATTGAAGGGCTTCAAACATCGATTTTAATCAATGTGGGTGAAAAAAGGGTAAAATGGTTTCGTTTTTATAAAGATTTTAAAGCTGAGATTATCCTATACTTTTAGCACCTGGCTTAAAACAGTACAGGAGGGTATAGAATTTTGTAGTACACTCGGATGGCCAGCCATCACCAACAACAGCATTACTAACACGGCTGTCATCAGTCCGATAGTATTACGGGGAGTACTAAGGTTGGGCATCCATTTTTCAATTTTTGCATTTTTTGATATTTTGCATTTGTGTGCTGTCAGAGGACTTCGTTATCTTAGCATATACACTTGGTTAAATGTCATTTATCATCATGAGTAAAATGTGGTGGCCTAAAATTCCAGACGACACTAATTGGCCGATCAATGTAGGCTAATTGCACCATTGTGTTTCAACCAATTACCTCATACGTTAGAGATGACAACTGGCCTTTAAGTGTATGGAATCTGAGGTCGACGTCGACCTGAGATTTAGAGGCATTTTTCGTAACAAAATACTCACCTTGGAAATTTTCTATTCACATGGATATTGTATGAATGTCTGCCGAGAGATATTTACTTTTTATAAATCCACACAAAAACAATTATGATAAAGGTAATTTCCTAAAAATAGATAAATTTCACACCAATCCACATCAAGTTCTCAGAGAAGTTTTCGTAAGTGATTGTATGCAGTTTGTCAAACAGGTCAACAACGTAATGTACATATAACAATAGCCAATCAAGGACCAGGAAAGTTAGTACAGTCCTTCGGTATCGTTCATTTGATTGAGGCTAAGCCACTTCCTGAGGGAGCCAGAGGCTAAGAAGGCTGATTAATTTGAAATGGATCAAAATCAAATCAAATGTGAAAATCTTCAGTAACAAATGAAAATAATAACAATAATGATTAATAAAACTATAAAAGAACATTTAAATGAGTAAACTGACTGTTTTATTTTTCTGTAATACAGTTGTCAGAAAATTTATGAATAATTATATGTAAATAAGTTGTTGATTCAGGTTTGAATCTTTTTTTAGGTTATATTATGTAACAAGTTTATTTAATGTTGATTCGTGTTGGTTTTTTCTGTGGTTATGTGCAGGGGTGTAGCTAAGAAATTTTATTAGGGGAGTTGTGAATAAATATTTCCTGGCAAAATCTTTGATGCCGTAGTAGCGCAAAGTGCTAGCCCAAATGGCGTGGGGAGCTAGGGGCCAGCCTTAGGACCCCAAGTATGGTCCAGGGGCAAAGCCCTGGTAGGGGTCCAGGGGCGAAGCCCCCGGAAGCTCTGCGATTTTAAGCATTTTCTGGCTGATATTTTATCTAAAATCAACACAGATTTACACAGTAGTATCACCCCAAAACAGCATGGAAACTCAACTATCTAGGCCCCCAATACGTTTCCATTTTTCATGGGGACTTTTTGTTTTAAAACTGAAACACTGGCGTTCATTTAGGTACCATTTGTCTAATGATCTGAGACATTTTGTCGGTGATAACATGCAATAATTTGTGCATAAATGAGTATGCACACCTACGCAGGTACGATATATGTGTTTTTAAACTTCAAAAATATCTTTTCTACAATGTTTCCACCAAATGTGCAACAATTTTCTGCACAAATACCCAAGGGATTTAGGCTTTTAAAGGAGACTGATTTTACTCTGGCTGAACAGTAAACTGCTTTCTTTTCACCGTCAAACTGGTTGTTAAGATTTACAGATGTTAGTATGGCATTATTCTGAATACTCGAATACGCCACCAAAATTTTTTATGAGTTGGAGAAAAATATCTGAAACTGAAGTTGAACATGATAAAACACAAGATTTTTGTGAAAATCAGCCTGCATAAAGCTACGGTTGTGAATTGACGGTTTATTTTAAGAAAAAGAATAGAACGTTTGTCATTGGAGTCGATGGGAAATTCAACATCTCTGCAATAATTTGTCTCTAATTTCATAATTACTGAATGAGATTGCATGACTTCTCGAAATGTTATTATTTATCATGTTGTACAAATTTGAAAGAATTAAGTGTTGTGAACTTTGAGGCCGAAGTTGTTGTAGAAGTTTTTCAAAATGGCCGCCATTTTACCCGATTTGAGGTCAAAATCTTGTATTTTTGAAGGGGATGGAAATAGGTTGTGACTGTATTTGTGGGCTAGGCTGATGTGTTAGGCATTGGTCTTAATCATAGTTGTAAAAATTTTAATTTGTTTTCATTCCTTTTCTAAAAACACAAAAAAGATGAAAAAATGGTTGATTTTCCCATGGACTTAATAATAAGTGACCCCTCTGCAGAGGAAACTATTGTGCCCTACAGAGTCACTTCATGGCTACCATAGGGGTCATTGGCATTAGGCTGCATCAAAAAAAAACTCAAATTTGTTGAATTTGGATACTTAATCAAAACTTCCTGCATTCCTGGTCATGAAACTTAAAACTTGCAAGATAAATTCCTAAACAAGCCATTCCCTGTATAAAAGGTGCAAAATCACAGAAAACGTTCCTCAAATTTATACAACTTCTTCTTAAAATGAATGATTTTTAAAATAATTTTTCCAGTTTTGTTTCTAGTTTGTCTCTGAGGACAATAATTAGTCTATCAAACAAATTGTTCACCCTTTCAAGTGTTTTTAAAAAAGAGAACATTTTCTTCTATTTATTCTTGAGATTATTAATTATCAATTAATTATGTACAAATGAATGAATGAGACTTTTCTGTATATACAGTATATGCAATCAATACGAAAATAGATTAATGTATTTTTATTTTCTGTCTTTTAAAGATTTTTCAGTGGCACCAGATTTTGAATAACTCTAGCATTGTTATGCTTCTCACCTGATGTGGAAACATGGACATTCCAGTGCGTCACACGCTGAGTGCAGCAAGTCTTCCAAGTATCACAGAATTTAGTGAACCAATCAGTGAAGTAGATGAAATCGAGAGTGTAAGTGTGATTTTAATGTGATGCTCAACCATGTTTTTCTTGAACATCATTATCCTGTATGCCAATGTCACAAGGATGGGGGTATCCTAGTGGTTCCGGAGGCCTGGTTCGTAGGGTGCCCATAAAAATAAAGAAATGGAATAATCGTTCAAGATATAGGTAGTGACAGACTTTTTTTTAACTTTTCGAACTTTGTAACGTATGGAGAGCTCCCCGTTTTGAAAATCTTGGATCTGTCACAGCTTTGAACAGCTGTGTAATCAACTATGGTGATATGTCACAGCTTTGAACAGCTGTGTAATCAACTATAGTGATCTGTCACAGCTTTGAACTGCTGTGTAATCAAGTTTGGTGGTCTCTCACAACTTTAAACAGCTGTGTAGTCAACTATGGTGATCTGTCACAGCTATGAACAGCTGTGTAATCAACAATGGTGATCTGTCACAGCTTTCAACAGCTGTGTAATCAAGTTTGGTGATCTGTCACAGCTTTGAACAGCTATGTAGTCAACTATGGTGATCTGTCACAGCTTCGAACAGCTGTGTAATCAAGTTTGGTGATCTGTCACAACTTTGAACAGCTGTGTAGTCAACTATGGTGATCTGTCACAGCTTTGAACAGCTGTGTAATCAAGTTTGGTGATTTGTCACAGCTTTGAACAGCTGTGTAATCAAGTTTGGTGATCTGTCACAACTTTGAACAGCTATGTAGTCAACTATGGTGATCTGTCACAGCTTTGAACAGCTGTGTAATCAAGTTTGGTGATCTGCCACAACTTTGAACAGCTATGTAGTCAACTATGGTGATCTGTCACAACTTTGAACAGCTGTGTAGTCAACTATGGTGATCTGTCACAGCTTTGAAGAGCTGTGTAATCAACTATGGTGATCTGTCACAGATTTGAACAGCTGTTTAATCAAGTTTGGTGATCTGTCACAACTTTGAACAGCTGTGTAATCAAGTTTGGTGATCTGTCACAACTTTGAACAGCTGTGTAGTCAACTATGGTGATCTGTCACAACTTTGAACAGCTGTGTAGTCAACTATGGTGATCTGTCACAACTTTGAACAGCTGTGTAGTCAACTATGGTGATCTGTCACAACTTTGAACAGCTGTGTAGTCAACTATGGTGATCTGTCACAGCTTTAAACAGCTGTGTAATTAACTATCAAATGGGACCCATGTATACAAGAATCCCCTGGCCCCCATTGGGTCTCCGCAGCCCTGCAATGCCATAGAAGTGATATTAGCGTATATTTGATTGTCATGTGACATCTGCAAGAAACTGACTTGCCCACACTCCCCACAGAAATATCAAACAAATATTGCATGTTGGGAAATTGGTTGCTTCAGCTTAACAGATTTCATTGTCAACTGCAAATGCCTCAAAACAGATACAATTTTTTTTGTTATTTTGTAAACCTAAAATATCTGTGTCATGAGTCTGCATTTTTTTACCCCACTCAAGTTTCCTCCGCAAGATGTGCTTTGTGATCAGAGTGTAATAGATTAACATAACATAACATAACAAGATTATGGGCTAAGAAAGGTTAGTCACCCCATAAAAAGCCCAAACTAACACCACCACCACCACAAAAAAAAAAAAAAACCTAAAGTCCCAGAGTTAGTAAAGAACTTATCAATCTTGACTTTGAAATTGTGAACAGAATTGGAGCTAACTACTCGCTCAGGCAAACCATTCCACTCACTAACAACTCTTTGCAAAAAGCTAGAACACTGAATATCTATCGGTGAGAACTCTTTGGTCAACTTCAAACTGTTACCACGTGTCACATGAGGATTAGCTAAAACATGCAAGAAATGATAGGAAGTCAAAGCATCACTACCAGATAGGAACTTAAAAACCTGAATCATATCGCCACGTACTCTCCTCAACTCAAGCGTGGTCAAACCAAGAATTCGCAACCTAGATTTATAAGAGAGATTCCTTACTCGGGAATAAGTCTAGTGGCTCCGAAAGCTACAACACCCCTCTCACCCTTTCTGAATTAAACCAAGCCATCAGCGATGCTGGCTGCACCTCCAAGGGCCCAGATAACATCCCCTATCAGTTTCTGAAACACCTCCCCATCAAAGCCACCACTACCCTACTCACCATCTTCAACCACATTTGGTCCTCACACTCCTTTCCCCCTATCTGGAGGACAGCTATTGTCATCCCGTCCTTAAACCGGGAAGGATAGCACCGACCCACCAGCTACCGACCCATCGCCCTTACTTGCTGTCTCTGTAAAATTATGGAAAAGATCATTAATCAGAGACTAAACTGGTTCCTCGAGACCAACAGAATCCTCTCTCTCACCAAAGCGGCTTCCAAAACGTCGCAATACCCTAGACCAGTTAATTACGCTCGACACCGCTATCCGGGAATCCTTTGCAAAAAGGAACACCTCATTGCCATATTTTTGACTTCGAGAAAGCTTTCGACACTACTTGGAAATACGGCATTACCCGGAAACTTCACACCATTGGCCTCAGAGGCCACCTCCCCATCTTTACTCAAAACT
This sequence comes from Chiridota heheva, assembly GCA_020152595.1. Classification (NCBI taxonomy): domain Eukaryota; kingdom Metazoa; phylum Echinodermata; class Holothuroidea; order Apodida; family Chiridotidae; genus Chiridota; species Chiridota heheva. Next base: position 634,633 of record JAIGNY010001262.1, on the reverse strand, counting down.
TCCTCTCACCCAGGCAGTTCCAAGTTCGTATTGGCCACACCCTCTCCAAGCCGTACCCCCAAGAAGAGGGCGTCCCCAAGGCAGCATCCTCTCCCCACTCTTTTCAACCTGAGCATTAATGACATCGGGAATGACCTTGGCCCCAGCATCAAACGTACCCTCTACGTGGATGACTTCACCATCTTCTACTCCTCCCCTAGCTTTCCTATTGTTGAAAATAGGCTTCAAACCAGCCTCAATCAGCTGCAAGTGTGGAGCAACAATAACGGTTTTAGATTCTCCAAAGACAAGACAGTCTGCATGCACTTTTGTCATTTCAACAACCTCCACCCCAACCCGAACTTTGTGCTCAATGGGAATCGCATCCCTAAAGTTGAAAACACAAAGTTCCTTGGTCTAACTCTAGACCCCAAGCTCACCTACAAGCCACACATCACCAACCTGAAACTAAAATGCAATAGCTCCTCAACCTCCTCCGACTGCTCTCCAACACTACTTGGGGAGCGAACCGCCATGCTCTCTCCTCAAAATTTTCAGGCTCACCATTCGTGCCAAGCTTGACTATGGCAATATTGTTTACTGTGTCGCTCACAACTCATACCTCAACCACATTAACACCATCCAAAATGAAGCCCTCAGGCTTTGTCTAGGAGCCTACAGGACCTCCCCAATCACTAGCCTTCATGTTGAAGCCAACCCCCCTTTCTACTTAGATGTAAAAAGCTTAGCCTCTCCTATGCTTTTAGAGTCCTCACCAACACCCAGAACCCTGTTTACAACCTCATTAGGTACCCCAATTTCTCCTCCCTCTTTGATAGGACTAAAACCCTATCGCCCCCTTCAGCTTACGCATTAAATCAGACCTCTTTCAACTTGGCATCAACCCCGCCACTCTCGGCACCTATTCCTGGCCCACTTTTCCGCCTTGGGCCACCCCCCTTCCTTCTGTCCACCTAGACCTCTCCACTTATAACAAAACTCAAACTCACCCTAATCTCTTCATCAATCTCCACAACCAAATCAAAGACCAACTCTCAAATTACACCTCCATCTATACTGATGGCTCCAAGGAAGGCAACAAGACAGCTGCTGCTGCCATCATCCAAGACATCACCCTCAGTAGCAGACTTCCTGACCACTCATCCATCTTTTCAGCCGAGGCTAAGGCCATTCTCCTCGCCCTCAACTTTATTGAGTACTCTCCTCTTAGTCACTTTGCCATTTTCTCTGACTCAAAGGCTGTTCTTACTTCATTACTCAATCTTAAATGGGATAACCTCACCTGCCACCTCCTCCTCCGGAAACTCTTTTCTCCCACCCTCTGCAGGAAAAGTGTTCGTTTCTTCTGGATACCCAGCCATGTTGGCATCCCTGGCAATGACAGGGCTGATACAGCCGCTAAGCTTGCCCTTAACCTCCTCCCTTCCCCTTTTCCCAAAACCCTCTCTGACATCAAACCGCTTATCGCTTCTCTTGTTCGTGACCGCTGGCAAACCTTATGGAACTTCCAAATTGATAACAAACTCCATGTTATCCAGCCCACAATCCCGATCAAATCCACCATCAACAACCTTTCTCGTATCGACAACGTTCATATTACCCGTCTTAGAATTGGTCACACCCACCTCACTCACTCCCACCTCCTTATTGGTTCCCCCCAACCCCTCTGTAACAATTGCCACTGCATCCTTACAATCCAACACGTTCTCCTTGCTTGCCCCTGTACAACCTTCCCAGAGCTTCTCTCGCTCCCCACAACTCAATTGCTGAGTTCTTCCAAAAAAATCCTCCAGATAAAATAGTCTCCTTCCTTCAGCATGCATCCCTCTACAACCATATTTAATCCTCCTCTTCCATCCCCTCTCTACTCTGTTTTTAGTTTTACCCATGCACCTCCTCTCTCGATCACAGCTTTCTGGCTTTTGTTCTTGAATTTCTCTCATTCTTCCCCTGGTCTCTTTCCTTACTACCTCTAAAATGATCTGACCTCTCAGGCACAATTTGACCTTCGTTGTCGTGGTGCCGTTAAGACCTCATCAAACAAACAAACTAGTGGCTCTTTGTTGAACCTGCTCCAAAATAAACTTATCCTTCTCATAAAAGGGACTCCAAGCCTAAATAACATACTCAAGGTGAGGCCTGACTAACTGCTTATACAAATTAAGAACAACCTCTCTACCAAGAAAACAAAAATTTCTTCTAATCAAACCAAGCATCCTATTTGCCCTTACAGCTGCTAAAGCACACTGTTTAGAAGGCTTCAGATTACTAGTAATGATAACACCTAGATCCCTTTCCTGATCAACACAATCAAGATTTGAACCATCATGCAGTAATCAAAAGCCAAGTTGTTCTGACCAAAATGAAATAACATCTATAATATGATATTATGATGCAAGAAATGAGAACTAGATATGCAGCAGCTACACATAGTTGCTCCCATCCAGAAAAGCCTGCATTGATGACTACAGATTAGTCAAACATTTGCCAAACACAATTATTTTCCAACTGAATTGCATTAACCATCTTGAATGCCTAAACCTGAACCTCTTGCCATCCTGAAACTGAGGTGATATGATACAAACTTTCAAACCTAGCTACAAAATTGTCCACCACACAGGAAACCATGGGCGTAGGAAGAGTCACCTCTCAGGAGAGGCAAAACCCAAACATTTTCCCGGTGACATTTTCCCAGTGGAAACATTACTCTAGTAAATTAAGGTTCTATCAAAAGTTGCTGCTAATTAGATAATCCCCTTCAATTTCTGGGATATTTCCTTATTTTTCAGAAAATTTTCTTCATTTTCAGGAAAATTTATTCAGGTTAAAAAAAATTTGGCCAGTTTTCGGTAAATTTTGGGAAATTTTGTCCAATTTTCGGGAAATTTCACCATATCCAATAATTTTACCACATTTTTCAATTCTATGTTAATAATTTAACCTTCCAACTGGGTAGAAAGCATGCAAATGGGAAGATGAAATCCGCCTAGGGGGAAATATTCCCCTTCCCCGCTTGGAACACCAGAGTCTGTAACTTGATGCTTAATCATTTTAAGTATATGAGGTCACTGCTACAAACTCTTTGTCCAACGTACAAACTCCATCATAAGTTATTTTTTCTACGTATCACCAAAATATGTATGGGTGTCTTACAATAGGGAAAGGGGGAAAATTCCCCTCCCCCAAAGATTTGCCAATTATTATTTTTTGTAATAAAGAATTCAACTACGCTCGATTTGTATGTATGAAAAAAAAATTGTGGTTTGTCTTTACCCCAACATGTTTTTCCCCTCCAACTAAAATCTCTTATAGCCATATGGAAATATGGAACCACCTTCCAGTCTGTGTTGTCAACACAGAAAGATAATCTGGACAAAAATGTTGGTCAGATCCCAGTCTGAAATATGACTACCATGCTGAAATAAATTCCTCTACAGCTTAAATGTCTATTAACCAAATTAAATCAATAGTGACATCAACAGGGAGCTGGGTGTCTGTCGCCAGCTTACTGACCCAATAGAAGACCTTTGAGCTCACCTGAAACCTGATGAGCTACCTAATACTTTGACCACTTTTCATTCATTTACTTTCATTGTTTAGGTTATACACTTGCAGAGGTTGGGTGATGCTGCATTTAAAGAAAAGAACTTCCATCAAGCAGTTGTCTTCTACAGTGAGGCCTTGGAGATAGAAGAAAATAATGTTCACCTCTTGTCCAGACAAGTTCTTGCTAATATTCAACTTCACAATTTCAAGCAAGCACAGAGGGATGCTGAAATACTGGTCAAACTGAACCCACATGTTGCTAAGGTAAACATATTTACATCCATTGATAAGGATCACTAAAATATCACCTTATATTCAGTATTAATAAATATAATAATAAAATATCACCTATATTCAGTATTGAAAAACATAATAATACAATTTCACCTTATATTCAGTATTGATAAACATAAGAAAATATCACCTTATATTCAGTATTCATAAACATAATAAAATATCACCTTATATTCAGTATTGATAAACATAATAATAAAATATAACCCATTTTCAATTCATAAATGAAGTTTTTTTTTTTACAAATGTGTAAATTATTTCAATTTATCCTTGAATTTCTCTAGAAATTTTGTGATTCTGGAGTATATACTTGTATATGTTGTACCACAACTGATTTATTATAGAATTGGAAGAAACAATGACAAGAAATGTTAGACGTGTACATGTTTAAGTATTGTTGTGTAAATCATGAGAGCAATTCCTCTCTTTCCAGTGTCTTTTAAAGTAAAGTCAAGCATTAATATTCAAATATCATGGTTCAATAAAAACTGTTCAAATTTCTTTGGTAAGATTTCAAGGTGTGTTTACAAAGCTGTTGTCATTGTTTTGCATGAAAATAAAGTTGTTTAATTATTGCTTTTAGCAAACTAGAATGTAAAAATTTTTAAGAAAAAATTTACTGAAAAATAAGGCATGATTTCATATGAAGTAAAAATTGTATCAAAACCTGTAGAAGACATGTTTCCACTTAACCTTAACAGGGACACCACCTGCTAGCCTTATGCCTGCAAAAAGGCAGAAAACATCAAAGAGCGATATCGGAATACCTGATTGCAGCTCAACTGGATGTGAAGATCAGATCAGCGATGATATCACGGGTTTCAAACATTGTCGAGAAAATTTGCTTGGTTGAGGTACCTGATATGGGTAAGAGATGCTTTGTATTTGTATGATGCAAATTGGTTTATTACGCTTTTGGGTAACTTGAAAACCTAACCATCAGCTCAGGTGGAGATGGGGTATTACAAGCTTGGTAAACTTTAATGGTTGCAGTCTGAAATTACAATAGCGCCAAACACAGCTCTGGCATTCTTAGGACAGTTATAAGCAGTGCGCTATTTCAACATGTATACAAAAACTAGTGTTTTTTTGTCTGTTTAATTAGGTGAAATGGTTTATGAGGGAGAGCAGTTTAATTTGAAGATCGTTTACATAGGAAACTGTAATTAAGGGGGGAAAGTTAATAAGAAAATTTGATGAGAATTAAAGAAAGCTTAATGGTCTTTGAAGCTGGGAATTACATCTTGCAAAAAGCTCTGCCTTAGTGAGTCTCTGAGTTTCACCTTCATTTCATCATTGACACATCTTTTTTTTAACCCCTAAATACCCAGACCAAGCGTGTCACTCTTGATTTGGGACATACTTTTTCAATTTTTTTTTTTTTTTTTGTCAAATAGGCCCACAGCAGGTGATCTTGGTATCATTTAAAAGAGCTTGAATAGTTCTTTCAGAAAATATAAATTTTTGATGGGGGTTATTTAAAGAATTTTACAGAAAAATAGATTGAAAAAAAGAGAATTAAAAAAATGCACAAAATTTAATGAAAAAACTTTGTTTTCTTTCCAAAAGCTTACTTGCCATACTTCCAGACCTAGCTTTTGCTTGAAAAGCCGTGAACAACTGTCAAAGACATTAAAGTATCCAATTCCGGTCGAATTTTGACTGCCCTTATCATCAATATCTTTTTTGGCAAAATTTGTGCAAATTTGATGATTTGTAGCCTTTTTGAAAGCAAAATTTTGAAAAAATTGTAAGTTCTGATCGCAATACACCTACCATACACAAAATGTATTGTAAGAAAGGCCAAGCCATGTACTTGTGATTGATATCAAAAAGGGCAAGTACTCTAATCCTATCTGGATTTAAGTAATGATAAAGCTTCCACTTTCACAGTCAGTCACTTTGGTCTAGTGGCAAGTCTCTGTGCACAGCATGCAGATGACCCGCGTTCGATCCCCGCTATTGTTTTTGTGCTAGTAATTACAGTGGTGATTATTATTTATTTTTTTCATTGTTTTTGCATGTTTTGCTTTGAGAACAAAATTTAGACTGGTATCAATAGAAAGGAAATCTCAGAAACAATCTAAATATGTAAAAAAATCCTCATTTTTCATTATAAACAAGAAAAAAATACAAGCTCAAAAAAATTGGCCTAATTTGGCCTAAAATGTGCAATTTTGCATAATTTTGTCAATATTTTCTTTAATTTGACTTTTTTATTGAAAAGTTTGTTGTCTTAATATTTATATAAACTAAAATTGTAGAAAACGAAAGCCAAAGTTATGAAAATTATTTTTGAACAAAAATTTCCTAAAATGTTTTGTCACTTTTTGAACCCCTGGTTCTTTAAGGGTTAATACGGTATTTCATCATCACAATATTTCCATTGTATATTTCCTGTGTATTTTTCCTTTGTATTTTTTCTTATTATTGACTTTTGAGTTCATTGTAAGTGTTTATCCCTGATAAATTTCACTGAAATTTTATCAGTCTGCAGTTTGTGCTGGGCATTGTCTGTAATGTAATTTAAAGTTATACATACATCTCAAGATTGGTTAGTAAAGGCTAATTTTGGGGAAAAGTTATTTTGGAGTAGGTATTGTTTCTATATTTGTAAGATTTGTAATTAATTATTTGTTGTTATGGAACTGTACTGATGAAATAATAAAATGAAAATGATCATCATCAGAAATGTATTCATGTATTATCTTTATATTATCTTGACCTTAGATGACCTTACATCCATCCAGAAGCTCCTGCTTATCGGAGGAATCCTGGTTGATGCAAGAAAGCACCAAGTCAGCATGGAAGTTTTCCTGGCAGTTATAGGAATGAAACCTGACTCAGCTCCTGAAGAACTTGCAGCTTTGCTTAATCTATCAAGGAGTTCTGAATCTCTCGGAGACAAAGAAAAATCCTTGGATTTATACCGGAACTGTCTCACGGCCGCATTACATCACAAAGATGCTGAGTATGAAGCTCAGTGTTATATCCGTATGACAAAGCTTTGCTTCGACTTACAAGATTATCAAGAGGCAACACTCTACGCTATAAAACTTGTAGCTCTTTGTAAAGACTTGACAAGACTTAAAGTATCTAATGAAGGAGTATGGAAGCAAGTTACAAGAGAGGTGCATGAAATGCTGTGTCTTTTATATAGAGGGATGGGAAATTTGAAGAGTTCACTTTACTTTGCTGAACAGTACCTAAAAGATATCAAAGGACATGTTCAGGATCCGGAAATCTCTAGCAAGGCTTCACTTTTGGCTGGATTTCTGCAAGAAGAAAACAGCCAATATTTAGATGCTGTAGAACATTACAATGATTATTTTAGCATTGTTAAATCCCAGAACGATAGGGTCAGCATGGCTAGGGCCTATGGATGTTTGGGAAGAATGTATCATAAGCTACATCATTATGCATTAGCTATTTCTTACTACGAGCAGCAAATGTTGATGTGTGAGAGGCGGGATCAGAATCCTATGCTTGCTGCTGTCTTAAAACAATTGGCGGAAGTACATGAAGAATCTGGTTGTAAAGATACTGCTTTGGAATTTCTTAATAAACTTCTTGTAGTCAGCAGGAAGCTGGATGAATTTGAAACGGAGGTTGAGGCCTATCTGAGCATAGGATTGCTTTATGAAAGCTTTGGAGGGAATCACCATGCTTTATATAACTATAATTCAGCCTTGAGGTGTGCCGAAAATGCAAAACTTTTGGATCTTAAACAGGTGTGTGGTATCAGAATCGCAAACTTGTTGGTGCAGTCCAAGGATCGTGGAGAATTGCAACAAGCTCTAGCCTTTGTTAAGAAAGCTCAGAATTTCTTTCAGGAGAAAGTCCATCACATTAAAGAAAAGAAAGGAAACGTACCCAATCAATGCAGAGAACTTTTACAGAGAAGCGTTCTGCTGCATCAGGAGTCTTTGTACAAATTAGATTTCCAGCTTCAAGCTTTAGAAGTTTGTGAGCAGTTTTACAAAAGAAAGTTTAGCCAGAATGAGAGACAAGTGGTAAAAGAGAAAGATAGCAAAAGCTTAACTGCGATTGATTTACATAATGAAAATTCAATTGAAGATGTATTTAAAATTGTAAATAAGCTAAATCAACCAGTTATATATCTATGCTTGTCAGATGGTTGCATTTTCCAGTGGGTGATTTTGCCAGATGAGGGGTGTGTTTTTAATTCTTTCAAAAGAATTTCTGATGGAGTGGGATGTGAAAGCTTGAACTTGACATCAATCTTGTCTGCATTCAGGGATTCAGAAACACAAGATGCATATTCATGCGAGTTTAGGGCTCTCAAGAAGGCTGATTCATTAACCCTGCAAAAACAGAATCAAAATGAAATTTTATCCAAACCAAAAGCTGATAACTTGCTTACTGGATCAAAATTATTTCAGAAGAAATGGGTGATAAACGAACTGAAGAATATGAAGCTGGTGTGGATCAAACTTGGGACGAGGGAAGTGGTAGAGATGGAGGAACTGAAGGACGTGTAACAGATGCTGAGCAATCTGCTGAAAATGAAACTGGTGTCCAACAGACTGGTTTCCAGCAAACTGGTGTCCAGCAAACTGGTGTCCAACAAACTGGTGTCCAACAAACTGATGCCCAACAAAGTGATATAAAACAAACTGGTGTCCAACAAACTGGCATCCAACAAACTGGCATCCAACAAACTGGTGTACAACAAACTGGTGTACAACAAACTGGTGTACAACAAACTGGTGTACAACAAACTGGTGTACAACAAACTGGTGTCCGACAAACTGAGGTCCAACAAACTGATATCGAACAAACTGTTGTCGAACAAACTGGCATCCAACAAACTGGCATCCAACAAACTGGCATCCAACAAACTTGTGTACAACAAAGTGGTGTGCAACAAACTGGTGTGCAACAAACTGGTGTCGAACAAACTAGTCACATTCAGAAGGACATAAAAGAAGCAGGTGGAACAGAACCTGCAGCCTTAAATTTGGTTTCATGCCCAGTACATGTGCAAGTTGATACTCAGAAGTTGTTTGTTGATGAGGTTTTTCAGCAAACTCTTCAGAATGACCCAGAGGGCTGCTCTTCCAGCTTGGAATTACCTCCTGAGTTAGATGCAAATGACAGTAATACTCAAAGTAACCTACAAAACAATACTTCCAATCTCAAGCATGATACACCTACAAATGCTGTGCTACATTCAAAACAAATAGAGGATAATGTGCAATCTGTATTGCACAATATTGAGTCGTGTACTGAAGGGAGTATTCCCTTGCAGCTTAAAGAGAAGAAAAATCATGAGGATGCCCGCTGTAATTCCTTACAACTTTTATACAAAATTATAATTAAACCATGCGAGCATTTAATTACAGGATGGGGAGAATGTGCAATAATCGCTGATGATGAACTGTCTCAGATTCCTTTTGACTCCCTAGAGAATGAACGAGGACAGATCATCGGAGAATACCTGAGAATTAAAGTCATGACCTCTCTCCAGGTCCTGGCAGACATGTGTCAAAGGTCAAAACAAGACATTGTTGACCATTCACTGCAGAGGCATACTGGTACCAGGACCAGCCCTTCTCATCCCTTTTATTTGGACAAATTACATCGAGTTGTTGTTCCCCCGATTGACAGACCTCACCTGCTGGTCAGCAGTTCCATACTAGAAGCTCCTGTGATGGCCCAAAACAATTCCAAACCGGCATTTATCGCATTTGACAGGAATTCATATAATGAAAAGAAAGTCGATAAAGATTACGTCACTGATATGGAGCAAAGGTATTTATCAAAACCTGATCTAAATCAGAGTACTTTGATTTCAAAAAGTTGGAGCGGAGTGGAAGTACTAGCAGCCAGAGAGGATGGGGTGCAAGTTTATGCGCAACCTACAGGGATAGGACGTGTGTTAGTCATGGGTAGTCCCAACCTGTCAAACAGACTAATGTGGCAAGGAAAGGTAATTATTCCTATGTCCCTCTTAATTTGGGAAAACAAGATTATTATTGATTTAGTTTAGTGTTATATATATTGTTTCAGATTTAGGAGATTTGAATATCTAAACAGTAGAGAGGCAAGAACAGAGTAAACTGTATTCCAAATCAAGTATACAAGTGGGAAAGAAGGAGATAATTTGCATGAATAAATCAATATATCGCTAGAAGAAATTATCATTGAGTGATAATACTGCTGGGATATGAATAGGTAAAACACTTTTGTCGGGACACAAAGGGCACAGACGTGTAATGAGGTAGAAAATATTAATTACAAGTTTTTTTTCGACCAATCAAAAATGTCGAATTGTATTGTATATGATTGTGCATGTTAACATGATAACTGGCCTTTGAGGTATCAACGTGCATCTGGGATTAGTTTCCTCTTGCAATATGAGCACATATGGACTTTTTCATTGAAAATCTGATGGATTTGAATCCGTCAGTTTTTACAAGAATGAAGGAACAATAACAAGTCTTCCAAAATATATGCAGATAAACATTTTCAATTAGTATTAAACAGGCTTAGGTTAAGGATTTCAGTTACACATGCAAAATTATTACTGTATTGGATCTATTTAAAGAAAGCCTTCAGAAAAAAAACTACTTGTAGCTTGCATGATAGAGAGGATAGAAATTTTGTTAATGCTGTTTATCAATTATAACAATAGACCGTTTTAATCCAATTTCAGCTGAATGTGATTACTTTATTACTTTTACCAATCAAATTCTGGAGGAATTTTCCTTTGTTAATCAACCAATCAACTGCAGTTTTTAGATGAAAAGTTATAAGCAACAATGTATGTGTGTGTGTATTACCTTCACATGTGATACATGCATTTGTGAAGCATTTCTTTATAAGCTTGGTCCCATACCATGCATAATTTGTGCAGAAGGCCCAGATTCCCCAGTATTTGATTGGTCAATAAGATTTCCCCAGTATACTATTGGACCATTATGGTCACATGAATTTTGGGCCATGTGACATTATTTAAATTAGTTTTCCAGCATTTGCTGATTCAGATTTGAAAAGGTCTATAGGATTTCAATGAGTGCATCAAAATAGTGATAACTGTCGCAGTGCCGTTAGACATCAACAAACCAAAAAAAACAGTGATTGGAAATGATAGGGAAAGAAGGTGAGATAAAATCCAATCTTATAACGTGTTGGACTTACTACATATCAAAGTTTTCACCATTGTGTTAAAAAGTGACCTCACACTTTACAGTGTGATGTCATACTTGTTGATCAAAGACAAATTTGATGTATTTCTTTGAAAATTAATTACCTTTTTCTAAAATATTGGAAATATTTGTTTCATTATTGACAAGAAGATGATTGCCCATCTGCCCATGTACCTTACACTCTAATGTTTTGTAAAAATACATATATGTTTGTCTTGGATCTGCAATTACAACATCACACTTTTTACTGTACCTTTTCAACACACTGGTGAAATCTTTGAAATGCAATAACTCCTAAGCGGATTAATATATCAAAATGGTTGTTACACCAATTTGTTTCTTCTATTATATAAATGAGTTTAAAATTTGATAGGAAGAATTCTTAAAGATGTTGTTTTCAGTTGGGTTATGATATTGAATTTGTTACAGAGCTGGAGACCACTTGGAGATCTTACTGAAGCACAGAAGGAGGCCCATCGAGTGGCCGAGCATCTTCAAACCAAACCATGGGTCAACTCATTGATGACCAAAAACAACGTTTTGTCACAGCTAGAAAAGTCCACTGTCATTCACATTGGTAAGTACAGTAGTTCAATCAATCAATCAATCAATCAATCAATCAATCAATCAACGTTTTAATAAAGAGTTTGGGAGACAGGACACATATTTGATAATTATTTATTTGATCTGGTAGAACAATCAATCACTGATTAACTTTTGTTGAATACTTGTAGAGAAATTTATTCAATATTGGTATTGATTCCCAAATGAAATATGCCTTCTGCATACACTATGTCTGACTTTATAATTCTTTGTAAAACTAGATGATAAGTGGAAGGATATCAAGATTTATATGGATATATAAACACCTATATACCCTGATATATGGCAGATATAAAATAGACACCTATATACCCTGATATATGGCACATATAAAATCATATTTTTTCAATTGTTTTTCAATTATAATCTTTGTATTGTAATTTTAAGCTCGACTATTTGAAGAGTAGTAGAGCTATTCTACTACCCCCTGGCGTCGGTGTTAAGCATCGGAGTCGGTGTTAAGTGTCGGTGTCAGCATCCGGTTAAAAGTTTTTGTAAAGTTTTGCTTAAAGTTTTTGGTTAGAGTTTTTGGTTAAAATTTTCATTAGTTATGAATAGTGTACATTCATGTAACTTGGCATAGGGGCAGAGGACATGGGTACTGTTCAAATGAGCCTAATTGGAGGGTTGTGTGTGCATACTAATTAGCTTATTTGCATAACAATAAACATATTTGTTTGGTTAAAGTTTTGATTAAAGTTTCTATAACTGAAGTTATGAATGGTGTACATTCATGTAACTTGGCATAGGGGTAGAGGGCATGGGTACTGTTCAATTGAGCATGATTTGGGGGTTGTGTGTGCATACTAATTAGCTTATTTGGATAACAATGAAAATATTTGTATCTATGATATGTCTTGAATTAAAGTGGGAGTGGGGATTTTGTTTACACAAATGATCATATATGTGAAGAGCATTCTCTACACTTAATGCTGAGCTGTAATGTGCATATTAATTAGGTTATTTGCATAACAATATACTTTTAGAAATTATTTAAGTTGAGATAATAAATTGTTACTTGGTATAGTGATAGATGGCATTGGAACTGTTCAGTTGAACATGATTGGGGGTTGTGTGTGCATACTAATTTGCTTATTTGCATAACAATGAAAATATTTGAATCTATGATATTTCTTTAATTAAAGTCTGTGTGGGGATTTTGTTTACATAATGATCATATATATGAAGAGCATTGTCTACACTCAATGTAGGGCAGGGTGGGGTGGGATGTTGGTCAGGATGCATTGGCATGTCAGACAGGGTGGATTGGCATTAGAACAGGATGGGTTGGCATGTGGAAGAGGGTGGGTTGGCATGTGTAATAGGGTGGGTTGGCATGTGTAATAGGGTGGGTCGACAAGTGGGGCAGGGCGGAATGGCATGTGGTGGGGTGTCATCTGGATTTCAGTCGTGATGGCATGTGGGTCATGCAAGTTGTGGAATGACATACAGTATCTAGTTTTCAGGTGTGATTGCATGGAGTATAGACGTGGAATGACATTTGGGACAGGTTGGGGGGATGGAATGTGGGACAGTCTGAATATGCATTATTAGGTGAGGGGATTTGTATCGTTTCCAATGTCTCGTTTGTCATACGTTAAGCAATATTGTTTCGCATAATTTTGCTTTAATGTTATTGTACATTTTTCATGCTGCTTGACTTTGCTTGACACACAGTTTCTTAAATTGGAAGTTGTATTATAATATTACAATCCAGGATGTAGTTCTGTGAATGTGTAAGAGTTGGCAGGGTACAGGTTGGAAAGGGGGCTTAATGACATTCTTTCATTTACATTGACAAGTAAGAGCCTCTCCTTTCTTTGTTATTCAATTAATATAATTAAAAGAGGTGTTGTACTTATAAACACTGCTAGCTTTGACATGTTTTCTGAGTTACTGAATGAGGTAACCTTAAGCTTTTGTTTTGTCTTAAAATATCTGGGAAAACTCAAAGGTATTTTGAAGCTTGAAGTAAAATGTTGTGAAAATTAACAAAGCAAATGAAAATGTAAGTGCATCTTTCAAAGCTTAATTAATTTGAAATCATGCCCCTGCTACCCTATTTCTGCATATTCTTACCTCTATAAGCCCATTATCTATCCTAGCTCTGAATAGTCTAGCATACTGTCCTTCTGACACTTCTTGTTCCTTATAATTTCCTGTTCAGCACTTGTACTATATTTTTCTTTTGTTTCACTGTTTAGCACACTGATATCTTGTGTAATATTTATGTGCTTTTTAAGAATTATATTATTATTGTTGTTGTCGTTGTTGTGTTGTTGTTTTTGTTGTTGTTGTGTTGTTGTTGTCATTATTATCATTATTTCTACATTTGAGAGATTATATAGGTATAAATTTGTTTTTGTATCGTTTTACAGCCACTTATGGTTGCTGGGAGAATGGAGTACTAGCGTGCACCCCAGACTTGATGGATGATACTGACAGACTTATCTCAGAGGATGAGTGGCTGATCAGAGTGGAGGACATCTTGGGCTTACAAATGGAGGCACAGCTTCTTGTGCTGAGTGGTTGCTATGGTTACAGGCATCGCAATATTGGATTACCACTGATCAATGCATTTTTAGCAGCAGGTTTGTGATCAGCTTATTTAGTTGTAAACAAACTTAGTTGTGGAATGCACGAATATGGATCATTGTTTGTTTTTTTCCTTCTGTAAATCATGTTTTTGGCTAAATAATAATGTTTTGGCCAAATAATATTTGGAGGGGGAGCAAATTATGTTTTTTGGCCTATTATTTAATTTTTTGGACTTACTTCATTTTTTTGTTTTTTTGGTCAAACTATGTTTTTTGGCCCAATTATATTTTTTGGCCCAATTGTATTTTATTTTGGCCAAACTATGTATTTTGGCCAAACTATGTATTTTGGCCCAATTATATTTTTTGGCCCAAATATGTTTTATTTTGGCTAAAAAATAATACATAGGTATAAAAATAATTACAATACATACTGTAGGTACAACAATACATAGGTATTTTGGCCAAAATATGTATTTTGGCCAAACTATGATTTTGGCCAAACTATGTATTTTGGCCAAACTATGTATTTTGCCCCAATAATATTTGTTGACCCCAATTATATTTTTTGGCCCAATTATGTTTTATTTTGACCGAACTATGTATTTTGGTGTATTTTGGCCAAACTATGTATTTTGGCCAAATCATGTATTTTGGCAAAACTATATGTTTGGCAAAACTATGTGTTTTGGTCAAACTAGGTTTTTTGGCCAAACTATGTATTTTGGCCTAATTATTATTGGCCAAGGTGAGGCAGTCTTTTTTCATATTTGATGTAACCGGAGTACCTGGATTTCCTTCTACATTCCTTATTGACACATGCTCTAAAAGTAGAATTTTTGAAGCGAAAGGTATATGGAGATAGAGAGACAATGTAAAATCTATTCAAAAGCATGAAATAAGCAAAGCTTCCCACTTAACTCAGTGAAAACATTTTACAGCTTTTTTTGAAATCTTGCACTAATTTTTATGCAGATTTGTGAAGTATTAATTGCAGGGTGTCTTTGTATTAAAATGTATATCATAATTCTTGAAGCAATGAAGCTAATTCTGGCCAAACATTTTTGAGTCTTTACAATAACCCTCTGCAATTACAGCAGGATTATTTCCCACCATTTTCAGCGACAGAAAAATAGGATTTTGTTTTAAATTAATAACAGAAGCATTTTGAACTGTCTGCCTTGTCATACATGAAAATAAAAAAAAAATGATATCAGTGTGTGTCATTTTATGGTGCAAGCTATCTTATGAAGAAGAATCTCCAAAACAGATATTGGCAAAATTATAATAGATTCCATCATAGAACGCTGTAAGAGATTTTATTGGAGGGGTAAACATGGTTGGGGTGAAGGGGGGGGGAGGAATGAACATCCTTTGCATTATGTATATAATTCAGGGTTGTTTGTTTGATTTAATAACAAGAAAAACAATGTTTATCACATCTTTGGATTCCATCTTGCTCAACAGATCAATAAACAAACAAAAATGGAATTTGAGAGATTCCTTTATGTGGATATTGAATCGCTTATATGATTTTGTTTTATCTAATGTGTTCTACAGGTGTGCAGTGTGTGATGGTTAATTTGTGGTCAGTTTGTGATGTTGCCAGGGAGAAATTCTTCTTTCATTTCTACTCATCTTTACATACCGGTAAACACGTCTCACAAGCCATCGTGGAAGCTAAATGTGCTGTGAAAGGGGATGCAAGGTAAAGTCTTATCATTTTAAATTGAACAGATTTTTGGTGTTTTAGGTTTGGGGGTTTCTAAGCCTCTGACCGTATGAAAAGGTTGTGTGTATGTCAGGGTCCACACTTTCTCTGAATCAACAATTTCCAGAAAACTAATTTAAATAATTTCACATAACTGAAATTTATGTGTCCACAATGGATCAATGGTAAAATAGGCGACTGGGGGATTCTTGTCCGTGCTGCACAATTCACGGATGGTAAGGGACCAAGTATATACTTTCAAAGGCTAATCGTACATGCGTTATGCATGAAGGTAATATGTGTGTGCATCGTTGCTAACAACCTTTCTTCTAGCAACTGTGCACAGTTGATTGGTCGGGTAACTGAAGAATTTATGTTCTGCTAAACTGGGTTTGCAAAGGGTCAGATAGACAAAGTTCATCTGCTGAAACAGAGACTAGGGCAAGCTTTTTGCTGCCTATGAATCCACCCATATTTGCTTTTTGATGTGTTTGAATCTTCCAATGTTTTCTTTTAGTTGCCTATGAATTTGCCCATGTTTGCTTTTTGCTGCCTATGAATCCGCTCATATTTGCTTTTTGATGTCTATGAATCCACCCATATTTGCTTTTTGATGTGTTTGAATCTTCCCATGTTTTCTTTTAGTTACCTATGAATCCGCCCATGTTTGCTTTTTGCTGCCTATGAATCCTCCCATATTTGCTTTTTGCTGCCTATGAATCCGCCCATATTTGCTTTTTGCTGCCTATAAATCCGCCCATGTTTACTTTTTGCTGCCTATGAATCCGCCCATATTTGCTTTTTGATGTCTATGAATTTGCCCATGTTTGCTTTTTGATGTCTATGAATCCGCCCATGTTTGCTTTTTGTTGTCTGTAAATCATCCCATGTTTGCTTTTAGTTACCTATGAATCCATCAATGTTTGCTTTTTGCTGCCTATGAATCCGCCCATGTTTGCTTTTTGATGCCTATCAATCCGCCCATATTTGCTTTTTGCTGCCTATGAATCCGCCCATGTTTGCTTTTTGATGTCTATGAATCCTCCCATATTTGCTTTTCACTGCCTATGAATCCGCCCATGTTTGCTTTTTGCTGCCTATGAATCCTCCCATATTTGCTTTTTGTTGTCTATGAATCCGCCCATGCTTGCTTTTTGCTGCCTATAAATCCGCCCATATTTTAGGTATCATTAATGTTTTCAAAGAGCATTACCAGATATTGCTGCAATGTAAATCATTCCTCATTTAAGACCATTGATGGTCAGCCATCATACATACCATATCAATTGTTCATTGTTAGCTATATATATATATATATATATATATATATATAAAGTGTCAGGTACATGAGCAGATGGGCAAATCATGTTTTTGTAGAAAATCACGCCCTAGACTGAAGCAAATTTTTCTACAGTTTGAATAAAATAGGACTTCAAGATTTCATAAAGAAGACCGACCCCATTGTAAACTAAATCATATGTGAGCAGAAGTCAAAACAATATTTAATATCTCTGTCTGAGTTTCTAAAACATTGCTCATGTTCGTCATACAGCAGTCATTATCCTCTTCAATAATTAGTTGGTTAACTTATGCTCTGTATTGATATTTGGATTATATTCCCCAGGTTTTCAGACCCTCATTTCTGGGCATCATTTTGTGCATTTGGGACAGATCCGTTCATTGATCTCATGAGCATCAAATCTTCCATGTTGGACCAACACTTGAATGAGAAGCTGCTTAAGTCCCATCCAAAACACACTCTCAATCTTCCACAGAAAAATGACTCTGGTAAGAAGGAAGAAGTTTTTCTTTAACTTATTGTACAGTTGGGCTATTTTAAGATAAGGAAAACTAGCGTGTACTACATGTTCTTATCTACAAAATAATAATTATGATAATAATACAATAGTACTTCATTCAGTGTTATATGGTGCTTTTCTACAACAGAAGAAAATAGGCTATAAACCAGGAAATCATAAACATGAAATTAGGCTATAAACTGAAAATAACTATAAATCATGTATAAATAAAATAGGCTATAAACCATGAAAATATGCTTATCAACCATGAAAATATGCTAAGAACCATGAAAATATGCTATAAACCATGAAAATAGGTAAACCATGAAAATATGTTATGAACCAGGAAACTAAATAGGCTATAAATCAGGAACATAGGCTATAACCATGAAAATAGGCTATAAACCTGAAAATATGTTATAAACCAGGAAACTAAATAGGCTATAGGCCAGGAAAATAGGCTATAGACCAGGAAAATATGCTGTAGACCAGGAAAATAGGCTATATACTAGGAAAATAGGCTATAGACCAGGAAAATAGACCAGGAAAATAGGCTATAGACCAAGAAAATAGGCTATAGACTGGGAAAATAGGCTATAGACCAGGAAATTTACTATAAACCATGACAGGCTATAAACCAGGAAAATAGGCTATAGACCAGGAAAATAGGCTATAGACCAGGAAAATAGGTTATAGACCAGGAAATATACTATAAACCATGACAATAGGCTATAAATCAGAAAAATAGGCTATAAACCATGAAAATAGGCTATAAACCAGGAAAATAGACTATAAACCAGGAAAATAAGCTCTAGACCAGGAAAATAGGCTATAGACCAGGAAAATAGGCTATAGACCAGGAAAATAGGCTATAGACCAGGAAAATAGGCTATAGACCAGGAAAATAGGCTATAAACCATGATAATAGGCTATAAACCATGAAAACTCTCTATAAAACATAAAATATGCTATAACCCATAAAATAACAAAAGGTTGCATCAAAATTCAGTTAACAAAGTGACCATTTTACAGCCTTTTTTAATTTTAAGGCCTTATTATGATATCTCCATCATACCTGTATTAATATTTATCAGGAGAAAACAGTCTGATGATTTGCAGTGACCGAAATTTGGAAATGAAATGAAAGAAATTACATTAAAAGTATTTAGTTCTACTCTCTTTCGTACATAGCAATATATTATGTTGCCAATATGACCCCATAAAAATAGTTAAAATATGAAAGAATCACAAGAGTTCTTTCAATATTAGAAATGGCTTTGCCCAAAACCAGGAACATCTCAACCTGCCTTCAAATGGAGCAGAGCCAGTCGGAGTAAAAGTTATTTATTTCTTTGTTTCCCAAAGCACAAAACTGTATACAGTTTCACCTTGTCCAAGATTCCTTCAAAATATCTACTCCCACAGGTGTTACATGGTATTTTAGTCACACACATCGGAATATAATGGTATTCCTTTGTAATAAAAGTGTACCTGTAATCAATGCTGGCATTATCTTTGCTGCTGAGGTGAAATGAAATATGAGCATAGAACTATTAATACCTCAATGTTATGATGGAAAGCTAATCTTGTGGAAAGATGCAGTTAATTTGTGGCTTGAAAATTGCAGGCCAAATTTTTAAGCAGTGATTTTACTAATGAAATTATACATGAATCACCCCGATGCTATATGGGGAAGTCCCTCAAGTATTATTCTAAATAAAACCCACTCCCAAATACTTGGGCGTTTAAGGTTTAATGCTTGAATTATTTACAAAGAAATTTTGCCTATAGTTCAGATCTGTCATTTCCATTTATATCCCTCGCACAATTAAATTTACAAATCAATCTAAATGATTAATGTTGTGTTGATTTAGCTTGACTATAGCTTTTAGCTCGATACAAAGCATGTAGTATTATCATTATATATTGTTTACAAAGATAACACTATATTAAGTAGAATGGGTTTTCCGTGATTGGGCCATTCTGTGGCTGGTCACACACGTAACATAGCAGAGAATGGCCTCAGTGGATCCCTGGGTTATTCCAGGATTCCACTGGGGCCATTCTGTGACTGGTCACACACGTAAGTAACATAACAGAGAATGGCTCCAGTGGACCCCTGGGTTCTCCCAGGAATCCACTGGGGCCATTCTGTGGCTGGTCTCACACGTAAGTAAACAGAGAATGGCTCCAGTGGACCCCTGGGTTCTCCCAGGAATCCACTAGGGCTATTTACTAGTTGGTCACACTTGTAACATAACAGAGAATGGCCCGATTGTGAACTACAAAGTATGGGAGATGCCAAGAAAAGTAATCAAATTCATTTTAGGTCAGTCACAAGTGTCCTTTGATAGTCATAGATATCAATGGACTATCTTATTGTCACAAAAATGATTGTCATGAATCAAAATACTCACTGGTATCTTGGAGTTATGTCTTGATGTGGTTTGATGTATTTTTAGAGCCAAGCTCAAAGTAAAAGATTGTTACTACCAAGTATTTTTTCAATATTTCCTACCAGTGACATAGCTAAAGGGGTTAGAGGGACAGCAGGGGCAATTGCCCCCTCCCTTTTCCTGGCCGGAAATATCCCAAACCACACAACAGAATATTCAGTATGTTGGATTGTTTTGGTAATCCTGATGAAAGCGATCTGTCTTAAAGTTCAGTTTTATACCAGCCATCTTCAGATCTTAGCAAAAAGGATCACACAATTTCCGAAGACTAAATTTTAAAGTTTTTCCTCAAAATATCCAAAGTTTTTACCTCAAAATGTTCAAATATTTTCCTCAATTTTACCAAAGAGTTTCCTCAAAATATGCGACTTTTCAACCCCTAAAAATTTCCATTTTGTTTTGTTTGTGGGAGGAGGGGGAGAGGGCGGGGTTACCTTGGATTCTGATTTTTTTATGGTTTTGCCCCAACCCACCAAAAAAGTCTAGCTATGCCACTGTTGCCTACTGATGATTTTTCACTTACACAGACTATGCAAAAGAATCAATGGTTAAGCAGCTATGCGGATATCTCTCCAAGCTTCTTGTAGATCACCAGCAGAACTCTGACAGACTTCCTGATCTCATTGACTTGGTGTGTACTGTTTTATTTTGCTCAATTTATTTCATTTTTGACAATAATAGAAAAACAAACAAGAAATATAAATGGTGTATTGAAACAACAAAAGATGCAAGAGTGTATATTATAAAATGCTTAAACATGGAATAAAGTTGTTTTCAGGTCTTTCCATTTGCTAGTATGTATACTTGCTTTATGATCTGCTGTGTAATGATAAATTTGCTAGTCTACCCGAGAATCCAGTAAGTATAAGTGGAGCTGTTTAAATAAACAATGTTACAAATTAAATATTTAACTCCCAACAATATTTTTTTTTGCGATAATACAGTCTGCAAATTTGTTGCTATTTCTGATTTCTTTGTTGAATTTTGAGAAATATTATATAGTCCTGAGAAGAACAAAATATTGCTTAAAGGAGAATTGAAGGAGAGAGTGTTTCGTTCTGGTGAATTTATTCAAAATTTAGTGCCTCCTAAATTGTTTTGCCTCCTAAATTGTTTTGCCTCCTAAATTGTTTTGCCTCCTGGAGTGTTTTGGCTCCTAGAGTGTTTTGCCTCTTAGTGTTTTACCTCGTAGAGTGGTTTGCCTCGTAGAGTGTTTGGCCTCGTAGAGTGTTTTGCCTCCTAGAGTGTTTTACCTCGTAGAGTGTTTGGCCTCCTAGAGTGTTTTACCTGGTAGAGTGTTTGGCCTGGTAGAGTGTTTGGCCTGGTAGAGTGTTTGGCCTCCCAGAGTGTTTGGCCTCCTAGAGTGTTTTACCTCCTAGAGTGTTTTGCTTCCTAGAGTGTTTTACCTTCTAAAGTGTTTTGCTTCCTAGAGTGTTTTACCTCCTAGAGTGGTTTGCCTCCTAGAGTGTTTGGCCTTGTAGAGTGTTTTGCCTCGTAGAGTGTTTTGCCTCATAGAGTGTTTTGCCTCGTAGAGTGTTTTGCCTCGTAGAGTGTTTGGCCTCCTAGAGTGTTTTACCTCGTAGAGTGTTTGGCCTCGTAGAGTGTTTGGCCTCCTAGAGTGATTTGCCTCCTAGAGTGTTTTGCCTCCTAGAGTGTTTTGCCTCCTAGAGTGTTTGGCCTTCTAGAGTGTTTGTCCTCCTAGAGTGTTTGGCCTCCTAGAGTTTTTGGCCTCCTAGAGTGTTTGGCCTCCTAGAGTGTTTTGCCTCCTAGAGTCTTTTGCCTCGTAGAGTGTTTTGCCTCCTAGAGTGTTATTGTTTATGAATCTCAGATAACTACTTGGTATATTGTAGTAGTGTTGTAGCTCTTCACATGGGTCAAAAAGCTTCGCTGAATATTTTAGAGTCTCTCAAAATTTACTCCTTCAGTTTTTGATCTTGTTTCTAGTTTAAACACTGATATATGCTAGGCTGTTATAATTTGACACAAATATGGCAAATCTCTCATTATTTTATTTTACATCAGAAAAGTGAAAATATCTACTGGTACTATTGGTCTCCAGATTGTTTTTGTAACATGCACATCGGTAAAACACATAAAGACATACAATCATTGTCTTTTGTCAGTGTTGTGGCAAGGAAACCACTAGTTGCAGATTGTTCACATACTGTAGTTACTGTATCCCAACATTGGTTATTGCCTAATCAGGCAGTAAGTGGAGGGTGGGTACCCAAGTGTATGGTGGGTATGTTACTGAACAGTTGGTAGAAGTTTTGCCTAATTCCTGGTAGTGGCAGATTTAATGAGGTGGGTGCTTCCCAATGGGTAGAAAATGAAAAATTTATACAATTCTTATATTACCAAAGGTGCACAATTTGAGGTGCACAATTACTCATTTGGCTCTAGTAAGTGTAATTATTCTTGATACTTGATATTTTCTTGCTATCGTAGGTGCAGACGTGTCATGAGTTGTTGCAATCATCTGCCAGTATTCCACCAATCAGTTATCTTCCTGAGAGCATAACTGATTCACCTGCTTCCTTAGCTCTGCTTGCTCTCCTTGGGTTCCACTTCCAGGCCAGCAGACATGCAACCTCCAACCCTTTGACAGTCATCTTCCCTCAGTGGGACCCAGATGATATCCTGGAACTCACTCTGTATGCCCTGGAAGCTGCCATAGGTTAGTAACATTATCTAATAGTAAATATCCTGATCTGGTCACACTATTTTCAGTATACATGTAGCAGCAAGATGAAATAGCATTCTTTTCATTGTCGGGACATATTCTTTTGATATTCCTACCGAAATGTGCATATCTCAAGCTTGTTCCTTCATAAAGTCAAGCAAATGTTTATTCAGCCTTTTTGCTGGGGGTTCTCATTTTAACCCTGTAGATTAAAGACTTTTCCCAGTGACATTCAAACTATGAATCAACTCAGTCATATGACTGACATATTTCAGATAGATCATAGTGTAAGAACTGTCTTTGATCAATTTTAAGATTTTACCATTGTTCCTTGTTTCCATATCTGATATAATTCAATTTCATTGGATTTTTGCAATATTTTGCTTGCCATTCCATAAAATATCTTTCCATTACATTAACCCTGATATAATCTTGGATTAAATATATGCCTTTTGCTACCTGCCTTTTGTGAGGCTCAGTCATGTGAGAAATGGTAAATGTAGAAATCAAAGGTCACAGAAGAGGTCAAAATTTGACATAAAACCACATTTGCATTTTGCCAACTTCCCATCAAACATCTTTACATTACATTACCATCATCATCTCAAATTTAAAGAAATATATATGAATTTCTGTATTTTGAACCTCATTTTCTGTTGCAAACATTTTCTAGTGCCATTGAATTGAGTAGGATAATTGGGAAAAATCATCATTGTTTTAAGAAATTACTCAACATTTCACGTTTCAATTTCATGGGATATCACAGCATTTTATCCAGTGCTTTCAATGACTTCTTTTGACAGATATCTGCAAGGACTCATACTGTGCATACGCTTTGTCGAAGATTCTACTGGAGTCAGACCAGCAGGTGATATCATCTCTGATTGATGTTGTAAGTATCTATTTTATGCAGGCACACGTGCAGAGGCTTAGGAGGTTGGGGGAAGTTGGGGTCAAGCTGCCCCCTCTGAGAGGATGACACTTGCCCGGGTACATGCTTTCTGCCCGGGTACATGCTTTCTGCCCGGGTACATGCTTTCTGCCCGGGTACATGCTTTCTGCCCGGGTACATGCTTTCTGCCCGGGTACATGCTTTCTGCCCGGGTACATGCTTTCTGCCCGGGTACATGCTTTCTGCCCGGGTACATGCTTTCTGCTCGGGTACATGCTTTCTGCCCGGGTACATGCTTTCTGCCTGGGTACATGCTTTCTGCCCGGGTACATGCTTTCTGCCCGGGTACATGCTTTCTGCCTGGGTACTTGCTTTCTGCCCGGGTACATGCTTTCTGCCCGGGTACATGCTTTTTGCCCGGATACATGCTTTCTGTCCGGGTACATGTTTTCTGCCTGGGTACATGCTTTCTGCCTGGGGACATGCTTTCTGCCCGGGTACATGCTTTCTGCCTGGGTACATGCTTTCTGTTCGGGTACATGCTTTCTGCCCGGGTACATGCTTTCTGTTCATTTGGCAGGTAAAATTGGGAAAATAAAAAAAGAAATTGAACAGTAATTTGGTAAAATTTTGGTGAAAATTGGCAACATTTTCCAAAATTTGAAGATCAAAGTTTCCGAAAATTGAATAAAATTGAAGAAATATCGAAGAAAGTGAAGAAGGTTCCTTAATTAGCAGCGATGTTTCATGGAAACTTAATTTATCAGTGCAATTTGTCAGCTTGTAACCAGCAAATTTTGGGGCTCTTGCTCTCCTGAGAAGTCACCCTTCCTATGCCCCTGCACACATGTATTTGTATTTCTATACCAAGGGTCTGAACCTAAAAACACATATTTTTCATCAATTGTAAGGTTTTATCTGACATCAAGCACAGACATTTGTCTGCTGCATCACACCTGCTCCCCCACCCAACCTTTGGGAAAAGTGGCCAATGGTTGGGTGGCGCTCACCGTCCATGAGATGTGGACGTTAAGAAATCCTGGTGTGCATCCACTTCTGGCCCATCCATGTTCAGTCATACCATCCTAGGTAGTTTTTGAACAAATCAAATCATGGACTTTACAGATGACCAAGGACATGGGTCCTCTGAGAAAATACATAAAAATGGTCAGATTCATTATTTAAGAGTCATCTGTTGTCATTTGAGAAGGGTCTTCGATTATGCAAAAAAATCTGATTCTATCTTAACATGATAACCAACACATGGTTTTTGGTCAAGACGTTTCAACCTTTATCAATTTTCAAAAGAATACCAACTATTTTGGATGCGTTAAAAGGTTGTTTTTATGAAATAAAGTTAATTAATACTCAAAAGATGCAACTTTCCTTACAGCTTGAACTTGCAGAAATTGTCAAGCCAATAATTTATAAGGCCATTATGTCATTCCTAAGGGTGGTGGGTTATACCATGACAATCATAGGCAGCAGATAAAAGTCCTTTTTCATAGGAAAAAGTGCCCTTTTTTAGAGAAGGAATATACCCTTTCAAACATTAGATTATATATCGGATCATTTTCATTGGCCTGTTAAAAAAGGTATACACAAATATCGTCCTGAAAAAGACCAAAATTGGTTCGCTTGCATGTATTCTATATTTATATTTTCCCTAACACTAACGCTGGGGACCCAAGAGCCCTACGTTGGACTTTTTTCTATATACCACTTAAAAGGCAATTTCATCTGCTTACCCTTCATTTCCCCCGATTATAATTTGTAAAAACTCTTTAAAATAGGTCCTTGCTTTAGTGTGAGAGCTACCTCAAATTTTACATGTGGCATCTTTGAAATTAGGCCCAGGGCAAAACTAACAATGAGGATTCAGGCCCTTGTTGTACACTGACATTTCTTTTGAAAGTTCAAAGATTGCCCCATTAGAGGTCAAACTTAATTTTTTTTTCAAATATTAAGGACACTAACAAGTCGCTTTATTATAACTGATCTTTTTATTGACAGATTGAAGAAAGTAGCACAAACATTCAGACATTTGCTATGTGTAAGCAACCCAAATTTCAGTAGTGGAATACCTTTAATTTAGGGTCCAGAGAAACATTTTACAATGGGTGCACTAGCCACTGACTCACTGCATGATTGTGGGGTATCTTGTGTTATACATTCAGATATACCAAGTTCAATTGATGTTATGCAGCTGAGAAAATTATGAAATCTTGAACCATTCTAAAAAAAAAACCTTATTTGCTTTTAATATTGTTTGGGACATTCAATATTCCGAATGATGATCAATACAATTAGTGATTCAGAGATAGATATTCCAGGTTACCCAGTTTTCAGGCAAGACAGATTAGATACTCTCAATGGTAGAGGAGGTGGTATTTTATTGTTTGTGAAAGACAGTTTTAATTTTATTGATAGGACTGCTCAGTTTTCTTTTGGTTTTTCAAATTGCCTATGGTGTGAGCTTATTGTTGATGGAGGTGTTGGTAGTTCAGTGGTTGTTGATGTTGTGTATCGATCACCAAATTCTAGTCCTGAGAACAACCAGAAATTGCTTGACTGCTTCAGGAAAGTTGCTTCTAGGAGGGTTATTGTTTTGGGGGATTTTAATTTTCCACTCATTGATTGCAATCTTTGTACTAGTGGTCCACATGGTAAAGATTTTCTGGAAGTTGTATCCGACTGCTTTTTCACCCAGCATGTGTTGTGTCCCATGCGTGGTAGTAATTGTCTTGATTTAATTTTTAGTAGTGAAGAAAGTTTGGTTAGAAATGTGCTAAGTAGTGGTAAGGTAGGATGTAGTGATCATGACCTCATTAGTTTTGATCTGTATTGTTTCACCAAGGCTTCTCCAGCTTTGTGGAATTTCAGGATAATTTGTCATTCAATTAGACTTCTTTGCTCTGTGACGTAGATCCTTCTAAAGCATGGGATGTTTTCTGAACTAAAGTTTTGGAAGGTGTAAATAGGTTTGTCCCATCTGTAGGTGTAATCGGCCAGTGTGGATGTCTCGGGAGGTTTTGCGGGCTGTTCGGAAAAAGAAGAAGTTGTGGCATTGTTGTAAACACAGTGGGTGTTCTCCGGAGCTTGCTAGGTATAAGGATCATGAAAAGTTTATAAAGGGTTTGATAAGAGATACTAAAGAGTTTTTTTTCTTCAAACGTTTGTCCAAAAAGGTTAAGATTAATCCTACGTCATTTCAGTCTTATGTTTGCTCAAAGCAAAAAACCAAGGGGCTTGTGGTCCCCTTCAGGGTAATGATGGTGTTACTATCTATAGTGGTAAGGATATGGCTGAGGTTTTGAATGACTACTTTGTGTCTGTTTTTACTAAGGAGTCCCTTGCTGATGATGTGGATTATCTTAGTGTGCACTCTCCAGTATCCATTAAGGATATTGATTTTACAGTTGATGTTGTGTCTAAGAACTTAAAGGGTTTGAATTCAAATAAAGCACCTGGTCCAGAGGGAATACATCCTGCTGTCTTACGTGAGTGTTCTGATGTTCTTTCTGTTCCCCTGAGTATTGTCTTTTCAAAGTGCTTTGATGTTGGTGTTGTTCCTAGTGGTTGGAGAATTGCCAATGTCACTCCTATTTTTAAAAAGGGTAACCACAGTTTGCCCTCTAACCATAGGCCAGTGAGTCTTACTAGTGTTGTGTGCAAGGTCATGGAGTCCATTGTTAAGGATGTTGTACTAGATCATTTACTGGTCAATGGTTTGTTAAATTTGTCCCAACATGGGTTCTTACCTAAGAGGTCTTGTATCTAATTTATTGGAGTTTCCTGATGATGTTACTAAACTAGTTGATTCTGGTCATAATGTGGATGTTATTTATTTAGACTTCCAAAAAGCATTTGATAAGGTTCCGTTAGGCAGGCTCATGATGAAAACAAGAACACTTGGTGTGAAGGGAGAATGTGCCAGTTGGATAAATTCTTGGTTAGTTGACAGGTCACAAAGGGTTGTTGTTAATGGTGAAGTATCTCCACGGAAGAAGTTTACAAGTGGTATTCCTCAGGGTTCTGTATTGGGTCCGCTTCTTTTCTTAAACTTCATTAATAATATTGATGTTTCCCTTGGCTCCAGGATTTGTAAATTTGCTGATGACTCTTAAGTTGTAAAGTATTGTTGATGATGCTAGTGATTCTTCACTTTTGCAAACTGATCTGGATAAGTTAGATTCTTGGTCCCAAACGTGGCAGATGTCATTCAATGCAAGGTTATTCATTTTGGTCAGAGCTATTTGACTTTTGATTACTGCATGAATGGTTCAAATCTTGGTTGTGTTGATCAAAAAAGGGATCTAGGTGTTGTCATTACTAGCAATCTGAAGCCCTCTAAACCGTGTACTTTAGCAGCTGCAAGGGCAAATAGGATGATTGGTTTGATTAGAAGAAATTGTTGTTCTCGTGGTTAGTAGAGAGGTTGTTCTTAATTTGTATAAGCAGTTAGTCAGGCCTCACCTTGAGTATGCTATACAAGCTTGGAGTCCCTTTTATGAAAAGGATAGGTTCATTTTTGAGCAGGTTCAGCGAAGAGCCACTAGACTTATTCCTGCAATAAGAAATCTCTCTCATGTATCTAGGTTGCGAGTTCTTGTTTTGATCAAGATATGTTTCAAGTTTTTAGGTTCTTATCTGGTAGTGATGCTGATGCTTTGACTTCCTGTTATTTCTTGCATATTTCAGCTAATACTCATGTGACATGTGGCAAAAGTTTGAAGTTGACCAAAGAGCTCTCACAGATAGATATTTGGCATTTTAGCTTTTGCAAAGAGTTGTTAATGAGTGGATTGGTTTGCCTGATTGGGTAGTTAGCTCCAATTCTGTTCACAATTTCAAAGTCAACATTGATAAGTTCTTTACTAACTCTGGGCATCTTTGATCTTTGATTTATTTATTTACTTTTCATGTGGTGGTAGTGGCATTAGTTTGGGCTTTTTATAGGGTGACTCACTCTTCTAAGCCCCATCATTTATGTTATGTTATGTTATGTTAATTGACTAATCATAGTCTAAATATTTCCGATTTCGATTTTTTTTGCATATCTTGGTATGAACGTTTCCTATTTTGCAGAATTTGGTCCTATATATCATGATATAATCAAAGGTCACAAGTAATTTTTGAACTGATATAAGTTAGAGATTTTCAGATGTCAGGGCCCACAGGGGGGCTTCAGGTGAAAGTGTGTTGAACTTATATGTATAAATGGTACCTGACCCCCTCCCTGCCCCAATATTTTGAATGCTCCACTGCCCCTGAGTTTCATTTAAAACCATGGGAGGGGTGGTCAAGATTGAGTTTAAGTTACTACTGTTACTTCTAAAATCTAAACTGATTTTTTTCTCCATGTGCAGTTTGCTTTCACACATCACATGCCTCATATTCAGTTGAAGATGACAGATGCAGGGGTGAATGACCTTTGGGGGAGAAACAATGCCAGGGAATTACTACTCCAGACAGGTTTCACCCAGGTGGCTTCTTTCCTTGTATTCCAAAGCACTATTGGAAACAGGTAAATGTAGTTTTCTTGAAACAAGCATGTACATTTTTTTCCATATGTCCATCCACACATGAATTGTTCACTCACTGGAAGCCATAGGGTGCTTTAATACCTGACCATGAAATTCTGAGTTTGCTCTAGCTTTCCTCCTGTTTGTAAACCAAAAGGACCATGCTCTGTAATGTTGAGAAAGCTAAAATAACAGTTGTTGAATTGAATTGACATGCTTACTCACCAAGGCAGTGCTCTGCTAACAGCTGATTTCCTAAAAGATTTGATTTCCCCCTTCCTCCCAGAGATGACCCTTCCTATTCCCCTCGTGGTAGATGAATGGAGGATGGAAGGTGATTTGGTGTGGTAGGTGCAGGGAGCATGGTAATGGTGGATGGAGAAAGGCAAGTAGGGAGGGTGAGTGCATTGGGAAGGGAAAGCTATTTACCTTGTGTGAGGCTTGTACATAGGTAATGGTGTACAGTTTTAGGAGGTTTGTTTGTTATATTTTGTAACAACCTTTGTCACTTCAGAACATACATGATTAATTAATATGAGCACCGCACCACCTCTTGAACTCTCTTTACAGAGCACTTTTCCAGGCGTGCTTTAAGACTCTCTGCGCTGTCTGTGGAGAAAAGGGCAAGGTCATGTTCAGCAGGCTGGATTCAAGGTATATGGGCGTGGCAAACAATCGTGTGCTCGCAAAGTCACCTCGTCGGTCATCCATCAAGTCTGCGAGGCTTAAAACAACCCCTGCAGCTGTTAATCCTTCATCTAAGAGTCTTCCTTCTCTCAACCCCGTTGTAGTGGGAAACAGTAGGGTAAGTTTAGTGAATGATATAAGTTAAAGGTAAAATCCTAGCATAGCAGTACAACTTTGGCAAAGTGTGTTCCGTGTAATATAACTTTATTCCGTTATTACAATAACTGCAAATTTTACGATTATTTGATGATTTTATACATTTGGTTTAAATAATTGTACTTCAAAATATTCTTCTTAAATTTTTGTGTATAAAATGAAATCTTAGTCTCAAGAATCAAAACATTAATGAAAAGTAATAATCTCAGAAATGCAGAATAAACTTACTTCATGAAACTCTTTACAGCAATTTACCACTATACTAGGAGTTTTCCAAAGTAAAGGATACAATTTGCATGATTTTACCAAGGATAAGTTTAAATTCGTTGAATGATTTGTAGTAATGAATATTCCCATGTTGGAGCATAAAAAGGTGAATGGTTTGTATTAGCCTACATTGTCATTCACATTCTAGTCTGTTCACTATTCTACTCAGCACAGGTTTTAAGAGCTCCCCAGCATGGGTACAGCAAGGGGGTTAAGGGGTCAATTAGGCTAAATAACCCACCCCCACCCCCACAAAAAATCAGCCCCACCCACACAAAAATAATAATAATGTTCAAAATCCCCCTACCCTTCCCAACCCACATAAATCATAATAATGATCAAAAATGAATAAATAAAATAAGGTAAAAAGGTTCAGAATTTATGCTAAAGGGTTAGATTATAAGATCATGACCTTTTATTATCAAAATTAGCCTCAAATTATTGTCATAAGAGTGTTATTTAAAAAAAACCGAAAAGCTTGCTACACTATACTACCCAGTGCCCATTAGCTTTATGCTTGGCAGATGCATGTAAACAACATAGAATATACATTGTTGTGCGTTTGTTGTACTTTAAATAAACTATTCTGGTCATGATTTAAAACTTTTTTTTGTGAAAATAAAATCCCTACCTGTCTTTACACAATCATTATTAATTGAAAACTCTATATACTGTAGTCCACATAAATAAACACCCGGGACACCTACGAAAAATAAAATTGCACCACTTTTTAGGCCCACAGTTTCTTCCTGATAAGCGCCCATGCTCGTGTACAGTGTGCTATTTGAACAGCACTATCCATATGTGTGAACTGGTTATATACTAGCCCCACAATAACCAGCACAAATCATAGTGCATGAGCATCACACGCAAAATAAGTAAAGAATGTAACAAAATTTGAGTATTTTAAGTCTTCAACATAATTATGTCATCAGTCAAAACATGTTGGGTGGATGCTTATTAGAGCAGGGGCACTTAATACAGTAACTGTTTTTACTCATTCTCATGTCACATTTATCATGCTTGTGCTAGATGGCCTTTTCAACACCGTGGAGGGGAATAGAGGATGACCCAAAAGAAAGGAAAGAAAAGATGTTCCTGTCCAAAAGGTAAACAAACTTTCAAGTTGTCTGATTTATCTATGGCAGGGGATAGGTGTTGAAGAAATGATTTACCTCTTGTAACAGACTGTGATCCATTGTGCGATTGGGCAGACTATGTAATTCCTTCATTTTCCCTATTTTAAAGTATTTTAAACAATTGATGAGACAGAGAAATCCTGCTAGAATGTGGTAAAGACTTAAAATATGTTGTCAGAGTTTGCTGCACCCCTCCAAAGATTCATGATAACAACTTACATAAAGAATAGCATGGATGCTCAGTCATAAATAAGAATAAGCATCGAAATAACATGAAAGTTTTACTGTTTTTACAATTGAAATCTTTTTCCTATTAATCATAAGACATTTACAGCAGCATTTTGTGCATTGGAACTTCTATGCAAATTTGCATTCTGGCCATATCCCCTTTGGGCATCCCACTTCAACTCAACTTTAACAGCCGATTTAAACATAACATAGCAAGTGTTTAAAACATTTTTCACTAAAACTTGATGCTTGTTGACAACCTTGTGCACCTGTAATTCTCCTTCACAAAGCAGCGGGACACAGGGCATACTTTTCCTCCACAAAGGGATGAATGGACATTGTTTTTTTTTCTCAACAAAATTAAGTATTTTTTTATTTTGCCAAAAGCAATTGACAAGTCACTTTGTCACATGCGTGGATCCAGGAATTCTGAAAGGGAGAAGGGGGAGGACGATCTGACTAACTTTTGTTCTGTTGTGCATGAGATTTGATATGTACTCTTTGTGCAAAACAAAGATGTTATTCTTCTCACACCTCTATAGACCTTTTTAAACCAAGTTTAGCCAAACATTATTTCTTCCATACTTTAACCAATCAACTGTTGGGGAGATTTTCCTTTTGTCGCCCAACCAATCAGATGCAGTTTTGGAGGAAACATTTGTAAGAAACAATGTGTGCGCGTATAACCTTTATGTATGATGCACGTATGATACGTGCATTTGAAAACATTTTTCATACGCTTGTTCCCATACCGTGCGTGAATTGTGCAGATGGCCAAGAACTCCCAGTAGTTGATCAATAAGATTCCCCCAGTATACGATTGGCCCATTATGGACACGTGAATCTCGGCCATGTGACATTATTTAAATATGGTTTCCGATTCAGATATGAAAAGGTGTATAGCTGTAAAGTTATGTAGATATCAACCATAATTTCAATAAGAATGGAAACTTTTAGCAAAAAGAGACTAAGTGCAGAGGGTATATGTGATCTGAAAGGGGGGTGCCACGCATACACCCCCTGGATCCGTGTCACTCCCTTTCCCACCCCCAGGAATTACGGCCCTGCCAGTCAAAACTCTCGCAACTTTGCAAGATATCTTTAGTGTCAAATTTTCTCTTCAGTCTCAAAGATATTGGAGCTAAAACTAGATCATCTAAAATCAACACATCTGAGTGGCACACCATATCATCGTATCCTCAAGCCCTGGATACCCTCAGAAAAATAGGACAAGTCCCAGACAAACCATCCAAGGTCAAAGTTCAAGCAGGGATGTCAGCTTCGTGTGAGCGCGTACCACTTGACTTCAAAGCCAGTCTCACATTAGAGGAAGTGGAACAGAGGAGGGATTATGCGCACTTTGTGCTTTACAGCCGACAGATGAACGTGGAGAGAAGACAGGAGAAAGCAATCAGGGATAGTTTTCTGCCCTATGTGAAAGGTGAACAGGAGACTGCTAAGAGGTAACCCAGTCAATTCGTGGGTTTGGAGCCGAGATAAGCGTATCATCGAGGACTCGTGTAAGTTTCAAGGAATATTTATGAGGTTAAACATTTGCATACATTCAGAGGCGCAGTATCTCAGAGGTTATTGATGCATGCTCATATGCCAAAGGTAGCAGGTTTGACTCCTATTGCGAGCGCTGTGATGTGTTCTTAAGGAAGACACTTTACTTTATTTACTCCAGTCCATTCAGCTGTAAATGGGTAACCAGCACTGCTGGGGTGTTAACCTGCGATAGACTGGCGTCCTGTCCAGGGTGAGCCATATGCTCTCATCCACTTACGCCAAGGAGCCCAGTGATAAACACAGGCCTGATGAATCATCGCCCGAGTATGGATTTAACTTAAAAAACAAATGTGCACAGAGGACGATTAAAGAAATACGTTGGTAAAAAAACAACTTAAAATTTATGTTTCATTGAGAAGATATCAAACCTCAAAAGCTTCCATATTAAGTGTGTGTGTAAAAAGTGACTGGTGTAGTGAGTTTAATTTAATTTGATACAGGAACCTCAATGACAATGTATTTATATTTCTTTGAAAGTCTATTAACTCTTAGTAAATGTTGGAAGTATTTTTGTTCAATTATTGATATTTTCGGTATAAAATATACCTTACATGACAATGTTTTTCCAATCTGTTTATGTAGATGATAGATACGATTAAAAACCAGTATTATGTTTGAATAGAATACTCACTGACTGGGGAATGTTACCAGCAGTTTATATACAATACTCACAGACTGGGAAATGTTACCGGCAGTTTATATACAATTTTCACAGACTGGGGAATGTTACCAGCAGTTTATATACAATTCTCACAGACTGGGGAATGTTACCAACAGTTTATATACAATACTCACAGACTGGGGAATGTTACCAGCAGTTTATATACAATACTCACAGACTGGGGAATGTTACCAGCAGTTTATATACAATACTCACAGACTGGGGAATGTTACCAGCAGTTTATATACAATTCTCACAGACTGGGGAATGTTACCCGCAGTTTATATACAATTCTCACAGACTGGGGAATGTTACCAGCACTTTATATACAATTCTCTCAAAACTAATAACTCCTGGAAGGATTAGGATTTCAAAATGTTTTCTTCATCAAATTGTTTCTTTAATTGTCCTCGACTACATGAAATGCACATTTGATTACATTAATATTCATTTAATTAGCCCATTGTAAAGGATGCCTTGTATGGGAAGACGCAATGCTTTAGTTAAAACAGAGATCGACAATTCAACAAAAAATCAACTTGCCTGCTGAGCAGGGATATATGAACGTGTGATTTTCCTGAAAGGAAAGAAGGGAGCTTGTATAATTTTGGGTTCACTGTACATGCAATGCAAATTTTGCTAAAAACTTTAGTTGTCCGTCCAGGCAGGTCAAGTCAATATCATGGTTGCTCAGATAAGATTTTAATTGTCCTGGGCATCTGGTTGTATGATTTGTCGAACTCTTGATTTAAAAGCAGTGTTATAAGAAGTGAAGAATGCTAAAGATTTCACCAACATAGGTCCTCATTTAATGGTCTATGTATGCATATAGATTAATGACTTATAAGAAGGAACAGTCTATGAACATCCCAAAATATATCCAAGAAACCCATGACCATTGTGTGTATAGTTAGTTGTGCTAAAGCCTTTGTAAACCCTTAAACACCACGTCACATGCGAGTTGTTGATCAATTTCCAGTTTTATTCTTGAATTTAAAATCATAACCAAGCGAAAAGTAAGAAACAACCCAAAATATATCCAAGGAACCCATGACCATTGTGTGTATAGTTTGTTGTACTAAAGCCTTTGTAAACCCTCAGACACCATGTTACATACAAGTTGTTGAAAAAATTTCCAATTTCATTCTTGAATTTAAAATCATAATCAAGTGAAAAGTAGGAAACAACACAAAATATATTTAAGGAACCCATGACCATTGTGTGTATAGTTTGTTTTACTAAAGCCTTTGTAAACCCTCGGACACCATGTTACGTGCGAGTTGTTGATAAATTTCCAATTTCATTCTTGATTTTAAAATGATAACCAAGTGAAAAGTTAGAAACAACACAAAATATATCCAAGGAACCCATGACCATTGTGTGTATCAGTGAAGTGCTTTTGTACCAAGCATAACTTAAATATCCATGTGACCAAATCATGAAAAACAGATTGACTGATGAGACAGATTTCATTTTTATATTGAATATATTTATCAGTCTTTGAACTGCAATGCTTTATTTAAAGGGTGATTATCTGTAATTCATATCATAAAGGAATATTCGCATATATTCTCATTTATACGATCAAGGACTATAAATAACAAATGGTGAAAAAACACTGTTTATATCATATTCTTTTTGGAGTTCAAAGACTACACACGTGTGTTGAAAAGTGACCTCTTTAGGTAGAGTGTGATGTCATAACTGCAAATGCAAGTCAATTTTTTGATGTATTATTTTGAACATTAATTGCCTCTTTCTCAATTATCGCAAACATTTTTTGTTGAATTATTGAGATGGGGTAGGCCTATAAGATGCAATTTACAATAATATGCTTTGCCCATCTGCTCATGTACCTTACATTCTAAGTAAAAGACAAATGCATGCTATTCTGTAGAGAAATGCATTATAGATTTTATTTGATCTGAAATTATGACATCACATTTTACACAGTATGGTCAATATTCAACACAACTTGTAAACGGAATACGATGTCAAAATGGTTTTTGCACCAATTTGTTTCCTAAAAGTTCTCTTCATATAAATAAACGTGAAATTTCACAGGAATATTCCTTTAAATGTATCGTTGATGTAATTGTGGGAGCATAGGCCACAATTTAAAGGAACAAAGATTGAATCATGGAACTAAAGTAAAGATGACTTCAAAAGATATCATTTCAAATACTTTTTATTGCAGGTTCTGTACAATTGTATATAAATATTTTAAAGAATATTTTCATATTGTTTATAATTTTGGATGAGGTTGAAAGTGCTTTAACATTATATAAATATTTAAACTGTGTGTATATATGTGCACCTGAATAATTAAGTGTGTGAAGAGAAAAATGTAAGATAATTTGTGATTGTATTTGTGTTTTTTATAGTCATGCCATCTCAAATCACCCAGTATTTTGTTTTAGATCAACAAACATCTCACAGATTGAAATGAAATTTGATTTGTAGATTTGTTAGTAGAAAAATTCAAACTTCTGTGACATCAGACCAACTGTTAAGACATTATAGCCCTTTTAAAAATGGCCAAAAGTTATAAATATAGGCAAGGCCAACAAATTGTCACGTCTTAAATGGTTAAATTCCCAATTTAAAGAATGAGGATTATTATAAATCCTTAAGGCATAAATCCTTTAGCAGTACCTCCATGCTTGAGGTAATTCATTATTCACCCAATCATCTTTCCTGGTGACATATATATACCAGGGATAAACAAGTGGAAGACCTTGGAACATTGTCAAAACTGTTTTTATAGTCACATGACAAGTCACATGACACCTGTGATAGGCACCAATCTTGTGTCCTTGCATTAGGTCAGCAGTTTTAAAGGTTTAACAACTTGACATGTTCTGGCAAGTGTTTGACAGGAGGGTAATTAATTATTGATAGAAAGAGTAGTAAATCAAGTGCAAACTCTGAAAGAAATACTTGAAAATTTGTAACCTACATGAACACCTGATGGACAAAGCTTTATTGGCTTTAAGTCAATGAAGGAAGTTCTGCAAGACACCTGATCAAACTTTAATGATATAAGAAGAGATATTTTTTAATGCTACAGTGGTGAAATACAACCACCGTCTTGATGAATTTTGTTACACAGTATCATTAAATCCATACACAACACACAGCATCTAATCCCATGTAATACCAAATAACACAAATTACAAAACGCATGAACTTGCATTCATCAGTAGGTTTATTTGATTTCTGAAATCTGATTAGCAAATAGGTAGTCTCAAGCAGGCTGCTGAAGCTACTGCCACATCCAGCCACCCTCCCGTTTAACCCATAAATACTTTGTTATCAGAAATGTACACTTTCAATGCAGAAACTTAAGCTTCGATAAAGATTTAAGTATTCCATTGAGAATGCGTAATAGAAAATACAATCTTCCGATATAAGAGAACTTACAAAACTGAACAAGGTTAAGATAAACAATAACTAACAAAAAAATTCAACAATAGACCTTTTCCAATCAAGTTTAGCCAAATGTGATTTCTTCAGTATACCTCGACCAATCAACTGCATGGGAATTTCCCTTTGTTACCCAACCAATCACCTGCAAGGGGAATTTTCCCTTTTTACCCAACCAATCAACTGCAGGGGGAATTTTTCCTTTATTATCCAATCAATCAAATGCAGGGGGAATTTTTCCTTTGTTACCCAACCAATCAACTGCAGGAAAATTTTCCTTTGTTACCCAAGCAATCAACTGCAGGGGAAATTTTTCCTTTGTTACCCAATTAATCAATTGCAGGGAGAATATTCCCTTTGTTACCCAACCAATCAACTGCAGGGGAATTTTCCTTTTGTTACCCAACCAAGCAACCCCAGGGGAAAGTTTACCTTTGTTACTCAACCAATCAACTGCAGGGGGAAGTTTACCTTTGTTACTCAACCAATCAACTGTGGAGAATTATCCCTTTGTTACCCAACCAATCAACTACAGGGGGAATTTTACCTTTGTTACCCAATCAATCAACTGCAGGGAGAAATTCTCCTTTATTACCTAACCAATCAAGTGCAGTTGCTGGAGTAAACAAAACCTATGTGTATATATAATGCATATATGATTAGTTTGTTCACATGCTGTATGTGAAAAGGACAAGAATGCCCCAGTATTTGATTGGTCAATAAGAGTCCCCAGTATATCATTGGTCCATTATGGATACGTAAATTTCTGCCATTATTTAAATCAGTATTCCAGAAATTGTCAAATTCAGATTTGAAAGGTCTATCACTTACAAGAAAATCTTCAATTGATACTGGAAATTAACAGGAAGATATAAACGCCTTTGGTCACACATCATGCACCCAGACCAGAGTCTGACTGGGAGGCTCTGATCTTAGGTGCCATCACACAGCTGGAGAGGGCCCAGGGATACTAAAGTAGAGGGAGCAGAGGGGCCCTTGCAGCAAGCGGCTCTTAATTGGCCAGGCCAATGCTGACCCTGACCAGATACATACTACTTTAAGAAAAGGCCTGATGTGCAAAACATAAATACATCTAGCTAGAGTCAATTCTGCAGATAAATATGTTGAATATTCAATATTTGCTGTGTTAAAAATTAACATATTCTTGGGATTGGGGAAGGTGTCTCAGGTGTGACATATCACTCAGGACTTTGAGGCTAACCTCCCTACTTGTATGCAGCCGGAAAGTCACATGACGACTGCATTGCTGCCATCATAGGTAGAGTAGTTTTGTAGGTTGCAATCATCCTACACCTGTTAAACCCACCCGACAAAATGGCTTGCAGGAAGATGTTCTGACTAGGCTGACAGTTTTCCAAAACTGTCCTACTTTTATTTTAACTGCTAGGGTTATAAGGGAACTTTTCTTTCTGTTTTTGTTTTCCACTTAATACAGCACGTTTAAACAAATGGCAATAAAGCTCTACAGCATGTGGCGTATCATCATTACCAGGCACTGGATACGTGATAAGATTTGGGGTACAGTTTGTATCCACAATTCCAATGGTGGGTATATTCATCCTAGCGGCATCATGTACTGCCAGGTGCTGACTTAGAACCGGGTTCAGAGTATTGAAGAAAAGAATCAAATCTGGTAATCTAATACCTGGTCCAAATTGTACCCATGCATTTGTGAAGCATCCGGGCTGCCAATCTCTGGTGTGGGCATATTCTCCACATTCCTTAGCTGTCTTTTCTACAAGCTGACAAAACTGGGGTGAACGGTTTATCATCAGTATGATGCCGCCTCTGTATGCAATGTGAGCGGTAAAGTTCAGTGCAAGCTGAAGATGCTCCACAGTTTGTTCAAGATCAATAATACACTGCTTTTGACGAATTCCAAATACGTACTTCTGCATGTAAGGATCAAGTAACCCCTCCTTATGGCCTAAGTGAACTTTGGCATTAAATAAATCTTTCAGAGTAAAAAGTTTTTTCACTCCAAAAAAATCTTCATGATTTAACGGATCATCCTGCTTCGTTTGTGCATGGCTGTCACCTGGAAAAAAGAAATGTAACTCCATTGGTTCAAATTTGTGAAATGTTATACACACAGAAAGAGCAAAATTTGATAATATTCATATGGATAGGTACAGTAGCAACATCTTGCGCTTAATTGTAAGAAAATATGCAGATAAACAAAGAAAACAGAAAAAAGCACCATCAAAATTTGTTAAAAATGGACAAGTTTACAGCATTTTAAAGCATTTTTTTATTTTTTATGGCCTTATGCAAATTTTATTGAAACTCTGACATCACATCAAGAAAACCTTATCAAGAGATCCTTATATTAATCTATTGTTTTTAAATCCTCCACCAGCATTATTTGAATGGGAGCAATTGAATATGACAAGGTTTTGATTCTCCATCATACCCTCAATCAAAAGTATTTCCATCGTACCCTTAATCAAAAGTATCTCCATCGTAACCTCAATCAAAAGTATCTCCATCGTAA
Organism: Chiridota heheva; assembly: GCA_020152595.1. Lineage (NCBI taxonomy): Eukaryota > Metazoa > Echinodermata > Holothuroidea > Apodida > Chiridotidae > Chiridota > Chiridota heheva. The sequence continues at coordinate 594,767 of JAIGNY010001262.1, read as the reverse complement.
CCTCAATCAAAAGTATCTCCATCGTAACCTCAATCAAAAGTATCCCCATCGTAACCTCAATCAAAAGTATCTCCATCGTAACCTCAATCAAAAGTATCCCCATCGTAACCTCAATCAAAAATATCTCCATCGTAACCTTAATCAAAAGTATCCCCATCATAACCTCAATCAAAAGTATCCCCATCGTAACCTCAATCAAAAGTATCTCCATTGTAACCTTAATCAAAAGTATCTCCATCATAACCTCAATTAAAAGTATCCCCATCGTAACCTCAATCAAAAGTATCTCCATCGTAACCTCAATCAAAAGTATCCCCATCATAACCTCAATCAAAAGTATCCCCATCGTAACCTCAATCAAAAGTATCCCCATCGTAACCTCAATCAAAAGTCTCTCCATCGTAACCTCAATCAAAAGTATCCCCATCGTAACCTCAATCAAAAGTATCTCCATCATAACCTCAATTAAAAGTATCCCCATTGTAACCTCAATCAAAAGTATCTCCATCGTAACCTCAATCAAAAGTATCCGCATCATAACCTCAATCAAAAGTATCCCCATTGTAACCTCAATAAAAAGTATCCCCATCGTAACCTCAATTAAAAGTATCCCCATCGTAACCTCAATCAAAAGTATCTCCATCGTAACCTCAATCAAAACTATCCCCATCATAACCTCAATCAAAAGTATCCCCATCGTAACCTCAATTAAAAGTATCCCCATCGTAACCTCAATCAAAAGTATCTCCATCGTAACCTCAATCAAAAGTATCCGCATCATAACCTCAATCAAAAGTATCCCCATCGTAACCTCAATTAAAAGTATCCCCATCGAACCTCAATCAAAAGTATCCTCAATCAAAAGTATCTCCATCTCCTCAATCAAAACTATCCCCATCATAACCTCAATCAAAAGTATCCCCATCGTAACCTCAATCAAAAGTATCCCCACCGTAACCTCAATCAAAAGTATCTCCATCATAACCTCAATCAAAAGTATCCCCATTGTAACCTCAATCAAAAGTATCCCCATCGTAACCTCAATCAAAAGTATCCCCATCGTAACCTCAATCAAAAGTATCTCCATCATAACCTCAATCAAAAGTATCCCCATTGTAACCTCAATCAAAAGTATCTCCATCATAACCTCAATTAAAAGTATCCCCATCGTAACCTCAATCAAAAGTATCTCCATCATAACCTCAATTAAAAGTATCCCCATCGTAACCTCAATCAAAGTATCCCCATCGTAACCTCAATCAAAAGTATCTCCATCATAACCTCAATTAAAAGTATCCCCATCGTAACCTCAATCAAAAGTATCCCCATCGTAACCTCAATTAAAAGTATCCCCATTGTAACCTCAATCAAAAGTATCTTCATCATAACCTCAATCAAAAGTATCCCCATCGTAACCTCAATCAAAAGTATCCCCATCGTAACCTCAATCAAAAGTATCCCCATCGTAGCCTCAATCAACAATATCTTCATCATAACCTCAATCAAAAGTATCCTTATCGTAACCTCAATTAAAAGTAACCCCGAGAAAACAGTGATGATTTTCAGTGACTGAAATATAGGACAGAAAATTCAACCAGAACTAAAAGGTTTTGTGGTAACGATGCTTTTACATAAGGGGATTGATTTGCAAAATTTGTATTAACTGTCAAATCATTACATATCATGAAATATTTGTTCCATATTTATTCATAAGCCACACCCACCATGCAGATCAATAAAAAATGTTGACAACATTAGCATAATTTGCACAATAATTAACATCATCAAAGCAAGTATGATGCAAAAACAACTGCTCATTTATCCTACAGTATTTCAAGAAATTGTCAGTAAGCCCTGCCTACTCAAATAGCATCCATGACATAACTATCACAACATTAGAACACACATACAGACCATGACCCATCTGTGTACCACATATTGCATAAATCTGCTATACTGTTTATGGTGTTTACATCATTTAGCACTTTCACGTTAAGCCACACCCACTATGCATATTAATGACATATGTTGATAACATAAGCATGTACACAATAACCAACAAAATTATCATGCCCAATATGACACAAAACGGACAGTTGCTCATTTATCACTTTTTTTAAATTTTCACTTATTAATATGCATAAATCACCATCACAAAGATAAGGTTACATTTGCAAACCATAAGCTATCTGTGTACCACACGTGTGAATCCAGTCCCTAGTTTTTGAGATATCGTGTTTACTTGTGCTTTTTTTGTTTACAAAATCATACTAAACCCTGCCCACTATGCATAATAATGAAAACAGACACACTATGATTTTATACCATGAAAACAGACATACTATTACAACATTATTATAACAAATATTAAACAAAACAGACATGTGATTGTCAAAATAAGAGCATTTCAAGATTTTTGTACTAAGGCCCGCCTACTCATTAATATGCATGATATCCCCATCAAAAACAATGAGGCACATATACAGACCATGGGCTATATGTGTACCACAATACATTAATCCAGTTTACTGTTCTTTATATACCGTGTTTACAAGCTCTTTTCAGCAAAATCATATTAAGCCCTGCCCACTATGCATATTAATGAAATTCAATGTTTTTACATCATGAACATGTACACACCAGCTAACATCATAATTAAACCAAACATGAAACAAAACAGACACGTGGTTGTTAAAATATGAGCATTTCAAGATTTTTACATTAAGCTCTGCCTACTTATTAATATGCATGACATCATCATCAAATACAATAGGGCATAGCTACAGACCAGGGGCTATCTGTGTACCAAATATACCATGAATCCAGTTTACCGTTCTTGAGATACTGTGTTTACAAGCTCTTTTCAGCAAAATCATATTAAACCCGCCCACTACGCATATTAATGGGATTCAACGATTTTACATCATGTTCATACCAGCGAACATCTTTATGTCATGTACTGTACATGAACATACCAGCTAACATCAGACCAAATATTGAAAACAAAACAGACATGGGGTTGTTAAAATATGAGCATTTCAAGAATTTAACATTAAGCCACGCCTATTCATTATGCATCACATCACCATCAAAAACAATAGGGCACATGGGCTGTGTACCAAATATGACATGAATCAAGTTTACTGTTCTTGAGATACCGTGTTTACAAGCTCTTTTCAGCAAAATCATATTAAGCCCCGCTCACTATGCATATTAATAAAATTCAACATTTTTACATCATGTACATACCAGCTAACATCCGACCAAATATGAAACAAAACAGACATGTGGTTGTTAAACTATGAACATTTCAAGATTTGTACATTAAAACCCGCCTACTCAATAATATGCATCACATCATTATCAAAAACAACAGGGCACATCAACGGACCATGGACTATCTGTGTACCACACATGACATGAATCCAGTGTATCGTTCTTCAGATATCACGTTTAGGAGCTGGCCGTCACAAACATATACACACATACAACAGTACATACATACATACACACACACATACGCCATCATGACCGCATAGGTTCCTGATGCTATCGCATCGAAACCAAAAATTACAGTAAAGGAATATTCCCATGGTTTTTTGTAAAATTTTATTCGAAAGAGCATATTTTTAAAGCCAATTTGGTACAAAAGTCAGGTCGATATGATATTCCATTCAGGAGATATAGATTTATTTAAATTTCTCAATTGCATTTTAAAGTTTTTGTACAGTATGGTGATTTCGTGTTTGATGATGTCATAAAGGCAATTCCATAGCAAATGTTTATGTATTTCTTAGAATGTTAATAAGTTGTTTCTGTATGATTAGAAACAATTTTTCAAAAGTTATTGTTTCAAAAGTTATTGAAGTAGGATATATTTGGCAATGTGTATAAATATATAACTTTCATCAATTTATTTTTCTATCAGGTTTAACTAATAAACTAGAATGGTAAATACCGTCATGTTCGCATGTCCATACAAATTGACACCCATATCATTATGACCTGGCCAATTACAAAAATGGCATCTCACACTAAGTCCCACGTGGCATCCCATGTCCCACATAGCATCCCATCCAAGTCCCACATGACATCCCATCCCTTGTCAAACATGGAATTCCCCCATATCTCCAACATGGCATCCCACCTCATGTCCCACATGACATTCCATCCCATCTCATAGTCCTTGGTGTATACCACATGGTATATATTCTATCATATGTCCCGCATGGCCCCATTCATGTCCCACATAGCATCCCTCTCTATGTCCATAATTATGCAGTCACATCCTGTCACACTCCCTGACTGAGCATACTAAATAAAAAAGTCTGGTCAGTTCATATACTGTACTATAGCAACTTTATGCAAATAACCACGATAATAAAGGCGGAGTTTAATAATCATGCCTAATACAACCGTTGGTGCCCATATACTGTATTTTTAAGAATTTTAAGGATTTTATATCTCTAGCGCTACGAGAGAGATGCTTGATAATCTCTGTAGAATATTGGAAAATTATATCATTTTACAGTTATCTTCTAAGGAAATATCAAATGTTTGTAGACTTTTTAAGGAAACTAGTCTTCAATCTGTCTTAAAATCTCTGAGAAACTAACATTTTGTCTACCAACTGTGGTGTAGCGGTTATCATACATGTCTACAGACCACGAGGCCCTGGGTTTAAGTCTGGGTTGGGTAGACACACCAGTGCACCACAACTGGGTTATCAAAGGCCGTGGACATTGACTTGGTTGTTGATGTTATGTCTGTCCGCACGTCCTACCTGTGTTCTCGTCCAGGTCGTATTAAGCGTTTCGTGATAGCATTGTTACTATCATAACCAAATACGCAGGCGACGACCCCGTCATTGTAATTTTGTGTTCACTCGTAGTCGTCGCCAACATTTTGTAAGGAAATTTTAATCTTCCATAAGAATATCTCAAGAAAAAAAACTTTTTTTTGAGAAACACTGAAGAAACTTTAACATTTTCTGAGGAATTCTCAAAAAACTATAATATCTCTGAGGATATCAGAGGAAAAACTGTGGATGGCCCAAAGGACGAAATTGCCATTGCCATTAAATAGGTTCGCATCATGCTTCGCATGTTCACCTAAAAGGATGATAGATTTTAATGGAATACATCAACTTTGTGGGAGAATGTGTTGCTGTGATATCATACTAAGCCTTTTCCTATTTGCTTATTGGCATTATTTGTAAACCTTAAAATTTGAATATCTCCTGGTAGGAATAACATACCAACATGATTTTTGTACTTAATTTTTCTCTTTCTTATGAAAGGTTACAAAAAAAACAAGGCACTATTCCTTTAAAGCATTTGAGCTCTCTTTCATACATCACAACTTTTGCATGTATTATGAATTAATCGCAACTCAGAAACTACATGTGTTTTTAATGTACAGTAATATAAAGCTTATTCTGTTTAGAATTTCAAGTTCATTCTTCTGCATATAAAATCTCTACCGGTCCACATACCTTTAAAGGATATGTAAATCCAGTGCAATGTCAATTATCGATCATGCCCTGACTGAGTATGTATTACCATAGTGTTGTCCAATATGATGTACTGTAACTTACTGCAGTCCATTTTAACAAGTTGTATATTATCCACAATAATATAGTATTATATAATGCACTCTACATTATATCTACAGTTTGTTTGTTTGATGAGGTCTTAACAGCACCACGACAACGAAGGTCAAATTGTGCCTGAGAGGTCAGATCATTTTAGAGGTAGTAAGGAAAGAGACCAGGGGGAGAATGAGAGAAATTCAAGAACAAAAGCCAGAAAGCTGTGATCGAGAAAGGAGGTGCATAGGTAAAACAAAAACAAAGTAGAGAGGGGGTGGAAGAGGAGAATTAAATATGGTTGTAGAGGGATGCATGCTGAAGGAAGGAGATTATTTTATCTGGAGGATTTTTCTGGAAGAACTCAGCAATTGAGTTGTGGGGAGCGAGGGAAGCTCTGGGAAGGTTGTACAGGGGGCAAGCAAGGAGAACGTGTTGGATTGTGAGGATGCAGTGGCAATTTTTACAGAGGGGTTGGGGGGAACCAATAAGGAGTGGGAGTGAGTGAGGTGGGTGTGACCAATTCTAAGACGGGTAATATGAACGTTGTAAATACGAGAAAGGTTGTTGATGGTGGATTTGATCGGGATTGTGGGCTGGATGACATGGAGTTTGTTATCAAATTGAAAGTTCCATAAGGTTTGCCAGCAGTCACGAACAAGAGAAGCGATAACGGTTTGATGTCAGAGAGGGTTTTGGGAAAAGGGGAAGGGAGGAGGTTAAGGGCAAGCTTAGCGGCTGTATCAGCCCTGTCATTGCCAGGGATGCCAACATGGCTGGGTATCCAGAAGAAAAGAACACTTTTCCTGCAGAGGGTGGGAGAAAAGAGTTTCCGGAGGAGGAGGTGGCAGGTGAGGTTATCCCATTTAAGATTGAGTAATAAAGTAAGAACAGCCTTTGAGTCAGAGAAAATGGCAAAGTGACTAAGAGGAGAGTACTCAATAAAGTTGAGGGCGAGGAGAATGGCCTTAGCCTCGGCTGAAAAGATGGATGAGTAGTCAGGAAGTCTGCTACTGAGGGTGATGTCTTGGATGATGGCAGCAGCAGCTGTCTTGTTGCCTTCCTTGGAGCCATCAGTATAGATGGAGGTGTAATTTGAGAGTTGGTCTTTGATTTGGTTGTGGAGATTGATGAAGAGGTTAGGGTGAGTTTGAGTTTTGTTATAAGTGGAGAGGTCTAGGTGGACAGAAGGGAGGGGGGTGGCCCAAGGAGGAAAAGTGGGCCACGAGTAGGTGCCAAGAGTGGCAGGGTTGATGCCAAGTTGAAAGAGGTCTGATTTAATGCGTAAGCTGAAGGGAGGCGATAAGGTTTTAGTCCTATCAAAGAGGGAGGAGAAATTGGGGTACCTAATGAGGTTGTAAACAGGGTTCTGGGTGTTGGTGAGGACTCTAAAAGCATAGGAGAGGCTAAGCTTTTTACATCTAAGTAGAAAGGGGGGTTCGTTGGCTTCAACATGAAGGCTAGTGATTGGGGAGGTCCTGTAGGCTCCTACACAAAGCCTGAGGGCTTCATTTTGGATGGTGTTAATGTGGTTGAGGTATGAGTTGTGAGCGACACAGTAGACAATATTGCCATAGTCAAGCTTGGCACGAATGGTGAGCCTGAAAATTTTGAGGAGAGCATAGCGGTTCGCTCCCCAAGTGGTGTTGGAGAGCAGTCGGAGGATGTTGAGGGAGCTATTGCATTTTTGTTTCAGGTTGGTGATGTGTGGCTTGTAGGTGAGCTTGGGATCTAGAGTTAGACCAAGGAACTTTGTGTTTTCAACTTTAGGGATGCGATTCCCATTGAGCACAAAGTTCGGGTTGGGGTGGAGGTTGTTGAAATGACAAAAGTGCATGCAGACTGTCTTGTCTTTGGAGAATTTGAAACCGTTACTGTTGCTCCAGACTTGCAGCTGGTTGAGGCTGGTTTGGAGCCTATTTTCAACAATAGGAAAGCTAGGGGAGGAGTAGAAGATGGTGAAGTCATCCACGAGGGGTACGTTTGATGCTGGGGCCAAGGTTATTCGCGATGTCATTAATGCTCAGGTTGAAGAGAGTGGGGAGAGGATGCTGCCTTGGGGACGCCTCTTCTTGAGGGTGCGGGTTGGAGAGGGTGTGGCCAATACGAACTTGGAACTGCCTGGGTGAGAGGAAGTTTTGAATAAAGATGGGGAGGTGGCCTCTGAGGCCGATGGTGTGAAGTTTTCGGGTAATGCCGTATTTCCAAGTAGTGTCGAAAGCTTTCTCGAGGTCAAAAAATATAATCTATCTTCTTAAAGAAGATATCAAGTCTGATATAATCCTTAGTTCATATGATGAATTAAAAATAAGAAATCTTCTGACCAGTTTTCATACTTCCCAAAGCAATCTGACACATGCTTAGTTTTGTTTGTTAAGGTTTAACTGCACTGACAGTCAGAGACAGTGACAGTCCAAGTCATTTTTTTATTACTAAAATCTTTAATGCTACTACTATTGGAGCTGCCATTTTGATTTTAAAATATGCAGAAAATGATGTCATCAACCCTGATGTTGGGGTGCCTTATATTTCTTTATAATCTCAATTTCTAGTTTATAAAAAATGGTCAAGGACATTTTTGTGTACAAATGAAATTATCAAAACATGCTGTTAAGACTTTGTCACATCATTTTGCAATAAAAACTTTTTAAGTACAATATCAGCACTCTCTAGAGTGCATACCTCCACCCGTTGCAATTCCATTATGCCTAGAATAATTGTATTAGACTGATCCCAATACCCACTATAATCTACCTCAGAAGTCTTTACCTGTAATGAACATATGCAATCTGACACTTGAAGATTATCTTCATGACTAAATTTCTTCCAAGGCCATACCATTGTTTCCAGTTTTATTGAAGTGTAAGCATCATTCTTTGAGCTCTATTCAGCCAGGATTCACATCCATCATTTTCTATTCATGGAAAAACCAATTGTTTCATTTTCATTGATTACAGAGAACACTTGATGTAAGTCTCTTTGGGTCCAGAAAATTGACTGTTTGGATCTTCATTTAGAGTGCAAAGTCATTGTTCAGCACATTCCACTGGAAAGTTTCAACTTAGTCTTGACAACTTAGTCTTGACAAATCTCATCCTAAAACATCACCCACCCCTCAATTTCTGCCCCCCTCCTGTTCCAATATGTCCCAAATTTTAATTTACTCTTCCTTCTTCCTTATGCAGTAACAAAACCACACACCAAATTTAATCAAAATCCAATCATCAGTTATTAAGATATCTTGATGATCAACAAACACACAAACAAAATTACAGAGGCAAAAACATAACCTCCATCCAACTTCATTGAAGAGGTATTAACATTCATAAAGAAATACATTATAATCCTTATGTCCGTATTGGGGAAATTCAGTCATCATGCACAAGATTTCTAAAACAGAATTTAACAAAATGACAGCCTCCATGTGCCTCCTATTCAAGCAAGCAAATATTGTGTAATTTACACTTCATGTTTATGACTTCAAATTTCCAGTTCTTTTAAGGAGAGGCTCCATCATTATGACTTTTCTCGTATGCTAGACAAATTTTTAAACATGACTATTAGTGTCAGGAATGCATTGTTCATTTGAGACAATAGCCTTTAAAAAAAATTCTCTTAAGTGAGACAAACAGTATTTAGAATTCCTATCCTATTGTAAAATTTTATTGTTACCAGCATTGGAACAATACAAGTATGGATAAATGGACGACAAGGATGGACTAGTAAGATGCTATATCCTCATTCACCAACTCCACTGGCAAGTTGAAGAAAATGCCTTGTGTACTTTGACTCACCGTTTGCTTGAAACTCCTCTACCTGGGGGTAACTCTGGGAACTTTGATAGCACACTGGATAAAGTGCTCTCTTAGCCGCATGGAATGGTCGCAATAATGCCATTGTGCCTGTAATAAAATAAATGAGATGTACTTTATCTTTGTAGGCCCACCAAGAGGCCCGACAGCCCAAGAGTAACCCTTGTCATATTCCTTCATCCCACAAGGGAAAAACTAAACAATGCTTTTACAAAAAAATAAGAAAACATGTGAATGACATAAACTTAGCACAGGGAACAAGAAAACTGACACTCATAAACAAGTACAGAACTTTGTTTTTGTATTTACCATACATGCACTTTGTATTTGTATCTACCATACATGCACTTTGTATTTATCATACATGCACTTTGTATTTATTATACATGTACATGCACTTTGTATTTGTATTTACCATACATGCACTTTGTATTTACCATACTGTACATGCACTTTGTATTTACTATACATGCACTTTGTATTTACCATACATGCACTTTGTATTTACCATACTGTACATGCACTTTGTATTTACCATACATGCACTATGTTTGTATTTACCATACTTGAATTTGTATTTACCATACATGCACTTTGTATTTACCATACATGCACTTTGTATTTACCATACATGCACTTTGTATTTGTATTTACCAAACATGCACTTTGTATTTACTATACATGTACTTTGTATTTGTATTTACCATACATGTACATGCACTTTGTATTTACCATACATGCACTTTGTATTTGTATTTACCATACATGCATTTGTATATATCTTACTGTACATGCACTTTATATTTACCATACTGTACATGCACTTTGTATTTACCATACATGCACTTTGTATTTGTATTTACCATACATGCATTTGTATTTACCATACATGTACTTTGTATTTGTATTTACCATACATGCACTTTGTATTTGTATTAACCATACATGCACTTTGTATTTGTATTTACCATACATGCACTTTGTATTTACCATACATGTACTTTGTATTTGTATTTACCATACATGCACTTTGTATTTGTATTAACCATACATGCACTTTGTATTTGTATTTACCATACATGCACTTTGTATTTACCATACATGCATTTGTATTTACCATACATGCACTTTGTATTTGTATTTACCATACATGCACTTTGTATTTACCATACATGCACTTTCTGCATAGTGGGTTATACTCAGGAGTCAATTTTCTTCAACAAACTTCTTTTGACTTAAGATGGTCCAAATGCCCACTGGGCCATCACATCAGAGTTTGATAAATCCCTTGTCTGGTCCCCAGGACAGCCCAAAACTTTATCAAAACAACAATAAATTTTGCTTTAACTTATTTTTTTAACAGAAAATGAATGAAATGATTAGTTGATGGTCAAGCAAGTCTACCTTATATGATTGAGGACTTCAAAGGAAAGAAAATGGTCAAGCAAGTCTACCTTATATGAATGAGGACTTCAAAAGAAAGAAAATGGTCAAGCAAGTCTGCCTTATATAAATGAGGACTTCAAAAGAAAGAAAATAGTGAAGCAAGTCTACCTAATATGAATAAGGACTTCAAAAGAAAGAAAATGGTCAAGCAAGTCTACCTTATATGAATAAGTGCAAGCACTGATCCTTGCACTACTGAACTGGTTAATGGGGTCCAAGCACTGATCCTTGCACTACTGAACTGGTTAATGGGGCCCAAGCACTGATCCTTGCACTACTGAAGTGGTTAATGGGGCCCAAGCACTGATCCTTGCACTACTGAACTGGTTAATGGGGTCCAAGCACTGATCCTTGCACTACTGAACTGGTTAATGGGGCCAAAGCACTGATCCTTACACTACTGAAGTGGTTAATGGGGCCCAAGCACTGATCCTTGCACTACTGAACTGATTAATGGGGTCAAAGCACTGATCCTTGCACTACTGAACTGGTTAATGGGGACCAAGCACTGATCCTTGCACTACTGAAGTGGTTAATGGGGCCCAAGCACTGATCCTTGCACTACTGAACTGGTTAATGGGGTCCAAGCACTGATCCTTGCACTACTGAACTGGTTAATGGGGTCCAAGCACTGATCCTTGCACTACTGAACTGGTTAATGGTGTCCAAGCACTGATCCTTGCACTACTGAACTAGTTAATGGTGTCCAAGCACTGATCCTTGCACTACTGAACTGGTTAATGGGGCCCAAGCACTGATCCTTGCACTACTGAACTGGTTAATGGGGTCCAAGCACTGATCCTTGCACTACTGAACTGGTTAATGGGGTCCAAGCACTGATCCTTGCACTACTGAACTGGTTAATGGTGTCCAAGCACTGATCCTTGCACTACTGAACTGGTTAATGGGGTCCAAGCACTGATCCTTGCACTACTGAACTGGTTAATGGTGTCCAAGCACTGATCCTTGCACTACTGAACTGGTTAATGGTGTCCAAGCACTGATCCTTGCATTACTGAACTGGTTAATGGGGTCCAAGCACTAATCATTGCATTACTGAACTGGTTACAATCTTCTAACTTGACTCTACGGCTTAAAGTACAACTCTTTGCTTATGGTTATTAAATCATTCCTTAATCCACTCCAAGATATTTCCTTCTACACCATAAACTTATAGCTTCAAAATAGAGTAAGTCTTTTAGGTGGCACCGTATTAAACGCTTTACTCATATCCAAATAAAGAACATCAACTAGTTCCCCTTGATCAATTTTACTTGTCAAATGATTCCAATGTTCTAAAAGATTTGTGACACATGATCGTTTCCTTCTAAGGCCATGTTGAGTGTTCCTATTAACATACTGTATCTCAAACAATTTACCGGGTACTAATGTAAGGTTGACTGGTCGATAATTTAATGGATCTGATTTTTTTCCTTTCTTGAATAGCGGCGTGATATTTGAAACTTTTAATCATGTGGAATAATACCTAAATTTAATGTAGTGCTGTCACAATATGGCTGTATTACGTATCGATTATCATGGAGAAAAGTATCTTGATATATTGGTGTATCGTTAAATTTTTCAAGAAAACTGACTAACAACACAAATTGTTAAAGGAATATTTCCATGTTTTTTTTGCAACCTTTCATAAGAAAGAGACAAATTTTAGAAACAATATAGTACAAAAATCATGTTGATATGTTATTTCTACCAGGAGATAATTCAAATTTTAGGTTAACAAAAAATGTCAATAAACGAATAGAAAAGGCTCAGTATAACATCACAGTAAACACATTCTCCCACAAAGTTGATGTATTTCATTAAAATCTATCTTCCTTTTTATTAGTAAAACCTGCTAGAAAAATAAATTGATGAAAGTTAGGTATTTGGGTACATTGCCAAATATACCCTATGTCAATAAGTTTTGGACAATTGTTTCTAATCATACAAAAACAACCAATTAATGTTCAAAGAAATACATAAACATTTGCAATGGAATTGCCTCTATGATATCATCAAACACGAATTCATCATACTGTACAAAAACTTTAAAATGCAGTTGGGAAATCTTAAAAAACCCATATCTCCTGAACAGAATATGATATCAACCTGAATTTTGTACCAAATTGGCTCTAGTAGTATGCTCTTTCGAATAAAATTTTACAAAAAACCACAGGAATATTCCTTTTTGATTTAACAGTACTGAAGTGCTGCTTCTTCATGACGTCATCACAACATTTCTTTGGTTTGCAGCAAATTGACAGGCATTTACACTGTAATGGGGTAGAAAATTCATCGTTTGTACATCTTATCGGAAAAAAATTACAATACTGTGGCTTATAAACGAAGAAGGGAGTCTCTGGCAAACGTGAGTTGAGTAAAAAAATGTAACATTCGCGAGTGGTCAAAAAAGGGAATTTTCATATACGATTCAAAAACGCGGTGGGAGGTGACCTACCTTGTTATATATATATATGCAATAAGTTAAGTACCGATGCAAGCAGTTTGACAATTGCACCAGTAATTTTAATACCGGTAAAGCACCGGTTAACCGCCGATAAAAAAACAAAAACATTCTTGAAGCCAAAAATGTGGTATGGTTTTCATGCAACTTGCGATTTAATTTGTAAATACAAAAATACTATCACGGGCATTATTTTCCAATCATTACTCTCATTTCTTTTAAAAGAAAAGTCCTCGGTCTACTGTGTGTAATATTTAACATCTGCACACGTACTGCACTTGCAAATTTTACTCAATGTCTTAAGTTCAGATAATACTTTTAAACGGATGCAAATTGCCATTTTAAGCACAATTAAGTATTTCTTTTCCTGTGTCTTTTCAAAGGACACAGTTAAGCCCACAATAAATTGGTAGCAACAATGTAGAGTGTACCACGGAGATTTAAGATCAATATTTATTTTCATTACATTTAACAATAAATTACAACCTGAAAAGTAAAGAACCATGGCCCCAACACAACTTGCATCACCACTATCAGGATGGGTGCGGCCATTTTTTATCAATCATAAAATGAAAACCGAATAAATTAATATAAACTAAAACTAAAATGATAAGGGAAATAGAAAGGGTGAAAAACTTGAGTTTGGTGGTTATGGGTAAGGGATGGGGGATCACAGCAGTTAAAAGCGAATTGGAGGGGTACTCCAGAGTGATTCCTTCTTCTACATGTTTAATTTAATATTATCAGGCTATCGAATGTATGCTAGATGTCCACTCCCCCTTCCGGTTTTGGCATTGTTGTCTTTTTTATGGCATTCTCCTTTATAAAAACATAATTTGGTAGATTATCTCGTCCGCTCTCCAATTTTCCTTAATTTCTCCACAAAAATGAAGTATTACGACAGCAAGAAGGGGGTCTGTAGGAGGCGGCGAAGGCCAGGGTGCCAGGGAAGTTGATCTTTGTTAGACTCCCCTAGCTCGTTTGCAGGTTTCAAACGGCAAATTGGATTGCCAAACCATTGAGTTTGAGGTGGGGGAATTCTTTTTAATGGGAAAACATATTTGGTATATGATATTGTCCCCTCCCCCTTCCCATTTTCATGATTTGTTTCCCCAAATGAAGTCTAAGGCGATGCTTCCATCATTCCTCTTCCATGCTCAGTGAATTTCCTCAAATTTCCACTTCACAAAATTCTAGATGTCCATTCCCCTTCCTGAATTTAACAGTTTTGATATTGTTGTCTTTTTTTTATAACTTTCCTCCATTTTTAATGTTTACATAAAAGTGTCATGCAGTTTGTCTTTCAACAACTTAGCGCTACGTTGCCGAGTACTTCGAGGAAACCTGGCACCAGGTTATAAACCATGCAGAAGTAACATGTGAAGGGGGATGCAGGCGGCATATCATGAAAGGAGATATTTCAAAATCCTAACAAGTTGCCGATGGCTGCAATAAACATTGTGCAGCTTTTTTAGTCTCATTTAAGGAATTGGGTCTTTTGAGGTTGAAAAACAGTTTTGCTAACCTTTTTTAACTTGACATGCTTTTGAAATATTCTATGGATTATAATGAGCAATCAAGAAATGAATTAAGAAAATCATTCAATTTCGGGCCAAGTTATAATGGCTGTATGCTAAATTCCTTTTATAGAACACGAAGTACAGCCGTACCACACTTCTTAAATGCCAAAGCTCGATTTTTTGGCAAAAATGTTTGCTTAAAATTGTTGGTTAAACATGCATTTATTTCACCGAGATTGAATTTACATACTCAAATGTAAGCTACAAAATGTTGGAATTAAAAATTACAGAAAAGTAAAACAAAGTACATGCAATATTGCACTAGCGACTAAAAGAATCTGCAAATTGAAAAAATAAAAATAGAGATCAAAAATCACTCTTCCGAGTCTTAACAATGGGGGCATAAGATTAACAAGCAATCGCACTAAAACACCTTCTGATTCAATAGCTATTTTTTGGTGATATCTGGTGAAAAGAATATACCTAGACCTTTCATTTGTTTCTTTTCTCTCTTTTTTGTGCATTAACACTCAGTCACATCTTATTTATTTGAATAGGAATACTATAAGAAATTATAAATTTGTACTCTTTTGCAGGACGGAAAGGATATTTTGTAACGTTTTAGCCTTAAGTTAAAGTTTAAGCTCTTAAATATTCATCAGTTTTGAATCCGATGTTACATTTGTTTATGAAGTGAGAAGAAAAAATTGCTTTTCTTATTGGCTCAACTGGACCAGAAATTTTTAAAAAGAAAAATATTTTTTAGGATGCGAGTTACAGTATATTACATTTTAGGTTTGTTTGTTTGTTTGTTTGATGAGGTCTTAACGGCACCACGACAACGAAGGTCAAATTGTGCCTGAGAGGTCAGATCATTTTAGAGGTAGTAAGGAAAGAGACCAGGGGGAGAATGAGAGAAATTCAAGAACAAAAGCCAGAAAGCTGTGATCGAGAGAGGAGGTGCATGGGTAAAACAAAAACAAAGTAGAGAGGGGGTGGAAGAGGAGAATTAAATATGGTTGTAGAGGGATGCATGCTGAAGGAAGGAGACTATTTTATCTGGAGGATTTTTGGAAGAACTCAGCAATTGAGTTGTGGGGAGCGAGGAAGCTCTGGGAAGGTTGTACAGGGGGCAAGCAAGGAAAACGTGTTGGATTGTGAGGATGCAGTGGCAATTGTTACAGAGGGGTTGGGGGAACCAATAAGGAGGTGGGAGTGAGTGAGGTGGGTGTGACCAATTCTAAGACGGGTAATATGAGCGTTGTCGTCTGAGAAAGGTTGTTGATGGTGGATTTGATCGGGATTGTGGGCTGGATAACATGGAGTTTGTTATCAATTTGGAAGTTCCATAAGGTTTGCCAGCGGTCACGAACAAGAGAAGCGATAAGCGGTTTGATGTCAGAGAGGGTTTTGGGAAAAGGGGAAGGGAGGAGGTTAAGGGCAAGCTTAGCGGCTGTATCAGCCCTGTCATTGCCAGGGATGCCAACATGGCTGGGTATCCAGAAGAAAAGAACACTTTTCCTGCAGAGGGTGGGAGAAAAGAGTTTCGGAGGAGGAGGTGGCAGGTGAGGTTATCCCATTTAAGATTGAGTAATGAAGTAAGAACAGCCTTTGAGTCAGAGAAAATGGCAAAGTGACTAAGAGGAGAGTACTCAATAAAGTTGAGGGCGAGGAGAATGGCCTTAGCCTCGGCTGAAAAGATGGATGAGTGGTCAGGAAGTCTGCTACTGAGGGTGATGTCTTGGATGATGGCAGCAGCAGCTGTCTTGTTGCCTTCCTTGGAGCCATCAGTATAGATGGAGTGTAATTTGAGAGTTGGTCTTTGATTTGGTTGTGAGATTGATGAAGAGGTTAGGGAGTTTGAGTTTTGTTATAAGTGGAGAGGTCTAGGTGGACAGAAGGAAGGGGTGGCCCAAAGGCGGAAAAGTGGGGCAGGAGTAGGTGCCGAGAGTGGCGGGGTTGATGCCAAGTTGAAAGAGGTCTGATTTAATGCGTAAGCTGAAGGGAGGCGATAGGGTTTTAGTCCTATCAAAGAGGGAGAAATTGGGGTACCTAATGAGGTTGTAAACAGGGTTCTGGGTGTTGGTGAGGACTCTAAAAGCATAGGAGAGGCTAAGCTTTTTACATCTAAGTAGAAAGGGGGTTCGTTGGCTTCAACATGAAGGCTAGTGATTGGGGAGGTCCTGTAGGCTCCTAGACAAAGCCTGAGGGCTTCATTTTGGATGGTGTTAATGTGGTTGAGGTATGAGTTGTGAGCGACACAGTAAACAATATTGCCATAGTCAAGCTTGGCACGAATGGTGAGGCTGAAAATTTTGAGGAGAGCATAGCGGTTCGCTCCCAAGTAGTGTTGGAGAGCAGTCGGAGGATGTTGAGGAGCTATTGCAATTTAGTTTCAGGTTGGTGATGTGTGGCTTGTAGGTGAGCCTGGGGTCTAGAGTTAGACCAAGGAACCTTGTGTTTTCAACTTTAGGGATGCGATTCCCATTGAGCACAAAGTTCGGGTTGGGGTGGAGGTTGTTGAAATGACAAAAGTGCATGCAGACTGTCTTGTCTTTGGAGAATTTAAAACCGTTATTGTTGCTCCAGACTTGCAGCTGATTGAGGCTGGTTTGGAGCCTATTTTCAACAATAGGAAAGCTAGGGAGGAGTAGAAGATGGTGAAGTCATCCACGTAGAGGGTACGTTTGATGCTGGGGCCAAGGTCATTCCCGATGTCATGTAATGCTCAGGTTGAAGAGAGTGGGGAGAGGATGCTGCCTTGGGGACGCCCTCTTCTTGGGGTGCGGCTTGGAGAGGGTGTGGCCAATATGAACTTGGAACTGCCTGGGTGAGAGGAAGTTTTGAATAAAGATGGGAGGTGGCCTCTGAGGCCAATGGTGTGAAGTTTCGGGTAATGCCGTATTTCCAAGTAGTGTCGAAAGCTTTCTCGAGGTCAAAAAATATGGCAATGAGGTGTTCCTTTTTGCAAAGGATTCCCGGATAGCGGTGTCGAGCGTAATTAACTGGTCTAGGTATTGCGACGTTTTGGAAGCTGCTTTGGTGAGGAGAGAGGATTCTGTTGGTCTCGAGGAACCAGTTTAGTCTCTGATTAATGATCTTTTCCATAATTTTACAGAGACAGCAAGTAAGGCGATGGGTCGGTAGCTGGTGGGGTCGGTGCTATCCTTCCCGGTTTAAGGACGGGATGACAATAGCTGTCCTCCAGATAGGGGAAAGGAGTGTGAGGACCAAATGTGGTTGAAGATGGTGAGTAGGGTAGTGGTGGCCTTGATGGGGAGGTGTTTCAGAAACTGATAGGGGATGTTATCTGAGCCCTTGGAGGTGCAGCCAGCGTCGTTGATGGCTTGGTTTAATTCAGAAAGGGTGAGAGGGGTGTTGTAGCTTTCGGAGTTGTCAGGGGAAAAGTGATTCTCGGGCTTCATCGCAAGCTTTTTGATTTTGAAAGCATTGGAGTAGTTGGTTGAGGACGAGATGTTGCTGAAAGAGGCGGCGAGGTGGTCAACGATGTCCTTTTTTTGTGAGAAGGTCTCCATTCCAAGAGAGATGGGAGATGGAAGATTTGCCTACTCTGCCGTGGAAGCTATTAACCATTCTCCAAATCTTCTTAGCGGGGTGTTGGTGGTGAGAGAAGAGATAAAGTTGTTCCAAGTGTTGGTTTTACTGTCCTTAATAGTGCGTCTGGCCTTGCACGGCTGATGCGAAAGAGGTTAAGGTTATGGGTGGTCGGGTTAGTTTTAAAGTTCCTGAGGGCTCTTTTCCTGTTCTTGATGGCGGTTTTGCAGTCATCCGAGAACCAGGGTTGGGGGATGATTTGGGGTTTGGAGGTTTTGGGAATTGAGCAGGTGGCGATGTTGATAAGGATATTACTGAAGTTAGACATGGGATCCTCATCCTCGAAAAGATGGGGAGAGGTGTGAGTCACAGAGGGTTTCAAAAGGGACCAGTCAGCCTTGTCGAGGTTCCAATTGGGGTGTGCTCAGTGGGGATTTGAAGATTGGAGTGTATAAGAAGAGGGTAATGATCACTACCACAGAGGTCAGCAGTGACTCTCCAACTAAAATCAGGGAGGATAGGGGAACAGATAGACAGGTCAGAAATATTGGTCTCCCTTAACCCAGGAAGCGTCATTTTAACGAATTTGAATGTAAATTTAGCTCGTAAGTACGATTGTCGAAATTGGTTGCTAA
Organism: Chiridota heheva; assembly: GCA_020152595.1. Taxonomy (NCBI): domain Eukaryota; kingdom Metazoa; phylum Echinodermata; class Holothuroidea; order Apodida; family Chiridotidae; genus Chiridota; species Chiridota heheva. The sequence goes on along the minus strand of JAIGNY010001262.1, from coordinate 575,748 downwards.
ACTAGGTGGAATCGAACATATTACGTAGTGCACGGAATTAGGGGGTGCACGAAATCACAGGTGTTCCTAACGTTATGGCAACCTATACGCTTACTATAGTAAGCGTATAGGTTGCCATAACGTTAGGAACACCTGTGCACGAAATAAGGTTATATTGTGATGTGGGTGATTGTGCCATAGACCTAACTTAGTAGCAGTTTCACGAACATTTTGATGTGGGGGCTTAACGTTACTTGCAAATGACCACAATTGCTATGAAAATCATGAATAAACAAACTGACTAGGCCAAAGCCTAGTTATTTTCGGTAATATGACGAAAACTACTAACCGACTAAGATTTCTGGCTGCTCGAGATCGTTCGCAATTGGATCTTCAAATTGTTTCGCCTATCGGATGCACGTTTAGATCTCAGGCAGGCCTAAACAAAGAATTTCCTTTTACGGAACTTTTACTTCTTTTAACTTCTGTACTTTATGTTTATAATGAACATTAAAAGCGAGGATAAATAATTTAAAATATATTTATGTCATACATAGGTAAAATTATTATAATTCTTCTAGTTTGATGTTTCTTTAAAGAATTAACAAAAAAACTAATTATGAACAAATATGGCAGCTTACATGACAAGAAAAGAGTAACAGAGACCTGAAGAGGTTATACTTCGCATCTGCAGCAAGCTTAATTATTTGTGAGATAATTTTTCAACCTAGACCTAACAGGTAAATAAAAGACTCATTTTGGGACATTTTTTACTTGTTTTGGTCCAACTAAATAAGATTTTGTGGTAGGTCTACTCTACAATTTGTTCGTTACTTGTATAGGCCTACGTGTATATCAGTTCCGCGAACATTTTGTGAGTGTTTTAGTTTGAACTCAGTATTTTACGGTTAGGAACTTTTCCAAGATTTGTTTGTATCATTTTCATTTCCTAATCAGTTTGGTGTACGTTTTACGAAACGTTGTAGCTATTCGTTCATCCGTGTAAATAAGAAATGCTTACTTGGTAAGCACAGAAAAGAAGGAAAACAAAAAACAATCGTAAAAGTTGATAAGGCCCTAAGTGGGGGAATAAGACTTCGCCCGCCACAAGTTCTAACGAGGGGTGTTGGAAGGAACTCGGGTAAGGGGACATAGTGATTAAGAGAAACTTTTATTTTCAACAAGGGGCACTTTTTTTACTTTCAGTTTTCTTAAATGTAGGGGCACATTATGCCCCTAGTTATCTAGTTTTACCCAAAACATGATTTTTAGGGGCACTTAACGTTTTCAATGGGAGCAAAACACTATTTTTTGTGATTTCTAACAAAATTACTCATAGCTCAGCAGAAAACTCCTAGAAATGTAATTATTATCCAATTTGTCATACTATTTCACCAAAAAAATAATAATTTTCACCCCGGGTTGGCTGGAAATTTTGAAAAACACAGCTTTTCATGCATTCCATTACACTATGATAGTAGTACACAACTATATCATTTTCATGTAATAGGTACTTTCATAGCCCAATGTTTAAGGCCTAATTTTTCCACAAAAACACCTCGTTTTCAGCCAATCTGCGGTGCAGGATTTTTTTTTTTTGCTGGTATATCATGACAAAACCAACAATAATTAGATATCTGGGAGAATTTAGTTTGTAGAGTATATATATACCATGCTATCAACTACTGTTGTTGTATGCATACTGGGTAGATGGGAAAGCCACTGCCAAGGCTTAATCCATATTATCCTATTGTTAATGATAACTTTACATACTGGGTAGATGGGAAAGCCACTGCCAAGGCTTAATCCAGATTATCCTATTGTTAATGATAAGAAAGCTGTATTCTGTACCAGTATGGATATGTTACTTCAGCTACATGAATAAAGCCAGTAGAGCATACACTACCATGGTGTAAAGTTGTGTTTTTCTGAGTTGTCTCTACAAGTTGAGGTATGCGCAATTTTGGTCGAAATCACGACAAATTGTGTTTTCTTTCATTGACTGTAATGATAAGTGCCCCTATAAATTGAATTTCGGGTGAGCCCTATACATATACATCAGTACGATTGACATTAGGATTGCCGTATGGGTTGTTAATATACAATTCCTTTGTTTTTAAGAATTCACACGTAGAAAATTAATGATTGAAAAATAACTTAATGTTTGGATATACTTATACCAATTAGTTTTATTGATACATTTTTCCAAAAACCTTTTTCTTAATCTTTACCTACTGTATTTGGCACCACAATGGGATAAAAGTTCTCTGAATCTTTTTTTGGTGGCCATCTTGCCGAGTCACCATACATTTGTTTTCAAGATTTTAAACCTCTGAAAATAAATTTTAGGATGTTCCACAAAACTGCAGGTTGATTTTTTTGCAGACAACATTTTTTTTTCTTCATATAACTTATTTAAATAGTTTCAAAAAGTAAACTGTGTGCAATAATAAATAAGTAAAACATCAAGAAAAGTTTCAATACTGTAAAAGTATTTTGTAATATCATCTTAATTTTTTTTCCTCAAACACCTAAAACATTTTACCCCTGCTGAAATATAAAAGGCCCTATAGCAATGTTTTGAACTTTGACTGTGCTCTGGAAAGCTCATCAGTAGAATTTTACATAAAGAAAAATAGTCCAGTAAATGTTTCGATAAAATTTAACTAAAATTGCTGTAAAAAATAGTGTTTAAAGACAGGAATTGACTTCAAATATCATAAATAAGCATGGTCGGCGAAAATGGTAAAACGGTTTTGTTTTCATAAAGATCTTGAAACTGAGATTTTCCTATGTTTTAACACAGCGTTTCAAACAGCATAGCATTTATAAGGCTTTGTGGTACCGTCATACGGGTAGCCAACAATAAACGGCAGCAAGCAAATGCGGCTGGCACCAGTACGGGGATTCTACAGGGAGTTCTAACTAGCTCCCAGGCCCCCCGGCTCTTACACATATGGTTTGAGCATAGGCAGGATATGAAGGAGTTAGGGGAAACTTGCCCCAACCCCCACTTTTTTCCAAATGTATAATAATAATACATAATAATACAATATATTTATAAAGCGCCTTCCACTGTAAAATACAACCCCAAAGGGCGTGCAATAAACCCTATAAAAGCATGAGGGACATATGATATAATATTTACCGTGTGGTATACACCAAGGGCTATATCAGGCATAATTATTTGACTTCACCTTTTTTTTCTTATTCAACAACTCATTTGCATATAAGTTATTATATGAACTGACACTTTCATACATAGTATGCTCAATCAGGAACTGTGATAGCTAGGATGAGACTTCTTATGGAGCCTGTGGGATGTCATGTGGGACATGGGGTGGGATGCCATGTGGGACATACATGAGGTGGGATGCCATGTAGGAACAGGGTAGAATGCCATGTGGGACATGGTGGGATGCCAAGAGTAACACAGAGTGTGACAGGTTGGAATGCCATGTGTGACATAAGGTAGGATGCCATGTGTGACATAAGGTAAGATGTCATGTGGGACATAAGGTAAGATGTCATGTGGTACATATGGTTGGGTTAATGTGGGACATTCATTTAGGATGGGATCCATGTGGGTCATAGCTTGGGATGCCATGTGGGACACTGTATGGTGGAATGCCATGTGGGGGATATGGTGGAATGCCATGTGGGGGATATGGTGGAATGCCATGTGGGACAAGGCATAGGATGTCATGTGGGACATGAGGTGGGATGTCATTTGGAACATGAGATGTGAGCCATGTGGGACATAGGGTAGAATGCCATGTGGGGCATAGGATGGGATACCCTGTAGGACATGATGGAATGCCACGTGGGACATGGGACAGGATGTCATGTGGGACATGGGGTGGGATGCCATGTGGGAGATATGGTGGAATGCCATGTGGGACATGGGATGGGATGTCATGTGGGACATGGGATGTCATGTGGGACTTAGTGTGAGGTGCCATTTTAATAATTGGCCGGGTCATATGATATGGTGTCAATTTGCATGGGCATGCGAACCATGATGGTATTTACTGTTCTAGTTTGAGAATGGGATGAATCTGTGCTGATTTCAAGCAAGCTGGAACAAAGCCTGTTGTAATGGAGTGGTTTATGATGTTGGCAATGACAGACAAAAGAACATCAATACAATCTTTGAGCAGTGAAGTGGGAATTGGATCCAGCATACATGATTTTGTAGGTGCATTAAGGACTAGTTTCCGCACATTGGCTTTAATATCAGGAGCAAAGTAGTTAAGATGGCTATCGCAGAGTTCAGAGATGTCTACAGACGAGGTACTGTAGGTTCACATGACGAATCTAACTTATCTCTAATATTCTTGATTTTATCTGAGAAGAAATTGGCAAACTGTTCGTCAACCTGACGATCATCACCAGAGGGATGGACACATCTAGGAGAACCCTGAGACAAGCTAGCTACCTTATGAAAGAGTTGACGTAAATCACATTGTGCAATTTCAGTCCTGTAGTGATCTATTTTCACGTTACTCAGTATCCTTTTATAAGCATTGCAGTCTTCGTGAAAAATCTGCCGATGAACCTCTAAGCAAGATTTTTTCCGCCTAAACTCACATCGATGTTTAGTTTGCTTAGCTTGTCGAAGGTTTTCTAAATACCACAGGGTATGAGGTTTAAGAGTCACATTCCGCATTGTCTCAGCTGCGTGTTTGTCAAGCAGGTTATGCAAGATAACATTGTACTGATTAAGATAGTCTTCCAGATTCTCGCAAGTCTTAGTAAGTAGGGATATATCCATAATGTCTTGTTTGAAAACCTCAGCATCAATATTGCACAATCTCCGAGAGGAGACCTTAATGGTAGTAGAGCTGAGTTTGAATAGTACAGCGGAGTGGTCTGAAGGCAGACTGTGGTCTAAATCAATATTAGAAACACTGTCATCAGTAAAACGAGTGATGACTATATCCAAGATATGGCCGTTCCTATGTATAGGACTAGTAACGACTTGTTGAAGATGCGCAGAGCTTAACATGTCCAAGAACTTACGAGCGTCACTGTCACCATCAACATTTAAGTGCAGGTTGAAGTCGCCGACAATTAGAATGCTGGTGGATATACTTGGGAGTCGTTCCAACAAATTTGAAAAATCGTTGAAAAAACCAGGTACTTTGAATTTTATTTTTCTTTGAAGGGGGAGGTCTATAAACAAGGAAAAAGCGCACTGATATACTGCCAGATGTAACAGTGATGTCAATATGTTCGAATGAGGCGTATCTGCAGTTCTCATTCCTTACTATGTCAAACCCCTAATGCAAGATGAGGCACTCCCCCACCTGTCCTATCAGTGCGTGGAACATGGTGAATATCAAAGTCGGGCAGAGCATTATGAAAATCGGCTAGTCCGTGATTGTCACACTCGCCGCCAGTCAGCCAAGTCTTAGCGATTGCTAGCCAATCAAGTTCATTTGAAATGATAAAATCAATAATTGATAGAAGTACAAGTTTTGACTGAAGCAGCATTCCATATGGCGAAATGACAGTCTATCTGAGCAGTGTAGCTTATTTGATAAGCATTGCAATTAACCAAGTTAGATTGCTTTGACCTGGTTATGCACTTAATAGATCGGTGTCTGTCAGTTATTATACGCTTGATTAAGCGTAACTTCTGTTTACCAGCTCTGCAACCACGCTTAACCCGTTTAGCAATGTTAAGGTCAACCAGCTTTGGTTCTTGGTCATCGCTTAGCCACACGTAATAGAAAGTCTTTTGAGTAAGTTACAGTGTGCAACACATGATTCAATGGTAACACGACGGTAAAAAATATGATAAAAAGTCACATCCAAACAAGTAAAAAACAACAAACGTTGGTTCACCATAAGCAGAAAGTACAAACAACGAAACACACAAAATTGAAACATTAAAAATCTCAGTGAAAAACAGTAATAATCACAATTTCCCAAAGAGCGAAAACAGCGTGATACAGCCATGGGTGGCGCTATTCTTCTTCTATGACACTATACTTTTGTATGGTGATTTTTGTTGTATCTTAGTGTGAATTTTTGCTCGCCTCCCCCTCTCCCCTCTCCCAATTTCGTTTTTTTCCCACACAGCTTTCGATAGACTAATTCTGACTATTGGTTTGAGAATGGGGAGCTATGGGATCAATGTTGCCAATTGCCTATAGAGGCCTACTTTTAAAAATTAGGCTTTGAAAATTTTGGGGGCCATTCCCTCTCTTAACACGGCCCTGTGTATTAATGCCCCCGGTATATCACATGCTTCAATTGTGTCAAATAGATACTAAATATATGTTACATTTACATAAATACCATGAAAATTATTATCACTGATCTGCATGAGGAATCACTCCCATAATCTTTGCAGTTATTCACACATTTTCCCTGTGAAGAAGCAATCCGTGCGGGCAAGCTAATTTAGGGAGTGATTACTGGCACTATATCCGTGCGAGTAAACAATTCAAATTGCTTACTTGCACAGATCCGTGTGAAGAGCCACAACCTTTTAGAAATAATCTGCCTTTTGTGAGGTATTATCACTGTCCCAATCAAAATGTGATCACCCATGGATCAAAATATAATCACCCATGGGCAGTGCATTTAACTTCAGTATTTGAAGCTGCACTTAATTGGAAGAAGAAAAAGTCTCATGAGAAACCAGAAATCAAAGGTCACGAAAAGGTCAAAATTTGACCAAAAAAACAAATTTGAATTTTTCCAACATTCCTTGCTTCAAAAAATTCAGTCATATTATTAAAAGGGAAATTTCAATAAAAATCCTTAAAAATAATTTCAATAATTTTAAATTCCACAGCATATTCCCACAAAAAAGTACAAAAAACAAAGATGAGCATTTTTTTTCTTACACTGACTTACTAATTAGTTGTAACTTTCAAGTAACTAATTAGCAAGTCTGTGTTAAAAAATATAATTTGCATAGTGCAGTGAAAATTGTGCACATCATTGTAAAGAACATCTTATTAGCTTTCATTCATTGCATATTTGTAAAGCATAGGCCATAGTTGAAATGGCAATCATGGGGATGATTTAGTTTTGGAGCCATTTACCATCGTTTGGCAATAATTTCTTAATTTTCTTACATTTCTGTATGCTGTTGATGTGTGATTGCTGTCATTTTGCGGCCCACTGTATATTATGCCAGTACAGTATGTCTAAAAGTGCAGTGTGGATATATGACTAATAACTACTGTGCGAGTCATTGCATAGGAAAATCCTTAAATTTTGTTAACTTTTACTTTAAAACTCACCAACCCCTGGTCATGAAACTCCTAAATATTGTTATGTAAATTTTTTTCAAATCTATTTCCACCCAAAATTGTTTTAAAATAATTTCCCCTAGCTGTACGAGTAAAAAAAGGGAAAGTTTGAAGCAACATTGAAAGCCATGTTAGAGTTAAAAACATATGTTTGTTTGCAACCTACTGTATATCAAATGTTTTGATAGTAATAGTAATTATTTTATATAGCGGCCTTTCTATACAAGTATATTCAAGAGCGCTTTACAAACATCAGAGCTTTAGAATAGGAAGGAGCTGCACAAACGACACATCATCCATTCATTAGCTCAGGAAGGTGAATGAACAGCGCATTTTCATGCTTCTCTTCTCGAATAGTGTTCAGAGACTGAGGTAGGGTGTGACTGTCCTACCATCGGGACCAACCGCTTAACATCCCTTCCAAAGGATGGCAAGCATTATTCAACCATTGCCACTTCTCTCAACAGCTTAATGGGGATCAGGAGCTGCAAACGATGTGCTTCCGCTTTAATGATCGGTGTATTTGTCTGCAAACTGTAGCTGTGGTAAAACGGGTTAGACCTGACCTTGAACCCGGTACCACCAGCATCTCAGTCGTGCACTCTACCAATTGAGCTACCTGAGTCCTGATATAACTAATTAAATATAAATATTGAGTAAATAACAATCAACATATTGTCACATTAAGTTTCAGATTTGATAATTATAAAATGTTAGTAATTTTGTAAGTTTAACGATTGCAATGTCATTTTTAAGGCCTTTTGTCTTCAAAAAGTGTCTCAAATTTTCCCCCTTTTTTGAAATATAGAAATTTTTAAACTTTCTTTGGTGGGAATAGATTTTAAAGGTATTTTCACGCAATAATTAAGACTTTCATGAAGATGGGGTGGGGAGGTTTTAAGAAAGAAGCAAAAATTTAAAGTATTTCTTATGCAGCCTATTGACCCTTATGGTTGCCATTTTAAATGTGGCTTATAGTTCTAGGGGTGGGTTCAACTCTGAATGGTGTGTGGGATATGGTGGCATGTTATGTTTCATGTTTTGATTTCTGGTGTGATGGCATATGGATTATATTATAAAATGGCATGTGGATTTTTTGTAGGGAGGGATTAAGGATCCATGCGATGGCATATGGAACAGAGGATGCAATGGCATGTGGGGTAGAAGCGAGTTATTAGTGGCAAGGGGATTTGTATTATTTGCGATGTCTGGTTGCATCGTTTGTGATGTCTGGTTACATCATTTTCGATGTCTGGTTGCATCGTTTTCGATGTCTGGTTGCATCGTTTGCGATGTCTGGTTGCATCGTTTGCGATGTCTGGTTGCATGGTTTGCGATGTCTGGCTGCATGGTTTGCGATGTCTGGCTGCATCGTTTGCGATGTCTGGCTGCATCGTTTGCGATGTCTGGCTGCATCGTTTGCGATGTCTGGCTGCATCGTTTGCGATGTCTGGTTGCATCGTTTGCGATGCCTGCTTGCATCGTTTGCGATGCCTGGCTGCATCGTTTGCGATGCCTGGTTGCATCGTTTGCGATGTCTGGTTGCATCGTTTTCGATGTCTGGTTACATCGTTTGTGATGTCTGGTTGCATCGTTTGCGATGCCTGGTTGCATTGTTTGCGATGCCTGGATGCATCGTTTGCGATGCCTGGTTGCATCGTTTGCGATGCCTAATTGCATCGTTTGCGATGCCTAATTGCATCGTTTGCGATGCCTGGTTGCATCGTTTGCGATGCCTGGTTGCATCGTTTGCGATGCCTGGTTGCATCGTTTGCGATGCCTGGCTGCATCGTTTGCGATGCCTGGCTGCATTGTTTGCGATGCCTGGCTGCATCGTTTGCGATGCCTGGCTGCATCGTTTGCGATGTCTGGCGGCATCGCTTGCGATGTCTGGCTGCATCGTTTGCGATGTCTGGCTGCATCTTTTGCGATGTCTGGTTGCATCGCTTGCGATGTTTGTGCGATGTCGGGTCACATCATTTGCGATGTCTGGTTTTATCATTTGCGATGTCTGGTTACATCGTTTGCGATGTGTGGCTACATCGTTTGCAATGTCTGGTCACATATGTGAAATAATATTAAATTCTGAGTAAAATGCCCTTTAAATCTTTGAAAAAGCTTTAGTCGCTTTTCAGTTCTGGTCAGTCAAAGTTTCAAGACTTCAGAATTCAGGCAAACTTTGTGATGTCATCAGATGCACATAGCTCTATATCCTTAAATAATTCCTAAAACGTGTTCTTCAGTAAAGTTCAGTTTTAACCAGGTATAACTTTGATTTCTTTTTTGCTGATTACCTGTTTTCCTAATAGGCATATAATCAACTTTTGAAATATTTGGATGGAATTAGATTGGACCTTCAAAATATATTTCAAAACAGATTGAAAAACAAAGGATATACATACACAATTGAAGACGTGTTCATCTGCCTTTGTCACAAATTATTGCACAATAATTGAAGATGTTGTGAAACGGTCTGTTTTTAACTGATTTGATAGTCCATTCTATATTTTGAATTATTTGGGCTTAAGTTGCCTGACCTTAATCAATTTTGGGTTCTGTTGACAAATATTCATTGCTGATTTCTCTTTCAAGTTCCAGATTAACCCAGACAAGAGTACTAATGTAATGATTGGCTTTGGTTTGAATTAAACTATGATGTCATCAGCATTGCTGCAAGTTGCTCCAGCAAGGAAGGTATGAACAGTATTTTTATAGCTGAGGAAATTTAATTTAATTAGTTTATTTTCAAAATTGCAAGTGCTCCAATCATTGTGAATTAGTATGTTGTGCCTAATGCAATAAGGCATACTGTACTGTATAAAGTAAAGTTTTTTAAAGTACATTAAAGGTAAAGTGTAGCCATTTGTGTTTTAAACAGTTTATTTGACAATAAGTATAGAAACAAATACAGCAACATGTATTAAACTATTGTTTTGCTCTTAGTCAGTTCTGTTTGTTCCACAATTGTAGTAGTCATGTCAATTAAACATTCCGAGTAAGGAAATGGGCCACACCCACCATAGAAACGCGGTAATTAGGTGAGGCAAACAAACCTCAAATCCGCAATTGATGCACGACCAATGCATTGACATATTTAGTTGTTCATGTGGCGTGCTGTAAGCTTTGATCCATTTATGGCCTTTCTCCAGATCTGTAGAGTTGTTAGCAACAAGAATGAAATAAAATCCATTTGCTAAGCATTCTGGGTAACAGGAAACAGATGTACATGTACAAAGTCCATAGTGGCCTCTAGGTGGAAGTTTTGTTCACCATATTGTCTGTCACTCAGCTTGTGTGTGCAGAATTGTGTTTTGTGCAGTATATTGCATTGACTGCATGAATGCGCGCCACTAGCTAGCTGTACGGTACCGGTACTGTGTAGGATTTTCACCTCACGTAGTTACGCAAATTTTGTTGCTCGGTAAATTAATGTCAATCAACTAACTTAGAGTGTATTTCCAAATCAAAATAGTAGTTTATGACAAGTTGAATATCAAGCTATGGTTACTGCTTTCAGCCTAGACTTAGAATATAAGTGAACAACATTAAATTCTGATGTTTGATTATTTGATTATAATTGTATAGTTTTAGTGATTCTATTGTTTTCTTTTTGGATGAATTTTCATTATTCTTATTTAAGCAAATATCTGTTTTTACTTTTCCTCTTTTAATTTTCATGTTTCAGATTTTGAAGGTTTCTGGCTGCCAGATTCAAAGGATTTTTTGGTGTAAGTGCTCAAGAGATGCTAATCCTCGATTTCTTAAAGGTAAAAGCGGTTCATTACATTTTTATAATCTTTGCTTCCATTTAATTTAATGATAACAAATTAGTGTAATCATACTAAAAAAAATAATAGTAGTATTAATAATGTGATAATAAAAGTGATATTGATGCACATATCATCATGGCCATATCATCATTTCAACATTTTATCTTTCAACCTTAAAGTCTACAAATATTTTAATAAGACCAAGGCAGGTGTATATTGTTTCTTGAAGTTCTTTAATTAAGCGTTCACCCGTTATATTCCATTCAAGTATAGTATAGTAGCTAGTATAGTAGCTAGTATTGTTGACGCTCGGGATGTGCATAGAATGTACATAGCATAGAAAACATTGTTATAACAATGACTGTTTTGCGAACAATGTAGCAAGATGGATGAGACAATTGTAGATGATAATGTAGATATGTGTAGATTGTAAATAGCAGAAAAAACTTTGTAAAAACAATGATTGTAAATATTAGCAACAGGAAGTGTTTGTGAACAATGTATAAATATGCAGAAATATGGATGGGACAATGGTAGATGACGATGTAGATATGTGTAGAATGTAAATAGCAGAAAAGACTTTGTAAAGACAATGATTGTAATTATTAGCAACAGAAAGTGTTTGTAAACAATGTATACGTTTAAAGAAAACATTGAAATAAATGGAGCAAAAAAAAAAATCATGGCCTTGTCGTGATGAAGTACAAAGATTTGTTGATGGTGTACATGAAGTATTTACTGGCCAAATTGGTTCATGGTGAAGTTAATCTTTGGTTGACCTTTATTAATATTTTGCCTTAAAGATGAGTGGTCGTGATAATCAGCATCCACCCTACCATACTCACCAGCCTTTTACAACCTACAGCCTCCCTCATAAAGATGACATCTGCATCACCTGCCTCAGAAATGCTCGCATCTCCCACTGACATGCACCCACATAACGGTCCCCCACTACTCCGCAATATTTGCTACGATCAATAAACAGTCAAACACATCTTCATGGAATACCCTCTCCTTGATCCTCCCGGGACCCTGTGTAAATTCTCCTTTGGACTGAACAGGCTACACCGGTAAAAGATTTTTTGTAAATACATGAAGTAAATAAAACCTGATGGTTGCTTTTATTTGAGAGCTTGTTGCTGCAAAAGTACTGTATTTCATCATAATTCATCAATTTCCCTACTTAGATTATATCTATAAAATTAAAAAAATAGGAAACATATGTCCCAGACAGCTATGCATACACTAGTTCATGCATTCATTCATACCCATTCAGATTACTGTAACAGTTTATTTCACAAAATTCCAAATTATCTCATTGAAAGGCCTCAACGAAAATCTTACATTAGCTGTTTACGCCAGTTTTGTGCTTTTCACAGTAATTTTAATATATTTAAAAATTTGAAAGAAAAGTAGGCCTAGGCCTATGATGCACATCCCTCAGTCAAAGCTCAAATGTCAGTACGGTTGACATTGGGATTGTTATACGAGGGTTGTTATACATACAATTCCTATGTTTTTGAAAATTCACACGCTGTAGAAAGTTAATGATTGAAAAATCACTTACATTTAGGACAATCTTGTACCAATTAGTCATGTATTAGTTTACTTCATGTATTTGTAAATACATGAAGTAAATCAAACCTGATGTTTGCTTTTATTTGAGAGCTTGTTGCTGCAAAAGTACTGTATTTCATCATAATTCATCAATTTCCCTACTTAGATTATATCTATAAAATTAAAAAAATAGGAAATATATGTCCCAGACAGCTATGCATACACTAGTTCATGCATTCATTCATACCCATTTAGATTACTGTAACAGTTTCTTTCACAAAATTCCAAATTATCTCATTGAAAGGCCCCAACGTACCAGATTAATGCTGCCAAATTAGTTGTTAATTGCTACGATATCCCTCAAAAGTCCTCTTTAGTTCCCTTTACTGGCTTCCAATTCAATTTTGTATTAAATTTACTCTACAGTACTTTTATGTTTTTGAATCTCTACATAAAGTCACTCCATGTTATCTTTCTGGTCACATTCGCCCCATTCACAGCAGTATACTTTCGTTACGCTCTAATGATTCTCCCTTTCTTTTTGTCCCCAGAACAAAGTGTAAAACATTAGGTGACTGGCTTTCATTATGTAGGTCCAGCCCTTTGGAGTGAACTGCCTGCCTCTATTTGTTTAGTAAACAATCTTAGTTTCTTTTAAGTCTAAATTAAAAACATACTTTTGTTTTGCCTTTGTTTAGTTGTATCTTATTGTGAAGCGCATTTGAATGCTTAGCAGATTTTTGCGCTATATAAATGTATTATTAGTATCATTTGCTGGAGCGTCATCAAGCTTAGTCAAACAGCACATTATAATTGTATTTATTTTGGAAAAAAGGTTTCAAAATTTCTACTAGAATTGGTCAACCACTGTATCTGGCACTTTTCACTGCTAGTATTATGGTAGAAATTGTTTTTTGGGATGATGCTACTCCCCTATAATTTCTCTAAATCTTTCATATTTATCTTATATTTTACAGCGCCATTGCCAAAATCATATGACCCAAAGTATGTGGAGTCAGGGTGGTACAAGTGGTGGGAGGATTCTGGATTCTTCAACCCAGAATATCAGGTAACTCCTTGCAAACAGTTTGTACTGAGTACATCATAGAAATACTCCTCACTACATGATATTTTTATTGATGAGAACAGTGATCTTAAAGGTATACAGACAGGTAGATGCAACATTAGCTAGATTGAAAGTATATTGACAGGTAGTGGCAACATTGGTTAAATTGAAGGTATATGGACAGGTGGTGGCAACATTGGTTAAATTGAAGGTATATGGACAGGTGGTGGCAACATTGGTTAAATTGAAGGTATATGGACAGGTGGTGGCAACATTGGTTAAATTGAAGGTATATGGACAGGTGGTGGCAACATTGGTTAAATTGAAGGTATATGGACAGTTGGTGGCAACATTGGTTAAATTGAAGGTATATGGACAGGTAGTGGTAACATTGGGTAAATTGAAGGTACATGTATATGGACAGGTGGTGGCAACATTGGGTAAAATGAAGGTATATGGACAGGTGGTGGCAACATTGGTTAAATTGAAGGTATATGGACAGGTGGTGGCAACATTGGTTAAATTGAAGGTATGTGGACAGGTGGTGGCAACATTGGTTAAATTGAAGGTATATGGACAAAAAATTCATCAAAACCACTCAAAAATTGGCCGATTTTTATGCACATTTTTTGTGCACATTTACAAATGTTTGTGTTACTTTTGTGATGTAGGAATGGGACATAGTCTTTATTCTCTGATGTAAATCCTTTTTTTTTAAATCCTCTGCGAGTTCTCATGAAAAAAGCGAAGATAATTCTAACGAAGAGGATTTTATCTTCACCACACCCCCGTACCAATTTCAAGCTGGAGAAGGCTTTTTGAACATTTTCAAAGTCTGAAATTAAAGTAAGAAATATGAAGAAAAACACAAGCATTTGGGGGCATTTTCCTGTTCATACATCACATTTTTTCAATAAATAAAAAAATTATCAAACTTTGGTTACTTTTAACTTAAATACTACACATGCTATTTTTAAAATCGAAGACTACTAAACTCATAATTTAATGCTCTTTTTGGTTATTGCGGTTAAAAATAAAAGTTTTGTACCTGCTTATAAGGTCTATGCACATAAGAAATTTCTCTATTGTTTTAAAAAACAGATAGATCAGTTATTGAATTTTGAATATAGCACTTTTATTTTTTGATTCAAACTTGGATCAGTTTTTAATTCATGTGAAATTTGTGATGTATGATTGAGCGGACAGAGCAATATCTTAATTTGATTCTTTGGAATTTCTTTTCCTATTTTGAGTCACTGAAAAAGATGGGAAAGTTTATTAGTACCTAGGATTTTATTGTGGGCATCGCAAAGACTCAAAAACCTTTGGTCAAAATTTGCTGCACTACTTTAAAGAATTATGATAGTCATTTCAAGAATAAAGAATTTACGAAAGAAAATACCAGCAAGGTTGCCCTGCAATGCATCAAAAACTAATGCTGCAGCAAAGAAAAGTACCAGGAAAATGTATTTGTAGATCATGTGGCTGTTATTCCTTACGATGAAATAATCAAGTTTTGTTTTTTTAAACAGTTAAAGTCTTCCTGTAAGAGTGCAGATTCTCAAGGGTATGTTATCTGCCTCCCTCCTCCCAATGTAACTGGTTCTCTGCACCTTGGCCATACACTCACTGTTGCTATACAGGATAGCTTGATTAGATGGTAAGTCAACACCACCATAGTTGGATTAGGTGATAAGTTAACATTATCATAGTTGGATTAGATGGTAAGTCAACATCACCATAGCTGGATTAGATGGAAAGTCAATATCATCATAGCTTGATTAGATGGTAAATCAACATCACCATAGCTGGATTAGATGGTAAGTCAACATCACCATAGCTGGATTAGATGGTAAGTCAGCATTACCATAGCTGGATTAGATGGTAAGTCAACATCACCATAGCTTGATTAGATGGTAAGTCAACATCACCATAGTGGGATTAGATGGTAAGTCAATATCACAATAGCTGGATTAGATGGTAAGTCAGCATCACCATAGCTGGATTAGATGGTAAGTCAGCATCACCAAGGGCACAGTAAAGAATATTTAAAGATCTATTTGACAGGTAGTAAGAACTTGAGCTTAAATGGAAGAAAATATACTATAAACCAGGAAAACATGCTATAAACGAAGAAAATATGCTATAAACCAGGAAAATATGCTATAAGCTAGGTAATTGTGCTATAAACCAGGAAAATATGCTATAAACCAGGCAAAATAGCTATAGACCAGGAAAATAGGCTAAAAACTAGGAAAATAGGCTATAAACTAGAAAAATAGGCTATAAACCAGGAAAATATGCTGTAAACCAGGAAAATAGGCTATAAACCAGGAAAATTGGCTATAAACCAAGAAAATAGACTATAAACCAGGAAAATATGTTACAAACCATGAAAATATACTATAAACCAGGAAAATAGAATAGTAGACCAGGAAAATATACTATAAACCAGGAACATATACTCTAAACTAGAAAATATACTTTAATCCAGGAAAATATGCTGTAAACCAGGAAAATATACTATATAAACCAGGAAATATACTATATAAACCAGGGAAATATACTATATAAACCAGGGAAATATGTTATAAACCATGAAAATATGCTATAAGCCATGAAAATATACTGTAAACCATGAAAATATACTATAAACCAGGAAAATTGGCTATAAACCAGGAAAATTGGCTGTAAACCAGGAACATATACTATAAACCAGAAAAATAGTAAACCATGAAAATATGTTATAAACCATGAAAATATGCTATAAGTCATGAAAATATACTATAAAACATGAAAATAAGATTGTAGACCAGGAAAATTTACTATAAACCATGAAAACTTGCTATAAACCAGGAAAATATACTATAAACCATGAAAATATGCTATAAACCAGGAAAATATACCATAATCTAGGAAAATATGCTATAAACCTTGAAAATCTGTTATAAACCATAAAAATATGCTATAAACCATGAAAATATGCTATAAACCATGAAAATATGCTATAAACCAGGAAAGTATATTATAATCCAGGAAAATATGCTATAAACCATGAAAATATGCTATAAACCAGGAAAATAGGCTATAAACCATGAAAATAGGCCATAAACCATGAAAATATACTATAAACCATGAAAGCTTGCTATAAACCAGGAAAATATACTATAAACTATGAAAATATGCTATAAACCAGGAAAATATGCTATAAACCATGAAAATCTGCTATAAACCATGAAAATATGCTATAAACCAGAAAAATATACTATAATTCAGGAAAATATGCTATAAACCATGAAAATATGCTATAAACCATAAAAATATGCTATAAACCATGAAAATATGCTATATTCCAGGAAAATATGCTATAAACCAGGAAAATATGCTATAAACCAGGAAAAATTGGTTCAAAGTTTACCATTTACAGCAGTTTAGGTTTAAGGCCTTATTGATAATAAAGTATGCAAATTTTATTTGAATTTTGTAACATCACTTCAAGGGAACCTATCAATTTTCTTATGTTTACTTATTGTTTTCAAATCTTCTACCAATGCTAGTTGAATGGGAGCAAATTAGAATGTGACAAAGAAGTTTTGAATCTCCCACATTTTATTTGTAATTATTTCTTTGAAATCATATTTATTAATGGTTTTCACCATGTGCAAGAGATTTATTTATTTGTATAAAATATGGAAATGAATACACATTTGGTTGTGTCTTTATAGGCATCGAATGTCTGGCTGCAAGACACTGTGGATACCGGGCTGTGACCATGCTGGAATTGCGACACAAGTAGTTGTTGAAAAAAAACTTTGGCATGAACAGAAGAAAACCAGACATGATGTCGGTCGAGAAAAGTTTTTGGAGTTTGTTTGGAACTGGAAGCACGAGTGAGTAATGCATGATATGCATGATATTGCTCTTTATATACAATAGCCTTTCAAGAGTGGGATATTTGGGTTATTTTATATCAAATGAAATCAGCTCATCAACGGAACATCTCAGATTTTCTTCATACTTTAGATTGAATCGTGTCAACTATGATGCAATACCGCTAAATTTGACGTAGATAGCATTCATTTGGTATTTTTCAAAAAACAGGTTTCTCAAAGACAGTGAGCCAAATTATCCCATGTATGAGCTTTTTTTGTGTGGCATCTCTGCATTTAAATTAAAAAAAAAAAAAACTGTTTTTTGGGGAGGTTTTAGAACATCTTTTACATTGTACAAAACAAGTATTTTTGCTTTATTATGGAATATGAAGTACACATAACTAAATTTTCAGGCCCCTGGTATTAGTTCAAGATTAATAAATCCATCTGAGCTATGAGACTCATAGGGTAGGTGCCTATCTCTGGTTTCAGCCTAAGGGTGCAAGTGGATGAAACACATGACTCTACCTGGAGAGGATACTAGTTCATCACAGGTTAACTCCCAGCAGTGCTGGTACTAATCTTTAGCTGAATGAAGTGAAGCAAATAGAGTATAAAAGTGTGGTGCTCAAGGACAAAATGCAGAACTCACGGCGGGAATGGAACTGGTGCTTTTCGCATGTGAGCATGACTCCTTAACCACTGATCCCTCTGTGGTTGTATTCTTAAAATATTTACCCTAAAATAGGAATCCTAAAATAGGAATTGAAAAAAATTATGAAATTTTATACCTGTTTAACTTTTCCAAACATGTTAAACATGTCATATATATCGAGAGAGAAATATCTACCTAAATGAAATATGAAGATAATCAAAGGGTTTATTTTAAGATATGGGGTCGGATAGTCACCACCCAGACTTTTAAGTGGTAATGTAGAAAAATGCCATGTTGATATCTTATTCCGTTTTGGAGCTACTACATTTCAACCATTTCACCATCAGTGTGTTGAAAAGTGACCTTCTAGTGTATAGTGTGATATTATACTTGTATATCCAAGACATTTTTGTGTATATAACTGACTCTTTCCAAATGATCAAAAACATTTTGTGTTTAGTTATTGAGATGGGGTATAACATACACTGTACACAAATTTGCTTTGCCTACCAACTCATCTAAATTACACTCTAAAAGAAATATAATTATATGTTATTTACATACAAAATTATCTTATTATGAAATCATACTGTATACTACACTGCAGGGTCACTTTTGAACCCACTGGTGAAATCTTTGAAATAAAAAAAACTTATCAATGGAATAAGATTTCAACATGGTGTTTTGGTCAATTTCTTTCATTAATAATCCTCTATCATATGATTGAAAATGAACAATCACTGGCAGGAAACATTCCTTAAATCACTGAGATGACTGTACTATTATTGCTTTCATTTTGCTCACCTTAGGAAGAGCGGAGAAATTGATAACCAACTACGACGGCTTGGAGCATCCTTAGACTGGACCAGACCAAACTTCACTATGGATGAGGTAAATTTGTTGTGTAAGTTTTGAGTTTCTGAATGACTGTTAAAATCTATGTGTAATTATGTATGAAAATATAACGATAATGATATGGATCCTTGAAGAAGAATTTGTAATAGTTTTTGGCAATGTCCAAATCCTTCACTCTTGAAGCTCTTGATGTGGTACCTTAGGGGTAGTGCAAGCTGGCTGCGATAAGTGGTACCTTAGGGGTAGTGCAAGCTGGCTTTAATAAGTGGTACCTGAGGGGTAGTGCAAGCTGGCTTTGATAAGTGGTACCTTAGCTGGCTGTGATAAGTGGTACCTTAGGGGTAGTGCAAGCTGGCTGTGATAAGTGGTACCTGAGGGGTAGTGCAAGCTGGCTGTAATAAGTGGTACCTTAGGGATAGTGCAAGATGGCTGTGATAAATGGTACCTGGCTGGCTGTGATAAGTGGTACCTTAGGGGTAGTGCAAGCTGGCTGTGATAAATGGTACCTTAGGGGTAGTGCAAACTGGCTGTGATAAATGGTACCTTAGGGGTAGTGCAAGCTGGCTGTGATAAGTGGTACCTTAGGGGTAGTGCAAGCTGGCTGTGATAAGTGGTACCTTAGGGGTAGTGCAAGCTGGCTGCGATAAGTGGTACCTTAGGGATAGTGCAAGCTGGCTGTGATAAGTGGTACCTTAGGGGTAGTGCAAACTGGCTGTGATAAATGGTACCTGAGGGGTAGTGCAAGCTGGCTGTGATAAATGGTACCTTAGGGGTAGTGCAAACTGGCTGTGATAAATGGTATCTTAGGGGTAGTGCAAGCTGGCTGTGATAAATGGTACCTTAGGGGTAGTGCAAGCTGGCTGTGATAAGTGGTACCTTAGGGGTAGTGCAAGCTGGCTGTGATAAGTGGTACCTTAGGGGTAGTGCAAGCTGGCTGTGATAAGTGGTACCTTAGGGGTAGTGCAAGCTGGCTGTGATAAGTGGTACCTTAGGGGTAGTGCAAGCTGGCTGTGATAAGTGGTACCTTAGGGGTAGTGCAAGCTGGCTGTGATAAGTGGTACCTTAGGGGTAGTGCAAGCTGGCTGTGATAAGTGGTACCTTAGGGGTAGTGCAAGCTGGCTGTGATAAGTGGTACCTTAGGGGTAGTGCAAGCTGGCTGTGATAAATGGTACCTTAGGGGTAGTGCAAACTGGCTGTGATAAATGGTACCTTAGGGGTAGTGCAAGCTGGCTGTGATATGGTACCTTAGGGGTAGTGCAAGATGGCTGTGATATGGTACCTTAGGGGTAGTGCAAGCTGGCTGTGATAAGTGGCACCTTAGGGATAGTGCAAGCTGGCTGTGATTAGTGGTACCTTAGGGGTAGTGCAAGCTGGCTGTGATAAGTGGTACCTTAGGGGTAGTGCAAGCTGGCTGTGATAAGTGGTACCTTAGGGGTAGAACAAGCTGGCTGTGATAAGTGGTACCTTAGGGGTAGTGCAAGCTGGCTGTGATAAGTGGTACCTTAGGGGTAGTGCAAGATGGCTGTGATAAGTGGTACCTTAGGGGTAGTGCAAGCTGGCTGTGATAAGTGGCACCTTAGGGATAGTGCAAGCTGGCTGTGATTAGTGGTACCTTAGGGGTAGTGCAAGCTGGCTGTGATAAATGGTACCTTAGGGGTAGTGCAAGATGGCTGTGATAAATGGTACCTTAGGGGTAGTGCAAGCTGGCTGTGATAAGTGGCACCTTAGGGGTAGTGCAAGATGGCTGTGATAAGTGGTACCTTAGGGGTAGTGCAAGCTGGCTGTGATAAATGGTACCTTAGAGGTAGTGCAAGCTGGCTGTGATGTGGTACCTTAGGGGTAGTGCAAGCTGGCTGTGATAAGTGATAAAGTGAAGGATTAGTCAGGGTTCAAGCAAGTCTATCTTATTATTAAAGAAGACTTGAAAAGAAACAAAATGGTGAAGACACCAGTCCAAAATCTTTTTTCATTAAGGAGATATCAAGTTTAAAGCTGTGAAGAAATGACTGGTGTAGTAAGTCTACTATGGAAGGTCAGTGCCCTTATCCTCACATTCTTAACAATTGTTAACATATTTAAAAGAAATTATATACAAACTTTTCCTATTTCAATTATTTTCCCTCAGGAAATTCTTTAGGTGGTAAATTATAATCTTCCTTGCAAGATTATGGTTACTACTTTATCCCATAGTTGTTTTTAAGCCACAAAATCAAAGGACAAAATATGATTAATAAAGACTTTGAGGAATCTGAGGCAGTGACATCACAAGTCTGATTTCAGTCGTTTCTACACAAATGATACCAAACTTCAAACCTTAATGGAATAAGATTTTTGAATGCTTTTTTCACCATTTTGTTTCCTTTGAAGTCCTCTTCAAATAAGATGAACTTGCTTGACCACTGAACTAATCCTTTAAGAAATCTGTAAATAAGCTATTAAATGTTGAAATGCTTATTGATAGAGAAAAAATATTACACATTGATTGACACTTAAGAAAGATGAATGGAGACAACTGCTATTTTATTACTTCCCGTCTCGTTATTTTAAGACTAACGTGACTTGTAGAGCTGTTGTATATTCAAGTATTGAATATATACAATAAAATTGAAATATTTATTCATAATTTGGTTCCATACTTAAACCAAATATTTTCATTCCTGTGATAGAGGAGACTTTAAGAAACAGACTGGTGCAAAAATCATTTTGATATCTCATTTATAGAAGAAGTTATTGAACTTTAAAGGCATTTTTTCCTCAAAAATTATTAGGAATATTGTAGAATAAAATTTACAATGTTTTTCAATCTGTTCATTTAACTCATAATTGAATTATGAAAAATTGGCAATTACTTTTCAAAGAAATACACAAAGATTAGTACAGGAAGTGCTGTGATCACATCATAATGATGACATCATAATGATGACATCATAATGATGACATCATAATGATGACATCATAATGATGACATCATAATGATGACATCATAATGATGACATCATAATGATGACATCATAATGATGACATCATAATGATGACATCATAATGATGACATCATAATGATGACATCATAATGATGACATCATAATGATGACATCATAATGATGACATCATAATGATGACATCATAATGATGACATCATAATGATGACATCATAATGATGACATCATAATGATGACATCATAATGATGACATCATAATGATGACATCATAATGATGACATCATAATGATGACATCATAATGATGACATCATAATGATGACATCATAATGATGACATCATAATGATGACATCATAATGATGACATCATAATGATGACATCATAATGATGACATCATAATGATGACATCATAATGATGACATCATAATGATGACATCATAATGATGACATCATAATGATGACATCATAATGATGACATCATAATGATGACATCATAATGATGACATCATAATGATGACATCATAATGATGACATCATAATGATGACATCATAATGATGACATCATAATGATGACATCATAATGATGACATCATAATGATGACATCATAATGATAACATCATAATGATGACATCATAATGATGACATAATGATGAATTAGACTCTGTACAAAAGTACTTTTTATGTGGGCAAGAAAAGTCTTTAAAGTTCAATAACCTCTTCTAGGAATGAGATATCACCAATGTGTTTCTTTATATTTTCTCTTCACATTACTGAAATTCCATGGGAATATTCGGTAACAAGATTCAGTACAAAAGTCATTTTTATGTGGACAAGAAAAATCTTTAAATTCAATAACTTGTTTGTAAGAATAATATATTAATTTTGTTTTTCATGAATCTGTTTCTTTTATTGTCCTCTATCACATGTTTTAAAATGAAATTTCATGGGAACTTTCCTTCAAGTATATATAGTATACAAATGGGTTGTGCTTTAAGTATATGGAGTATACTAGTGGGTTGTGCTTGGGTACAGCAGCTTCCCCACTAATGGGTTGTGCTTTAGGTATATGGAGTATACTAATGGGTTGTGCTTGGTTACAGCAGTTCAATACTAATGGTTTGTGCTTTAAGTATATGGCCTATACTAATGGGTTGTGCTTGGCTACAGCAGCTTTATACTAATGGGTTGTGCTTTAAGTATATGGAGTATACTAATGGGTTGTGCTTGGGTACAGCAGCTTCTATGCTAATGGGTTATGCTTGGGTACAGCAGCTTCTATACTAATGGGTTGTGCTTGGGTACAGCAGCATCTATACTAATGGGTTATGCTTGGGTACAGCAGCTTCTATACTAATGGGTTGTGCTTAGGTACAGCAGCTTCTATACTAATGGGTTGTGATTGGGTACAGCAGCTTCTATGCTAATGGGTTATGCTTGGGTACAGCAGCTTTTATACTAATGGGTTGTGCTTAGGTACAGCAGCTTCTATACTAATGGGTTGTGCTTGGGTACAGCAGCTTTTATACTAATGGGTTGTGCTTAGGTACAGCAGCTTCTATACTAATGGGTTGTGCTTGGGTACAGCAGCATTTATACTAATGGGTTGTGCTTGGGTACAGCAGCTTCTACGCTAATGGGTTGTGCTTGGGTACAGCAGCTTCTACGCTAATGGGTTGTGCTTGGGTACAGCAGCTTCTACGCTAATGGGTTGTGCTTGGGTACAGCAGCTTCTGTACTAATGGGTTGTGCTCAGGTACAGCGGCTTCTGCTCTTATTTTTCAGTTCATGCACTATTCTGACAGTGAGTTTGTTGTGACTGTCTTGTTTCTCCCGCATAGAAATTTTCTTCTGCCGTTCGAGAAGCATTCATCCGTCTCCATGAGGAGGGACTTATTTATCGGAGTCTCGAACTTGTAAACTGGTCGTGTGCCTTAAACTCTGCTATATCTGATATAGAGGTATGAATAACTTATTATTGGAGTACATAGCTTAGAGATACCATCTATATTATGCAAAATATGGAATTTCTAGGACATTCACACACAATAGGGAGGCAGGTAGCTCAGTTTCACACCTGCCTGGTTCTCTGAGCACTTCTCAAACAGAGCAGGATGTTAACCAGATGTTCATCCACTTTCCATCCTGGCAAATTCATCGGGTACACACTGAAGAACAAGTCATTGTGACTTACGTGTGCTTTCCCTGGCATGTGCCTAAAAGTGAAATACAATAACAGGGATGGCACCAGAGGGCTAAATCCTCTGTCGGGCAAATCCTGATATCACTCCTGCTCTATAGGATGGCGACAAGACTTACCTTCAGATAGTTGCATTCAATTTGTTTTATTTCTCCCATAAAATTGATGATTGTTGCAAAACTTACTTCTTTGAGGTTGCTGTTAATTGTTGATTCTTTGGCCTTAAAAAAATTGTTTGTTTGCACTTTCTTGTGAAAAAATGAAAGGGAGTGGTGGGCGGAAAAAAGTGTATTTTTCATTTTTGCCAATTTGGACCTTTTTTTGCTCCCTCATTATTAAGTATCAAGAACATTTATAAAACAGAATCAAAACACTTCACTTCATGTTCAGATTGTTGGTTTCTTTTATTTTGCACATCTTTTATATCTCACTCATGCTTTTTGTGTGTTTTGGGATCAAATTGAACAAAGTTTGACAATTTTTTACCAATTATAAATTTGACACAAGTTTTGGACCCGACGCTGAATGATTAATTCATCATCATCGTAAAAAATCGAAATTTTAGAAATCCTTTAGGGTTTTAGGAAATGATAATTTTTTAAACTTCATGCAAATAATTAAAATTAAGTTCTTAATTATGAACAAAATTCAGACCTTCATGCAATAACACAAGAAGATTCCAATGTAATGTTTTGAATCAGGTTTGATTTGAATTATTGATTCCCACACTAATATAACAAAACCTTTATGATACATTGAAATAACAATATGAGCGGTGGAGTAGGTCTGAGCGAAATGCTCTTACAAAGCTGTACCAACAGATAACAAAATGATAGGTGGAGAAGGTCTGAGCGAAATGCTCTTACAAAGCTGTACCAGCAGATAACAATATGATTGGTGGAGTAGGTCTGAGCGAAATGCTTTTACAAAGCAGTACCAACAGATAACAATATGATTGGTGGAGTAGGTCTGAGCGAAATGCTTTTACAAAGCTGTACCAACAGATAACAAAATGATTGGTGGAGTAGGTCTGAGCGACTTACAAAGCTGTACCAACAGATAACAATATGATTGGTGGAGTAGGTCTGAGCGAAATGCTCTTACAAAGCTGTACCAAAAGATAACAATATGATTGGTGGAGTAGGTCTGAGCGAAATGCTCTTACAAAGCTGTACCAACAGATAACAAAATGATAGGTGGAGTAGGTCTGAGCGAAATGCTCTTACAAAGCTGTACCAGCAGATAACAATATGATTGGTGAAGTAGGTCTGAGCAAAATGCTTTTACAAAGCAGTACCAACAGATAACAATATGATTGGTGGAGTAGGTCTGAGCGAAATGCTTTTACAAAGCTGTACCAACAGATAACAAAATGTTTGGTGGAGTAGGTCTGAGCGACTTACAAAGCTGTACCAACAGATAACAATATGATTGGTGGAGTAGGTCTGAGCGAAATGCTCTTACAAAGCTGTACCAACAAAAGATAACAATATGATTGGTGGAGTAGGTCTGAGCGAAATGCTCTTACAAAGCAGTACCAACAGATAACAATATGATTGGTGGAGTAGGTCTGAGCGAAATGCTCTTACAAAGCTGTACCAAAAGATAACAATATGATTGGTGGAGTAGGTCTGAGCGAAATGCTCTTACAAAGCAGTACCAACAGATAACAATATGATTGATGGAGTAGGTCTGAGCGAAATGCTCTTACAAAGCTGTACCAGCAGATAACAATATGATTGGTGGAGTAGGTCTGTGCAAAATGCTCTTACAAAGCTGTACCAACAGATAACAATATGATTGGTGGAGTAGGTCTGAGTGAATTGCTTTTACAAAGCTGTACCAACAGATAACAAAATGAGTGGTGGGGTAGGTCTGAGCGAAATGCTCTTACAAAGCTGTACCAAAGATAACAATATGATTGGTGGAGTAGGTCTGAGCGAAATGCTCTTACAAAGCAGTACCAGCAGATAACAATAT
The DNA here is from genome assembly GCA_020152595.1 of Chiridota heheva. NCBI lineage: Eukaryota > Metazoa > Echinodermata > Holothuroidea > Apodida > Chiridotidae > Chiridota > Chiridota heheva. The sequence continues at coordinate 549,607 of JAIGNY010001262.1, read as the reverse complement.
GATTGGTGAAGTAGGTCTGAGCAAAATGCTTTTACAAAGCAGTACCAACAGATAACAATATGATTGGTGGAGTAGGTCTGAGCGAAATGCTTTTACAAAGCTGTACCAACAGATAACAAAATGTTTGGTGGAGTAGGTCTGAGCGACTTACAAAGCTGTACCAACAGATAACAATATGATTGGTGGAGTAGGTCTGAGCGAAATGCTCTTACAAAGCTGTACCAAAAGATAACAATATGATTGGTGGAGTAGGTCTGAGCGAAATGCTCTTACAAAGCTGTACCAACAGATAACAAAATGATAGGTGGAGTAGGTCTGAGCGAAATGCTCTTACAAAGCTGTACCAGCAGATAACAATATGATTGGTGAAGTAGGTCTGAGCAAAATGCTTTTACAAAGCAGTACCAACAGATAACAATATGATTGGTGGAGTAGGTCTGAGCGAAATGCTTTTACAAAGCTGTACCAACAGATAACAAAATGTTTGGTGGAGTAGGTCTGAGCGACTTACAAAGCTGTACCAACAGATAACAATATGATTGGTGGAGTAGGTCTGAGCGAAATGCTCTTACAAAGCTGTACCAAAAGATAACAATATGATTGGTGGAGTAGGTCTGAGCGAAATGCTCTTACAAAGCAGTACCAACAGATAACAATATGATTGGTGGAGTAGGTCTGAGCGAAATGCTCTTACAAAGCTGTACCAAAAGATAACAATATGATTGGTGGGGTAGGTCTGAGCGAAATGCTCTTACAAAGCAGTACCAACAGATAACAATATGATTGATGGAGTAGGTCTGAGCGAAATGCTCTTACAAAGCTGTACCAGCAGATAACAATATGATTGGTGGAGTAGGTCTGTGCAAAATGCTCTTACAAAGCTGTACCAACAGATAACAATATGATTGGTGGAGTAGGTCTGAGTGAATTGCTTTTACAAAGCTGTACCAACAGATAACAAAATGAGTGGTGGGGTAGGTCTGAGCGAAATGCTCTTACAAAGCTGTACCAAAAGATAACAATATGATTGGTGGAGTAGGTCTGAGCGAAATGCTCTTACAAAGCAGTACCAGCAGATAACAATATGATTGGTGAAGTAGGTCTGAGCAAAATGCTTTTACAAAGCAGTACCAACAGATAACAATATGATTGGTGGAGTAGGTCTGAGCGAAATGCTTTTACAAAGCTGTACCAACAGATAACAAAATGTTTGGTGGAGTAGGTCTGAGCGACTTACAAAGCTGTACCAACAGATAACAATATGATTGGTGTAGTAGGTCTGAGCGAAATGCTCTTACAAAGCTGTACCAAAAGATAACAATATGATTGGTGGAGTAGGTCTGAGCGAAATGCTCTTACAAAGCTGTACCAACAGATAACAAAATGATAGGTGGAGTAGGTCTGAGGCGAAATGTCTTACAAAGCTGTACCAGCAGATAACAATATGATTGGTGAAGTAGGTCTGAGCAAAATGCTTTTACAAAGCAGTACCAACAGATAACAATATGATTGGTGGAGTAGGTCTGAGCGAAATGCTTTTACAAAGCTGTACCAACAGATAACAAAATGTTTGGTGGAGTAGGTCTGAGCGACTTACAAAGCTGTACCAACAGATAACAATATGATTGGTGGAGTAGGTCTGAGCGAAATGCTCTTACAAAGCTGTACCAAAAGATAACAATATGATTGGTGGAGTAGGTCTGAGCGAAATGCTCTTACAAAGCAGTACCAACAGATAACAATATGATTGGTGGAGTAGGTCTGAGCGAAATGCTCTTACAAAGCTGTACCAAAAGATAACAATATGATTGGTGGAGTAGGTCTGAGCGAAATGCTCTTACAAAGCAGTACCAACAGATAACAATATGATTGATGGAGTAGGTCTGAGCGAAATGCTCTTACAAAGCTGTACCAGCAGATAACAATATGATTGGTGGAGTAGGTCTGTGCAAAATGCTCTTACAAAGCTGTACCAACAGATAACAATATGATTGGTGGAGTAGGTCTGAGTGAATTGCTTTTACAAAGCTGTACCAACAGATAACAAAATGAGTGGTGGGGTAGGTCTGAGCGAAATGCTCTTACAAAGCTGTACCAAAAGATAACAATATGATTGGTGGAGTAGGTCTGAGCGAAATGCTCTTACAAAGCAGTACCAGCAGATAACAATATGATTGGTGAAGTAGGTCTGAGCAAAATGCTTTACAAAGCAGTACCAACAGATAACAATATGATTGGTGGAGTAGGTCTGAGCGAAATGCTTTTACAAAGCTGTACCAACAGATAACAAAATGTTTGGTGGAGTAGGTCTGAGCAACTTACAAAGCTGTACCAACAGATAACAATATGATTGGTGGAGTAGGTCTGAGCGAAATGCTCTTACAAAGCTGTACCAAAAGATAACAATATGATTGGTGGAGTAGGTCTGAGCGAAATGCTCTTACAAAGCAGTACCAACAGATAACAATATGATTGGTGGAGTAGGTCTGAGCGAAATGCTCTTACAAAGCTGTACCAAAAGATAACAATATGATTGGTGGAGTAGGTCTGAGCGAAATGCTCTTACAAAGCAGTACCAACAGATAACAATATGATTGATGGAGTAGGTCTGAGCGAAATGCTCTTACAAAGCTGTACCAGCAGATAACAATATGATTGGTGGAGTAGGTCTGTGCAAAATGCTCTTACAAAGCTGTACCAACAGATAACAATATGATTGGTGGAGTAGGTCTGAGTGAATTGCTTTTACAAAGCTGTACCAACAGATAACAAAATGAGTGGTGGGGTAGGTCTGAGCGACTTACAAAGTTGTACCAACAGATAACAATATGATTGGTGGAGTAGGTCTGAGGGAAATGCTTTTACAAAGCTGTACCAAAAGATAACAATATGATTGGTGGAGTAGGTCTGAGCGAAATGCTCTTACAAAGCTGTACCAACAGATAGCAATATGATTGGTGGGGTAAGGTCTAAGGGAAATGCTCTTACAAAGCTGTACCAAAAGATAACAATATGATTGGTGGAGTAGGTCTAAGCGAAATGCTCTTACAAAGCTGTACCAACAGATAGCAATATGATTGGTGGAGTAGGTCTGAGAGAAATGCTCGAACAAAGCTGTACCAACAGATAACAATATGATTGGTGGAGTAGGTTTGAGCGACATGCTCTTACAAAGCTGTACCAACAGATAACAAAATGATAGGTGGAGTAGGTCTGAGCGAAATGCTCTTACAAAGCTGTACCAACTGATAGCAATATGATTGGTGGAGTAGGTCTGAGCGAAATGCTCTTACAAAGCTGTACCAACAGATAACAAAATGATTGGTGGAGTAGGTCTGAGCGACTTACAAAGCTGTACCAACAGATAACAACATGATTGGTGGAGTAGGTCTGAGCGAAATGCTCTTACAAAGCTGTACCAACAGATAACAATATAATTGGTGGAGTAGGTCTGAGCGAAATGCTCTTATAAAATTTTACCAACAGATAACAATATGATTGGTGGAGTAGGTCTGAGCGAAATGCTCTTACAAAGCTGTACCAACAGATAACAATATGATTGGTGGTGTAGGTCTGAGGGAAATGCTCTTACAAAGCTGTACCAACAGATAACAATATGATTGGTGGAGTAGGTCTGAGCGAAATGCTCTTACAAAGCTGTACCAACAGATAACAATATAATTGGTGGAGTAGGTCTGAGCGAAATGCTCTTATAAAATTTTACCAACAGATAACAATATGATTGGTGGAGTAGGTCTGAGCGAAATGCTCTTACAAAGCTGTACCAACAGATAACAATATGATTGGTGGTGTAGGTCTGAGGGAAATGCTCTTACAAAGCTGTACCAACAGATAACAATATGATTGGTGGAGTAGGTCTGAGCGAAATGTTCTTACAAAGCTGTACCAGCAGATAACAATATGATTGTTAGAGTAGGTCTGAGCGAATTGCTTTTACAAAGCTGTACCAACAGCTAACAATATGATTGGTGGAGTAGGTCTGAGGGAAATGCTCTTACAAAGCTGTACCAACAGATAACAAAATGATAGGTGGAGTAGGTCTGAGCGAAATGCTTTTACAAAGCTGTACCAACTGATAATAATATGATTGGTGAGTAGGTCTGAGCGAAATGCTCTTACAAAGCTGTACCAACAGATAACAATATGATTGGTGGAGTAGGTCTGAGCGAAATGCTCTTACAAAGCTTTACCAACAGATAACAATATGATTGGTGGAGTAGGTCTGAGCAAAATGCTCTTACAAAGCTGTACCAACAGATAACAATATGATTGGTGGAGTAGGTCTAAGCGAAATGCTCTTACAAAGCTGCACCAACAGATAAAGAAACGTAAGATACAAATAACGGTACAAAACTGATATAGGAAGAAAAAATACATATCAATACACATCATGGTACATACATATGATACAAGACGGTCTATATAAGCATGTCATATTACCCTGTTACTATAACATGCAAACTCCATCCTCATCCCTCCCTTCAGATGCCCAGCAAGTCCCCCCACCCCCACCCCCCACCCATACACACACACACACCTTATACAAGATCTAAGGAAAAATATTGACTTACATGTACAGTACATACAGTAGGTGTCATGAGTGTTTAATGATAATAGAAACATAAATGCTTCATTTATTGGAAACATTCCATTATTGTGAATAATTGGCTCTCCTGGAAGGAACTTGTAAATGCTTTGTCAGCCTGGAGCTTATCTTAATTGGTTCATTAGCCTGGCGAAAATCTTAATTGTTTTGTCAGCCTGGCGGTTATCTTAATTGGTTCATTAACCTGGCGGTTATCTTAATTGTTTTGTCAGTCTGGTGGTTAAATTACTTGGAACATTTGTGTGTATTTTCAGGTTGATCAAGAGCCAATACCAGGCACCACTTTACTCTCCATTCCTGGCTATGACGAACCTGTGGAATTTGGCGTTCTGACTTATTTCAGCTATCCTGTGCACCAATCAGGTCTGTTGCTGCTCTTTTTGTTGAAGACCAATTGATTAGACTTTGCAAATATAATGCCATTAAAACCCAAAATGAATTTTAATTTTATGTCACGCATACCTAATAAAACAAATTATGCTCACTTCTATCCAAGTTTCAATGTGGTTGCCATAACCTCCAAACACACAAAGGCCATCGTGATAACATTCCAAGAATAAAATTAATCGTATTTGGACGTTTTGTAACATGCACAAACTATAAGATGAGTTTCATTTTTTGCTTGAATGCCAAAACTTTCCTAAAATAAGATAAGTGTATGTTTCAAAGTATTTTAGTAAGCCATCACCACATTGATTCTATATTATGTTACAGACAAGAAGCAAACCCCTTTTACATAATATTTGCTATTTTCAAGAGGATGCTTGGCATGATGAATAAGTCTGGCTATAAATTTTCAGTCCAATGCATCCAAACTCACCAGTGTTTATAACTCACTGATGAAAACATCCTTTTAAAAGTCGAAATGAATCCTCAGCCCCACATTACACGCATGACTTGGCCCTGCAGTAACCAAATCCACAATACCTGGCCTTTCACAATAAGTTCCATTGTGTGCATATAGATGACTGGGGAGTGTAATTACTGATGCGTAAAATCACTAGATTATCCGTGGTGGGTTTCGTAATTTCTTCTAGCAGTGTCTAAAAGTTTTACCATGCCGAAATGGAGGTTCTTGCTGGTGAAAAGACTGAAAATTTGTAGTGAGGATTAGGCGTAATGGGAATTTCGCATTGAAATTGATTCATTCATGATGTATATTTTGTTAAGATTTATCTTACGTTTGTTGAAAATGCATGTCTATGTATTATCAATTTTATTGTAAAGCGCTTCGATCCACGGGAGAGGCGCTATATAAATAACTGCAATAATAATAATAATAATAATAATAATGTATTATGTTGCTGCTATCATTGTCACATTGTACTTGTGAAAAGAGCGGCGGCCTATCAAGTGATAATAAATTGAATCAAATTGAAAGGATTTTAAAGAACAAATATACTCTTTAATGGAACATTAGCTGTGACTCTCCTTACAATTATGTTCCAGTATCCAAACCACTAACCTAGATACTCTTAATAATGTAACCAATTATCCTCCCTGAAATAGACATAAAAACATGAATAAGATATCATGACTTGTCTACTGTGGTGTAGCGGTTATCATACCTGTCTACAGACCACGAGGCCCCGGGTTCAATCCTGGGGTGGGTAGACACGCCAGTGCACCACAACTGGTTATCAAAGGCCGTGGACATTGACTTGGTTGTCGATGTTATGTCTGTCCGTACGTCGTACCTGTGTTCTCGTCCGGGTCGTATTAAGCGTTTCGTGATAGCATTTGTACTATCATAACCGAATACGCAGGCGACGACCCCGTCATTGTAATTGTGTGTTCACTCGTCGTCGTCGTCGTGTTCACTTGTAGGCGTATATTATGGAAGGTTCTTACCCTCTGCAGAGGTGAGCCTTCATGTCAAGCTTATCGAAAAAGCTCTTCGTCAGTACAGCCTGTCCTTACTCAACACTAACTCCCGACGTACCTTCATCCTGCCACAGGCTCTCTCACCTGTATTGACCTGTCTTTCTGTTCCCCTAACCTCCTTCCTGATTTTAGATGGAGAGTCACTGCTGACCTCTGTGGTAGTGATCATTACCCTCTTCTTATACACTCCAACCTTCAAACCCCCACTGACCACACCCCCAATTGGAACCTCGAGAAGGCTGACTGGCCCTTTTTTGAAACCCTCTGTGACTCACATCTCACCCCCCATCTCCTCGAGAATGAGGATCCCATGTCTAACTTCAGTAATATCCTTATCAACATCGCCACCTGCTCAATTTTCAAAAGCTCCAAATCATCCCCCCAACCCCTGGCTCTCTGATGACTGCAAAACCGCCATCAAGAACAGGAAAAGAGCCCTCAGGAACTTTAAAACTAACCCGACCACCCATAACCTTAACCTCTTTCGCATCAGCCGTGCCAAGGCCAGACGCACTATCAAGGACAGTAAAACCAACACTTGGAACAACTTCATCTCTTCTCTCACCACCAACACCCCCACTAAGAAGATTTGGAGAATGGTTAACAGCTTCCTCGGCAGAGTAGGCAAATCTCCCATCTCCCATCTCTCTTGGAATGGTAACCTTTTCACCGCAAAAAAGGACATCTTTAACCACCTCGAGCTTTTTTTAGCAACATCTCGTCCTCGACCAACTACTCCAATGCTTTCAAAACCAAAAAAGCTTGTGATGAAGCCCGGAGAATCACTTTTCCCTCTGACAACTCTGAAAGCTACAACACCCTCTCACCCTCTTTGAATTAAACCAAGCCATCAGCGGCGTTGGCTGCACCTCCAAGGGCCCAAATAACATCCCAGATAATGGCTCGGATGGATTTAGCTTTATATTAACTATAAACCAAAGATGATATTTCCTTCTCCTTCAGATGCTGAAATTGTTGTAGCCACGACACGTGTTGAAACCATGCTTGGAGATACTGCCATAGCGGTCAACCCAACAGACCCAAGGTACAAGCACTTGATTGGTCAGTATGCAAAACATCCATTTGTGGAGCGTCTGCTGCCTATAATTTCAGATGAAAGTGTTGATCAGGAATTTGGAACTGGTAGGTAATTTGCTTGTTAAGAATTTAATGAACATGTAAAAACCACCAGTTTTAATTGAATCAACTTTGTTATGTTTAAAGAATAATGTTGAGATGAAGTGTTTCATAAAAGACTTCCAATCCAGTTTTTATTCAATCAACTTTTTGTTATGATTAAAGATTAATGTTTATTCACTTGTTACCAAACCAGCTATTTAATGCAAACCACATAGGCAAAAAATTTGGCCTAAATATAAATATATATTATATGTTTCTGCAGAAATGACCATTCCTGCGTAAGGAACTTTTTAAATATGCGAATGACCCAATTTGAGGAGGGTCATTTGCGAGTGTGAAGTTGAACCGTGCATTAAATACACATATAAACACAATGCCAAAACATTCATCTTTTTATAAAATTTCCATCTTAGATTGTTTAAAATGCATAAAAAAAATTAAGAATAAAAAGCAAGAAAAGTTTACATACATTTTTTCTCTTTGTTAAAATTCACCTGTTGTAAAAATGGACTAAACCAAATAATCATACTCATGCATTATGGGGATTTAATGCATGGGTCATAACAATACAAATACGCCATACAAATTTTATAATATATTATATAGGATTCTTTTTTTTCTTCATAAATTATAATATGATAATTATCATATGATAATTATCATATAATAATTATCATACGATAATTAGCATAAGATAACCTTGGTTGTTTGATATCACATGTATAATTATTCTAAAGTATACATATGGATGTCATTTAATCATAATAAAAAATATTCGTTAATAAACCATTGCATAATAAAGAAAAGAATCAAAATGAATGAATTTTCCAATTTCAGTTTTGAAGTTTTTAATTTGGTTTTTGTAAGGTGCTGTGAAGATCACCCCAGCTCATGACCACAGTGATCGTGAGATTGGACGTAGACACAGTTTGGACGTCATTTCTGTCATTGATGATAGCGGACATATTTTATCACCAGCTCCAAGATTTCAGGTAGATTTTCACTCAGGTTGTGACATGTTACCAACTGCCTGTGTTTCTTTTCCTGGGCTGAACACTGGGCATTTGCTCCCAGCACAAAAATTAGACAAAAACATAGACTGAGAAGATGAATTGTTTGTTTCACTGAAGTCATACGTTTATAATTTATTTTGCCCAGTTTCATCATTTTCTTTTGCCATGCATAGGGTATAACCTTGGCAGAATCCCTAGGGGCTGTTTCCCACTCCAGATTGATGTTGAGATCAGTCTCAAAATATTTTTTGCCTCACACCTTTACCAGGCTTAATCTGGCAGGGGCCTCTATAAAGTTGATTGCCTCAAAGATGCTTTTCTTTAATGGTTCCCCTGTTGTTTAATCGTATAATAGTAAAGAAACTTGTAGACATAGTGACAACATTGTGCCAACGTTTCACGGCCATGATGCTGTTCATTTACTGAAACGGCAGTTTTGCTATTTTTGAATTGATTATTTTGTTTCCTGCTTTGCGTTTGCAAACCATAGGAATGGTAGGACTTTGTTTTTTTTCCTCTTACAGGGATTGAAGAGGTTTGATGCTAGAAATGAGATTACTGTTGCTCTCAAAGAGATGGGTCTGTACAAAGGGCGGAAGGAGAATCCGATGGTGGTCCCTGTTTGCAGGTACAAAGACAAAAGAAGTCTTTACCAATGCTTTGGATTGATCGATATATTGATTGAGTGATTGATTTATTGATATATTGTTTGAGTGATTGATTTATTGATTGAGTGATTGATATATTGATTGAGTGATTGATTTATACACACTTTGTTTTCACTTCCTGCAAACAATGATTCAAACATGAAGTAACTGAATGCAAGGAAAAAATTCCATATTAACTAATTAAGATTCCAGGAAACATGTTATTAAAAAATTAGACAATTAAAAAATGCTATTCTTTGCTTGCTGCAGTGGTTTCCATGGGTTCTTATGTACTTACGCCAAAGAAACTGGGGACATGCAGGTAACTAACTTTAAAGTATTGGTTCAGTGGTCAAGGAAGTTTATCTTAAATGAAAGAGGACTTTAAAAGACACAAAATGGTGAAGAAACCGTTTCAAAATCTTTTGCCATTAAGGAGATATCCAAGTTTAAAGCTCTGTCTCATCTGTGTAGAAATGACTGGTGTACTAGTTAGATCTACCATGAAAGATTGGCCCCCTTATCCTCACATCAAACAATTGTTAATGTATTTTAAAGAAAATGTATTTAACTTTTTTTCCTATTTCAATTTTTCCCTCAAACTTTCTTCAGGTGGTAAATTATAATTACCCTTACAAGATTCTGTTTTACTACTTTTATGACGTATCCAATGGTTTTTAAGCCACAAATTCGAAGGACAAAATATGATAAAATACATAAAGAATTTGAGGAATCTAAGGCAGTGACATCACAACTAGTCTGATTTCAGTCGTTTCTACACAAATGATACCAAACTTCAAAGTTAAACATCTCCTTAACGGAATAAGCTATGTGAAAGCTGTCTTTACCATTTTGTTTCTTTTGAAGTTTTTCTTCATACGATGTGGACATGCTTGACCCCGGAACTGATCCTTTATGGACATCCTTGACCCTTAAACTGATCCTTTATGGACATGCTTGACCCCTGCACTGATCCTTTATGGACATGCTTAAACCCCGGGACTAATCCTTTATGGACATCCTTGACCCTTAAACTGATCCTTTATGGACATGCTTGACCCCGGAACTAATCCTTTGTGGACATCCTTGACCCCTGCACTGATCCTTTATGGACATCCTTGACCCCTGCACTGATCCTTTATGGACATGCTTAAACCCCAGAACTAATCCTTTATGGACATCCTTGACCCTTTTGTGGACATGCTTGATCCTGATCCTTTATGGACATCCTTGACCCCTGCACTGATCCTTTATGGACATGCTTAAACCCCGAACTAATCCTTTATGGACATCCTTGACCCTTAAACTGATCCTTTGTGGACATCCTTGACCCCTGCACTGATCCTTTATGGACATCCTTGACCCCTGCACTGATCCTTTATGGACATGCTTAAACCCCGGAACTAATCCTTTATGGACATCCTTGACCCTTAAACTGATCCTTTGTGGACATGCTTGACCCCGGAACTGATCCTTTATGGACATCCTTAAACCCCTGCACTGATCCTTTATGGACATCCTTAAACCCCCTGAATTAATCCTTTATGGACATCCTTGACCCTTAAACTGATCCTTTATGGACATCCTTGACCCTTAAACTGATCCTTTATGGACATCCTTGACCCCTGCACTGATCCTTTATGGACATCCTTGACCCTTAAACTGATCCTTTATGGACATCCTTGACCCTTAAACTGATCCTTTATGGACATGCTTGACCCCTGAACTGATCCTTTATGGACATGCTTGACCCATGAACTGATCCTTTATGGACATGCTTGACCCTGAACTGATCCTTTATGGACATGCTTGACCCCTGAACTGATCCTTTATGGACATGCTTGACCAGTGAACTGATCCTGTAATGTGTGACAGATACCAGACAGCATCCCAGCAATTGATTATTACATTTTTTATTTTCTAAAAATGTTTTTGAATGATCATATTCTAACCCTATCTTATGAATAAATGATGATATTCTCTCTGCCCTTTCAGTCGTTCTAAAGATATAGTTGAACCTCTGATGAAGGAGCAATGGTTTGTTGATTGTAAGCAAATGGCAGAGTCAGCAGTGAAGGCAGTAGAGGAGGGACAGTTAAAAATCGTTCCAGAGATGCACATCAAAACGTGGTCCCATTGGTTGAACAATATCAGGTAAGAAACATGGACCCATTGGTTGAACAATATCAGGTAAGAAACATGGACCCATTGGTTGAACAATATCAGGTAAGAAACATGGACCCATCGGCTAAACAATATCGGGTAAGAAACATGGTCCCATTGGTTGAACAATATCAGGTAAGAAACGTGGACCCATTAGTTAAACAATATCAGGTAAGAACGTGGACCTATTGGTTGAACAACATCAGGTAAGAAGCGTGGACCCATTGGTTGAACAATATCAGGTAAGAAACATGGACCCATTGGTTAAACAATATCAGGTAAGAAACGTGGACCCATTGGTTGAACAACATCAGGTAAGAAACGTGGACTCATTGGTTGAACATTATCAGGTAAAACCTTACTTTCATAATATTTTTTCTGTAAATTTTTTCAGTAAAATGATGGAGGATCATAAAGAAATAAATTGGTGAAACAAAACATGTTGATGCCATATTCCACTGTGGAGTAATTGCAGTTCAAAGATTTCACCAGTGTGTGGAATAAAAACAATTTAGTATCTTGCACTTATAGTGTAAGGCTAATTAGTGTCTTGCACTTAGAGTGTAAGGCTAATTAGTGTCTTGCACTTAGAGTGTAAGGCTAATTAGTGTCTTGCACTTAGAGTGTAAGGCTAATTAATGTCTTGCACTTAGAGTATAAGGCTAATTAGTGTCTTGCACTTAGAGTATTAGGCTAATTAGTGTCTTGCATCTAGAGTATAAGGCTAATTAGTGTCTTGCACTTGGAGTGTAAGGCTAATTAGTGTCTTGCACTTAGAGTGTAAGGCTAATTAGTGTCTTGCACTTAGAGTTTAAGGCTAATTAGTGTCTTGCATCTTAGAGTATAAGGCTAATTAGTGTCTTGCACTTAAAGTGTAAGGCTAATTAGTGTCTTGCACTTAGAGTGTAAGGTACATGAGCAGATAGGCTAAACATCCATTGTAAAGTGCATGTCCTTTTGTAAATAATTGAAGAAAAATGTTTTTACTAACTTTTAAAAATGGCAAGAAATTTTTAAAGATATAAACATAAACATTAGTCTTGGATTTGCAAAAATACTAAGAAGTTCTTCATGTTTGGCAAAGGAAAACTTCTTTTGACAAGATGAAGAAGTCAGCGTAGAAAAAATTCAAGGTTTCTTACAACACTCCTGATATAGTTAATTAAACCTATGTGTTATATCTTTTAATTTTTCAGAAAATTGTTATGTTTTATATTTTATGGTTGTTGTTTTTGTGCCATGATTTATATTTTACTTTTAATGTTTTGTGTTTTTTGCCAGGGATTGGTGTATCTCCAGACAGTTGTGGTGGGGTCATAGGATACCAGCTTACAGAGTTGTTGCGCCAAAGAAAAAGGTGAGAGAGACAATTTGTATGTTGATGTTAAATGTTTGGTAGTTTCAGTACATCTACAATAAAGGATATAACCATGAATTCTCATTTTTATATGTATAATAAAGGACTATGAAAGAAACAATTGATTTAAAAACCATATTGATATCTTATTCCGTTTTGTAGCTAATATATTTCACAAGTGTGTTAACATTGCAGATCCAAAACAATTTTTATGTATTTCTTTGAATATTAGAGGATTAGTTCAGTGGTCAAGAAGTTTATCTTATATGAAAGGAACTCTAAAAGAAACAAATTGATGCAGAAAACAATTCAAAAACTTTACTCCGTTAAGGAGATATTCTAGTTTAAAGCTCTGTCTTATCTGTGTAGAAATGACTGGTGAAGAAAGTGTACTATGAAAAGTTGGCACCCTTATCCTTTCATTCTTAACAATTGTTAAAATGTATTTTAAAAGATTTTTTTTTTTACGTTTTTACTATTTGAATTATTTTTCCCAAAAATTTTCTTCAGGTGGTAAATTTTAATTACCCTTTACTAGATTATGTTTTACTACTTCACAGACATATGTTTTTCAGCCACAAAATTGCAGGCCAAAATATGATAGAATACATAAAGATTTTGAGGAATCTGAGGCCGTGATGGCTGAGGCTGCTTTCAGTCGTTCCTACACAAATGATACCAATTTAAACTTAAATATCTCCTTAACGGAATAAGATTTTTAAATGCTTTCTTCACCATTTTGTTTCGTTTGAAGTCCTCTTTCATATAAAGTAGACTTGCTGGACCACTGAACTAATCCCTAAACATACATTTTACAAGAACATGCTTTGCCCATCTGCTCATGTACGTTACACGCTATTAAGGTGTAAGAAAATTACATTTTTATTTCAAACTATTCAATCTCGTATGTTTGTGGGAAGAACCACAAGATTTTCAACAATGGGTTCCTAATGCCCAAAAAAATGTATCATTCAAATTCATTTCATATAGAATAGTTTCCTGTATTGCAGTCTACTAATGGCAAAGCCAGACAAGAGTGTGACACTCTGTGTCTAAAAAATTTGTTCAAATTATTCATTGGATTTTGATTTTGATTTTAATTTGAAGGAGGAAAAAGAAGTTTGGGTGAGTGCACATACTGAAACTGAAGCTCAGGAGAAGGCAGCGTTAAGACTTGGCGTCAACAAAGACAGTGTACATTTACAACAAGGTACGATGTCGAGCAGGGTAGAAATACAATACTCAACCTGTAGAATCATATTGGGTATCACAAATCTCACGTATTGCATGTTTCATTATGGTCAAAAGAGCATAAGGGTAAGGCAACAAACACTCTCAGCTTTTAAGTCAAAGTCAAGTTTACAAAGAATCAAATTTTTGCAGTTTGGAAAACTTTTTAAAATAATTTCGAATTATTCGAAAGTTTTTAAGTTATCTTTCTTTAATGTGTGTCAAGCAATAAAAATGGTCATGCAGGCAATATTATGTGGGCTATGCTGGTACAAAATAGTACAATCCCTTTTAATTGATGAAATAGATTATTTTTCAATTTGCTTATATTCTTTTTGATTGCGCTAGATGAAGACGTGCTGGACACGTGGTTTTCATCAGGTATTTTTCCATTTGCTGTTCATGGCTGGCCTCAGCAGGTTCGTAATTTTCTTTTGTTCTTTAAAATTCATTCTAAGTGATATCTCAAAAATTGGGTAGCTATGCCGTTCTACTCTATTACATAACTATTTCATAAATATTACATACTGTACCTTTACATAACTTTATATTCCTAAACAACTTCAACTTGTTCAGAATACTGCTGCAAGACTGATCTTTGGCATAAGTATAAGATCTCATATTACTCCTATAATTTCCCATTTGCATTGGCTCAAAGTACAGTCACGAATCAGGTTTAGGCTTTATGTTCATCTTTTCAAAATTCTCCATGGTCTTGCACCAATTTATCTGTCTGAAATAATTCATCTGTATGTCCCAAATCCCAGACTTAGGTCTGCCTCTAATGGCCCACTGATAAGGAGACAGTATGGCAGCAAACAAGTTAGTCGTTACAACTTTGCTGTCACTGGATCATCCCTCTTGAATGAGCTGCCTGTCCACATCAGATCTGCAAGTGACATCATCAATTTCAAGAAGCAATTGAAAACAAACCTTTTTACCCAATTATGTAAAGGGTTTAGTTTTGTTCTTAATATAAGCGCTATATAAGCATCTACATAATAATAATGATAATAGTTGTTACATAACTATTACATAATTAAACAATAAAATGTCCATAAACCTTGATTAAATCATTGAAATTAAAGGTCATTGCACTTTCATTGGTTTCAGATGTACCATTCAGAACTTGTATCAGTTGTTTGAATCGTTGTACAGCAGAGAAACAAAATTAGGTTTGGGAAGTTTAAATAGGGAGACTCATCTCAGTAAAATTGTGGGATGAGAACATTAACGTCACTTCCAGTTGTAGAACACATAAGATCTCTGTCTGTTTGTACAGTCAGACAGTGAACACGTTGTGTGTGTGAAGTTTCATGCACGGTGCATAACGTTATCATTGCGAGAATCTTGTTTTTTCAACGTGTTTGTCAGAAAGAAAAATCAAAGGTGAAAAATTAGTAAGATAATACTACAACAGTAGTCACCAGATAAAAATTACAATGATGGAAAAAAGATAAAAGCAAAAAAAAAAAAAAAACTGTGCTGTCTGGGATTCGAACCTACAACTGTTAGTTCGATTGAAAAAGAAAGTCTTATCACCTTAACCGACTGGGCTATATCAAGCAATGGCAATTACTGGGATTTTATTTCAATATATATCATGAAATAAGGGCCAGCAAATTGTGCAGCAATTGAATTTCAACCAAACAAATAATTTGAATAAAATTCTAAACATTGTGTCCATATAATAATAATAATATTACATTTTTATATAGCGCATTATACCAAACGGTCTCAATGCACTTTACATAAACAAATATAACATGAGAAAACCATAAGATACAAACAGTAAGAGAACAAAAAACCATACTTAAAAAGGTACAAGCAGGATAAAGTTACAAGGTCTAATGAGGGTAACTCATGAAAAGGTGTGTTTTTAATACACTCTTAAAAATATCTAAAGTAGGGGCATTTCTGATGTAGATTGGGAGAGTGTTCCAGAGTTTGGGGGCTGCAGATTGAAAAGAACGTTCACCATAAGTCTTGGTGTTAATTTTTGGCGGCTTTAGGAGAATAGCACTGTTAGATCTGAGTGAGCGAGTTGGTAATTGTAAGGTGAGTAAGTTGGAAATATAATTTGGAGCAAGACCATATGACAATTTTGCTTCTTTAATACAAGCTAAAACTCTTTGTCTGCTGCAGATCATAACTACAATGGAATGAATTACAATGGAATGAATTACAATGGAATGAATTTTGTGCATATCTTTCTTTGCATTCTCAATGTCAATCTTTGGTTGTGTTACTTTTGCAGACTTCAGATCTTGCCCAGTTCTATCCCAGTACATTATTGGAGACTGGACATGACATCCTGTTTTTCTGGGTGGCCAGAATGGTCATGCTGGGGCAAAAGCTTACCGGTGTTCTGCCTTTTCATCAGGTATGGGCAGGTTGATAAGATTACTTATTTAAATCTTTTGAGTAAATTAAATGCATGTCACTTGAAGGTTATGTTAGAAAACAAGTTCTTGATGGCGTATGCTTATGAAAAAAACGCTGTTATATTTGAAAATTCACTGTTCTAGTTTACTAGCACTGTTCTCAAAACAGTGGTAATTTCAACCCCTGAATTCAGTCTCATTTCCCTCTTTTTCCTTGCTTTTTTACTTACCTTATTGCTCGCCTCTCCTGACTTTGGAAATTGAGGCTTTGTGGAGTAGCTTCTTCCATTTCTTTTTATCGCTTGTACATACTGCCGCTTCCTCCAACTATTCCACCCTATCTCCCTCCTCTCTTTCTCAACTGTCCTTCTCCAAGTTGTTTTTGGTCGCCCTATTTTCGTACTTCCCTCTGGCCAGGGCCCAGGACAGTGCGATTTTGGCATAATAACCATCCTATCTCCTTAGCACATGCCCAATCCATATCTTTCTTCTTGCATAAATGATCTTACTTTAATAAAGGTCTGTGCTCTTTCATTTATTCAGTTCTATTGATAAGTTTGGTGTTAGAAGTTTGAAATTATCTGCTCCATGCCTTTAGAATAAATTACCACCCAATATCTGCAATATAGACAATTTTTCTGGTTTTAAATGTTCTCCTAAAACTCATCTTTTTCAACTTTCTTATGATTTATAATCTTTGTCTATCTGTCTATAGTTGTGTTTATTTTGTTGTATCCTTGTTGGTTCGCATGCAAAGCATTTATGCGAACCTATGTAATGGCGATTACGTCCGTCCGGCCGTCCACAGATTTGTCCTGAGATTTTCTCAGAAATGTTAAAGTTTTTTGAGAATTCCTCAGAAAATGTTAAAGTTTCTTCAGAGTTCCTCAGAAAAAGTTAAATTTTCTTCAGATATCCTTATGGAAGGTTAGAATTTCCTCATAAAATGTTAAAGTTTTTCAGAGATACTTAAGACAGGATTAAAGACTAGTTTCTTAAAAAGTCTACAAAACATTTGATATTTTCTTAGAAGATAACTGTAAAATGATATGATTTTCCAATATTCTTCAGAGATCCTCAAGTCTCTCTTGTAGCACTTGAGATTTAAAATCCTTAAAATTCTTCAAAATATTTGGGCACCAACAGTTATATCAGGCATGATTTTTTAAACTCCACCTTTATTATTGTGCTCATTTGCATAAAGTTGCTACAGTACAGTATATGACCTGACCAGACTTTTTTGTTTAGTATGCTTAGTCAGGGAGTGTGACAGGATGTGATTGCATATAAATATAGGGAGGGATGCCATGTGGGACATGGATGGGGGCCATGAGGGACATATGATATAACATTTACCATGTTGTATACACCAAGGGCTATATCAGGCATAATTATTTGACTTCCACTTTTTTTTTCTTATTCAACAACTCATTTGCATATAAGTTATATGAACTGATACTTTAATACATAGTATGCTCAATCAGGGACTGTGATAGCTAGGATGAGACTTCTTATGGAGCTTATGGGACGTCATGTGAGACTTAGGGTGGGATGCCAATGTGGGATGCCATGTGGGACATGGGGTGGGCTACCATGTGGGACATGGGGTGGGATGCCATGTGGAACAGGGTGGAATGCCACATAGGATATGTGGTGGAATGCCATGCTGGACATAGGGTTGATTGCCATGGGATAGAATGTCATGTGGGACATGGGGTGTCATGTGGGACATGGCATCCCACCCCATTTCAACAATTCATTTGCATATAAGTTATATGAACTGACACTTTTATGCATAGTATGCTCAATCACGGACTGTGATAGCTAGGATGAGACTCCTTATGGAGCCTATGGGATGTCATGTGGGACATGGGGTGGGATGCCATGTGGGACATGGGCTGGGATGCCATGTGGAGCAGGGTAGACTGCCATGTGGGACATGGTGGGATGCCACGAGTAACACAGAGTGTGACATAGGTTGTGATGCCATGTGTGACATAAGGTAGGATACCATGTGTGACATAAAGTAGGATGCCATGTGTGACATAGGGTAGGAGGCTATGTGGGACATAGGGTGGGAGGCCATGGGAACATGGGATGTGATGCCATGTGGGACATAAAGTAGGATGTCATTGGGACATTGGGAGGGATACTATGTGAAACATATGGTGGGATGCCATGTGGGACATCAGGTGGGAAGCCACTGATGCAGGACACAGGGAGGGATGCCATGTGGGACATAGGGAGGGATGTCATGTGGTACATATGGTTGGATTAATGTGGGACATACATGCAGGATAGGATCCATGTGGGTCATAGCATGGGATGCCATGTGAGACATATGGTGGAATGCCATATGGGACATATGGTGGAATATGCCATGTGAGACACTGTATGGTGGAAAGCCATGTGGGAGATATAATGGAATGCCCTGTGGGACATATGATGGAATGCCATGTGGGACATGGGATGTCAGGTGGGACATGGGGTGGGATGCCATGTGGGAGATATGGTGGAATGCCATGTGGGACATGGGATGGGATGTCGTGTGGGACATGAGATAGGATGCCATGTGGGACATGGGGTGGGATGCCATGTGGGACATGGGGTGGGATGCCATGTGGGTCATAGGATGGGATGCCCTGTGGGACATATGATGGAATGCCATGTGGGACATGGGATGTCATATGGGACATGGGGTGGGATGCCATGTGGGAGATATGGTGGAATGCCATGTGGGACATGGGATGGGATGTCGTGTGGGACATGGGGTAGGATGCCATGTGGGACATGGGGTGGGATGCCATGTGGGACATGGGGTGGGATGCCATGTGGGACATGGGGTGGGATGCCATGTGGGACATGGGGTGGGATGCCATGTGGGACATGGGGTGGGATGCCATGTGGGACATGGGGTGGGATGCCATGTGGGACATGGGATGCCATGTGAGACTCAAGTGTGAGATGCCATTTTTATAATTGGCCGGATCATATGATATGGGTGTCAATTTGCATGGGCATGCGAACTATGATGGTATTTACCATTCTATTTTTTTTTGGGGGGGGGGGGACATTATTTACTTTTTCATGTCATTATTTTATCATTTATTTTAGGGGGTCTTTAATCTAGCTTTTTAGTTTTATTGCCACAGTAACTTTTATATTCACTTATGTTTTTACAGTTTAAGGGTTCACTTTTGTTTAGTATGCTTTTGCTTGCATTTTTATATTTTGTATATTTAGTTTGGATAATTGTATAAATTTCATGTACTGTTATTATATGTATGTGCTTAGAGCTTTTGTAAGATTAAGCATACAGTAGTATAAATATTTGCAATGATGATGATGATAATGATGATAGTGATGATGATGATGATGATTTGCCATCTTGTTTTTATAATTTTTCTCAGGCACTTCCTTTGAATACATTCAATTTAATTTCACCTGATTTGGTAAACTTCCATGTTTCTGAACCACAAAGTAACACTGATATATGATTGATGTGAAACATTCTAAACTTAGTTTCTTCTTGCTAGTAATCCTTATAGCTATCTGAAAGTTTTCTGTTCTTGTAATTTACAGATCTACTTGCATTCAATGGTCCGTGATGCGCACGGAAGAAAGATGAGTAAATCGCTGGGTAATGTGATTGATCCCATTGATGTTATCCAGGGAATATCTCTGCAGGTAATCTTACTGGTTTTTAAAGGTCTATAAACATGTAACAATTTCTATATTGTTTGAGAGAGTAATAACATCGATGTAGATGAAAGAGTAATACATCGATGCAGATGAGAGAGTAATGATATCGATGCAGATGAGAGAGTAATAACATCGATGCAGGTGAGAGAGTAATAACATTGATGCAGATGAGAGAATAATAACATCGATGCAGATGAGAGAGTAATAACATCGATGCAGATGAGAGAGTAATAACATTGATGCAGATGCGAGAGTAATAACATCAATGCAGATGAGAGAGTAATAACATCGATGCAGATAGGAGTAATAAGATCGATGCAGATGCGAGAGTATTAGATCGATGCAGATGAGAGAGTAATAACGTGATGCAGATGAGAGAGTAATAACATCGATGCAGATGAGAGAGTAATAACATCAATGCAGATGAGAGAGTAATAACATCGATGCAGATAGGAGTAATAACATCGATGCAGATGCGAGAGTAATAACATCGATGCAGATGAGAGAGTAATAACATCGATGCAGATGAGAGAGTAATAACATCAATGCAGATGCGAGAGTAATAACATCAATGCAGATGAGAGAGTAATAACATCGATGCAGATAGGAGTAATAAGATCTATGCAGATGCGAGAGTATTAGATCGATGCAGATGAGAGAGTAATAACGTGATGCAGATGAGAGAGTAATAACATCGATGCAGATGAGAGAGTAACAACATCAATGCAGATGAGAGAGTAATAACATCGATGCAGATAGGAGTAATAACATCGATGCAGATGCGAGAGTAATAACATCGATGCAGATGAGAGAGTAAAAACGTGATGCAGATGAGAGAGTAATAACATCGATGCAGATGAGAGAGTAATAACATCAATGCAGATGAGAGAGTAATAACATCAATGCAGATAAGAGAGGAATAACATCGATGCAGATGAGAGAGTAATAACATTGATGCAGATGAGAGAGTAATAACATCGATGCAGATGAGAGAGTAATAACATTGATGCAGATGAGAGAGTAATAACATCGATGCAGATGAGAGTAATAACATTGATGCAGATGAGAGAGTAATAACATCGATGCAGATGAGAGAGTAATAATATCGATGCAGATGAGAGAGTAATAACATTGATGCAGATGAGAGAGTAATAACATTGATGCAGATGAGAGAGTAATAACATCGATGCAGATGAGAGAGTAATAATATCGATGCAGATGAGAGAGTAATAACATTGATGCAGATGAGAGAGTAATAACATCGATGCAGATGAGAGAGTAATAACATCGATGCAGATGAGAGAGTAATTATATCAATGCAGATGAGAGAGTATTACATTGATGCAGATGAGAGAGTAATAACATCGATGTAGATGAGAGAGTAATACCATCGATGCAGATGAGAGATTAATAACATTGATGCAGATGAGAGAGTAATAACATCGATGCAGATGAGAGAGTAATACCATTGATGCAGATGAGAGAGTAATAACATCGATGCAGATGAGAGAGTAATAACATCAATGCAGATGAGAGAGTAATAACATCGATGCAGATGAGAGAGTAATAACATTGATGCAGATGAGAGAGTAATAACATCAAAGCAGATGAGAGAGTAATAAGATCGATGCAGATGAGGGAGTAATAACATCGATGCAGATGACAGAGAAATAACATAGATGCAGATGAGAGAATAATAACATCGATGCAGATGAGTGTTTGAATTTTGAAAAAGGCTTTTTTAGCTTTTGATTTATGCTGATCAAAATGTAATCATTTTGTAATTCATGCAAAATTTGTGATATATTTTTATATGACTGTGGGCCAACAGCTTAAAATCTGTATGTAATTCTTTAAACTTCTATCCTAAATCTTAGTCTGATGTTCAGAAAGTCTATCCTTGCTAGAATTTTATCGCTAAAAAGTTAAATCCATCCAAGCCTGGCATTTGGCTCATAGGGCCGGTGCTTATAGGGCCGGAGCTCATAGGGCCGGTGCTTATCCATGATTTCCTTGGTGCAAGCGGATAAGAGCACATAATTCCCCTGGACACCAGTCCATCGCAGGATACAGTAACTCCCCAGCAGTGCTGGTACTCATTTAACAGCTGAGTGGACTGAAGCCACTATAGTCAAGTGTCTTGCTCAAGGACACATACAGCGCTCACTATAATCAAGTGTCTTGCTCAAGGACACAATGCAGCGCCCACTATAGTCTAGTGTTTTGCTCAAGGACACAATGCAGCGCTCACTATAGTCAAGTGTCTTGCTCAAGGACACAATGCAGCGCTCACTATAGTCAAGTGTCTTGCTCAAGGACACAATGCAGCGCTCACTATAGTCAAGTGTCTTGCTCAAGGACACAATGCAGCGCCCACTATAGTCAAGTGTCTTGCTCAAGGACACAATGCAGCGCTCACTATAGTCAAGTGTCTTGCTCAAGGACACAATGCAGCGCCTACTATAGTCAAGTGTCTTCCTCAAGGACACAATACAGCGCTCACTATAGTCAATGTCTTGCTCAAGGACACAATGCAGCGCCTCACTATAGTCAAGTGTCTTGCTCAAGGACACAATGCAGCGCTCACTATAGTCAAGTGTCTTGCTCAAGGACACAATGCAGCGCTCACTATAGTCAAGTGTCTTGCTCAAGGACACAATGCAGCGCTTGCTCCACTATGCAGTCAAGTGTCTTGCTCAAGGACACAATGCAGCGCCCACTATAGTCAAGTGTCTTGCTCAAGGACACAATGCAGCACCCACTATAGTCAAGTGTCTTGCTCAAGGACACAATGCAGCGCTCACTATAGTCAAGTGTTTTGCTCAGGGACACAATGCAGCGCCACTATAGTCAAGTGTCTTGCTCAAGGACACAATGCAGCCCACTATAGCTCACTATAGTTAAGTGTCTTGCTCAAGGGCACAATGAGGCGCTCACTATGGTCAAGTGTTTTGCTCAAGGACACAATGCAGTGCCCACTATAGTCAAGTGTCTTGCTCAAGGACACAATGCAGTGCCCACTATAGTCAAGTGTCTTGCTCAAGGACACAATGCAGTGCCCACTATAGTCAAGTGTCTTGCTCAAGGACACAATGCAGTGCCCACTATAGTCAAGTGTCTTGCTCAAGGACACAATGCAGCGCCCACTATAGTCAAGTGTCTTGCTCAAGGACACAATGCAGCGCCCACTATAGTCAAGTGTCTTCCTCAAGGACACAATGCAGCGCTCACTATAGTCAAGTGTCTTGCTCAAGGACACAATGCAGCGCTCATGGCAGGAATCGAACCTAAATTTTATTGAGGACATAGCAAAGACTGAAAAACTTTTGTTCAGAATTTGCTACGCAAAGTCAAAGAATTATGATAGACATTTAAAAAACAAAGGATTTACAAAAGAAATTCCCATGGAGACCCTGTAATACATAACAAAATGTGCGCACAATGTGCACATTGATACCAGAGGCTTAAAACGCTGTAAAATGGTCAACATTTAACTGATTTTGATGAAATATTTTGCTACTATGGTGGTTTTTGGAATAAATTAAAAAGCAATTTAGCTAATGTTACCTCGACACGTTTATATACTTTGAAGCTTTTACTCAGGTTGTAGTTATCTTGGGTAGTTGAAGGTAAGTTGCTAGTTGCTGTTCATTGTTTTATGAACTTCATAGGTGAGTAAATATGCTCTAAATTTCATGATATAAATTACTGCAGCACAAAAAATTGTTTTTCAAATATATGATAGAGGATGATTAAAACAAGAAATTGGTGTAAAAACTGTGTTGGTATCTTGAAAAGTGAGTGTACACTGTGTAGCCATAATTGCAGATACAATACATTGTTTATGTATTTCTTTTAAGTTATTAGAAACATTGTTTGTTTAATTATTGAGATGGGGTATAACCTGCACTTTACAAGAACAAGCTTTACCCATCATGGACCTTGCACTGATGTAATACAAAATGTTCATTTTGTCTTTAATAGAAATACATCAAAGAAATTGTGGGATCGACAAGTAGGACATCACACTGTATACTGTACTGATCACTTTTCAACACACTATTGTAATCTATGAAATGTAATCATTAAAAATTAATGTTGAGGCAGGGTGTTTGTATAGCATTTAATGCACGGGCAAAGGACTTTGGCTCGAGTAGAATGATCCGATCTCAGGAGTGCAAGTGCACAGTCCTTTGAACAGTGCATTAAATGGGTATATAAACACAATGCCAAAATATTAATCTTTTTACAAAATTTCCATGTTAGATTGCTTAATTGCATAAAAAGAAGTAAAAAAATGAGAAATGAGAAAACTTAACAAATATTGTTTCACTTTATTAAGAAACTCACCTGTTGTGAAAATGGAATAAACCATATAATCAAGGCAGTGCATTATGGGGATAAAAGGTGACAATGCAAATACTCAAAAGAAATTTGATAAACTACAAAACAGAATAAAATATCACCACAGGTTTTCACCAATTGATTTGTTTAATAATCCTCTATCATGTAATTCAGTAGACTATTCCTTTGAATAAACTTGATTTCTCATTTTAAGGGGCTGCATGATAAACTGGACGATGGCAACATGAGACTAGATGAGAAAGAACTGAAGAAAGCAAAGGCTGGACAGAGGAAAGATTTTCCTCAAGGAATTCCAGAATGTGGAACAGATGCACTCAGGTTTGCCCTGTGCACCTACAAGGCCCAGGGTAAGTTTCTGAAAGCCTTACAAACCAGATAAAAAATTGTTTTTTAAAAAGAAATATAATTGCACTTATGTCAAAAAAAAAAAATTGGCATCAGTATTGAATTTATTAAGAAATGATAATTTGTGATGAATAATACATTTGTAGTCTATTGAATTAAAATCCAACAGTGTTTAATAACACCCTGTTTAATTCCAAATACCAAATGAATCCTCTACCCTGTAACAACACGCATGATCTAGCCCTAAATTATTAGTCCAGATGGAGACTACTGTGATAAGTGATGCATGAAATAGCATAACATAACAAGATAACGGGCTAAGAAAGGTTAGTCACCCCATAAAAAGCCCAAACTAACACCACCACCACACAAAAAAAACAAAAAAATCAAAGACACCCATAGTGGGTAAAGAACTTATCAATGCAATGTTGACCTTGAAATTATGAACAGAATTGGAGCTAAATACCCATTCAGGCAAACCATTTCACTCATTAACAACTCTTTGCGAAAAGCTAAAATGCCAAATATCTATCTGTGAGAACTCTTTGGTCAACTTTAAACTGTTACCACATGTCATATAAGGGTTAACTGAAACATGCAAGAAATAGCAGGAAGTCAAAGCATCATTACCAGATAGGAACTTAAAAACCTGAGTTATAAATAATATCAATCATAAATCACAAAGTATTCTGTGGTAGGTTTCTTAATTGCTTTTAGGAGAATCCAAAAATCATACCCGTCAAAATGGAGGTTGTGGGGGGAGGAATGAAAAATTGTCGCAAGATTTGGATGTAATGTTGAATTTCAGGTTATTCTAATAACGTCAACCTGGACCGAGATTTTGAGAAAGAAATTCTTTTACTCAAATGTTCCAATGCTGTAAGGATTTGAAATCTTTGAAAATCTGACTTCAGGATTAATGTTACAGACATGTATGTGTGCGTGTGGAAACTTAAATAAGACTTGTGTGATAGGAATAAGATGCATTTTACTGGCTGCAACATCCATCTGTGTATTGGCTATGTGAACTCCTGTACGCATGAAGCCAACTGCATAGTTGTACTTAAAAGAGCAGAAGTTCCAAAATGCCATGTCATCTTAAGCTCATGCTCAATTTCTCATGTTTATAGACTATTTCATACTAACATCAATTTTAAATCATCTAATTAACATAATGCTACAGGTAAGCTGGAGCAATTAAATAACCTGTCATAAACTGGGACAATAACAAATGTTTGCCAAAGACGACAGGATGTAGTGCCCATAGCCTGGATGTTCCAATGGGGGAAGATGCAATTTTTGCACTTGAGCACCCTTTTCTGTGATGTAGAACTAACTGAAGTAGAAGGGGCGGGGGGGGGGGGAGGTTATCTAAATTTCCCAATTCCACATTAATTTATGGGAGGTATACATATGAGATAATGTAATAGGTTAAGAATATATACATTTCTTTCATATTTTTGTACTCAAAGAAGATTTTTGTACCTGCTGGTCTGTGTGGGGTGGGGGAGGTGCAAATGCATTTGTCACTCCCCCTGCAACAGGTGCATTCTGATGCGCAATAGAGCAATCTGTCATGGATGTATATACTCTGGGAAACCCTTAATTGCGACATCCTATCCTATACACTTTGCAGGACTTGCCCCAATATTATTATGTCCTTGGCAAGTATTTTACAATCTGCTCTTTAGGTGAAGATGTGAATCTGAGTGTGAACCAAGTCCAGGAGTACCGTTTCTTCTGCAATAAGATTTGGAATGCTGCCAAATTTACATTTTCAAATTTAGAGGAAGATTTCAAGCCAGTTCCAGTTTCAAAGGTAAGTTCAATACTTATCACTGACCTGTCATGTCTCCCACTGCTCACCACTGACCTGTCATGTCTCCCACTCCTTACCACTGACCTGTCATGTCTCCCACTGCTTACCACTGACCTGCCATGTCTCCCACTATTACCACTAACCTGCCATGTCTCCCACTGCTCACCACTGACCTGTCATGTCTCCCACTGCTTACCACTGACCTGTCATGTCTCCCACTGCTTACCACTGACCTGCCATGTCTCCCACTGTTACCACTAACCTGCCATGTCTCCCACTGCTTACCACTGACCTGCCATGTCTCCCACTGTTACCACTAACCTGCCATGTCTCCCACTACTTACCACTGACCTGCCATGTCTCCCACTGCTTACCACTGACCTGTCATGTCTCCCACTGCTTACCACTGACCTGCCATGTCTCCCACTGTTACCACTAACCTGCCATGTCTCCCACTGCTTACCACTGACCTGCCATGTCTCCCTCTGTTACCACTAACCTGCCATGTCTCCCACTGCTTACCACTGACCTGCCATGTCTCCCACTGCTTACCACTGACCCGCCATGTCTTCCACTGCTTACCACTGATCTGCCATGTATCCCACTGCTTACCACTGACCTGCCATTTCTCCCACTGCTTACCACTGACCTGCCATGTCTCCCACTACTTACCACTGACCTGCCATGTCTCCCACTGCTTACCACTGACCTGCCATGTCTCCCACTGCTTACCACTGACCTGCCATGTCTCCCACTGCTTACCACTGACCTGTCGTGTCTCCCACTGCTTACCACTGACCTGCCATGTCTCCCACTGCTTACCACTGACCTGCCATGTTTCCCACTGCTTACCACTGACCTGTCGTGTCTCCCACTGCTTACCACTGACCTGTCGTGTCTCCCACTGCTTACCACTGACCTGCCATGTCTCCCACTGCTTACCACTGACCTGCCATGTCTCCCACTGCTTACCACTGACCTGCGATGTCTCCCACTGCTTACCACTGACCTGCCGTGTCTCCCACTGCTTACCACTGACCTGCCATGTCTCCCACTGCTTACCACTGATCTGCCATGTCTCCCACTGCTTATCACTGACCTGTCATGTCTCCCACTGCTTACCACTGACCTGTCGTGTCTCCCACCGCTTACCACTGACCTGCCGTGTCTCCCACCGCTTACCACTGACCTGCCATGTCTCCCACCGCTTACCAGACCTGCCATGTCTCCCACTGCTTACCACTGACCTGCCATGTCTCCCACCGCTTACCACTGACCTGCCATGTCTCCCACTGCTTACCACTGACCTGCCATGTCTCCCACTGCTTACCACTGATCTGCCATGTCTCCCACTGCTGTACTATGATCTCTATCACCTTCAGACCACATAGCTTGGAAGGAGTATCAGTTGTCTGGTTGAAGATAATGTCCTGTTTGAGGGGATTAATGGCATCTCATTTGCATGTAGAAAAGATAGCGACTTTAAGCACTGGTGTAATGAACCATCTAAGTTCAGTTTTGCTTGATTTATTATTGTGTTTATATTGCAGTAGAATCATAGAAAATGAAGCTGTGTAGTTCTGTGATTTTAGTAATGTCAACTAATATAATTGTTTAGGTTCAACTTTTCATGGAGTATTGCTCAAATTAATATCATTCACTCTATCTACATTCCTACCCTATGCTATTTACAAATGTATAGCAAAATAATTTTCTAGACGTAAAATATTGATGGAAATTGGATAGAATGGTGTGAGGGTGGGGCTGGTGCAAGTTAGAAACAAAATGGGGAGTAATGTATTTGTTGTAAAGCAGTTTTACTGAGGCTGAAACTTGGCCGAATTTCACAAGAGATGTTACCAAGATATTTCTTCTATGCGCTGACCTTTTTCAGATTGCACTCTACTGAGTACATTTTTTCATTCTGGTTTTTCTGAAAGGTATGTAAATGTGTAGAGGCAACATATGCACCATCATAGTAGCAAAGAATTTCATCAAAATCAGTCAAACAATGACCGTTTAACAGCGTTTTTAAATCTCATGCATCAATTTGCATATTTTATGCACATTTTGTATGTGTAGAGGCAAGATATGCACCATCATAGTAGCAAATAATTTCATCAAAATCAGTCAAACAATGACCGTTTAACAGCATTTTTGAATCTCATGCATCAATTTGCATATTTTATGCACATTTTGTGATGTATTAGAGGATGACATTTATATATATATATTTTTTTGTAAATCCTTATCATAAATCATAATTCTTTAAAGTGGTACATCAAATTCTGAACAATAGTTTTTGAGTCATTGCCAATGGACTTTCCCATTATATTAAGGGGCTACAATTTAGGATTTTTTTTTTTTTAAATTACATAAAAACGCTGTCTGCCTGGTGACACATCACAAGTTTTGCGACATCTTCGATTTTAATAGTCTTCCAACCAGTATAGAAATTGCTAGATGTCCATAGACCTTTAATCTTTCTGTGTTATTCTCATTTGCCATTTTCACATTTGGTTTGACAGGTTATATCAAATGCAAGCATAATGGATCGTTGGATCTTGTCCCAGTTATCCCACTCTTGTAAAATTGTCAACTCAGCATTTTCAACATATGACTTCCCTGTTGCCACAACAGCTATCAATCGCTTTTGGATTCAAAACTTGTGTGATGTTTATTTGGTAAGAAGTAAGGTTTATTATCATAACCATTTACATCATAAGTTTGATTTCTACAATGTGTTTAGACGAGAGTGCACACACCCCTAATATGCATTGCACATTATCCTGTGGCAACCGGACGTTGTCACATGATACATTATAGAGGGTTGTTCTACTTTTTTAAAGGCGAGTTACTTTTCTCACCTCGTTTTGATGTTTATATCTGTTTTGTCAACTTTTAAAAATAAAGTACAGTCACATCTGTTTTTAGGAAAGAAATTAAAAGATTTACATAAAGTTTTTGAGCTGTCTGCCCAGTCATACATCACAAACTTTGCATAAATTAAAAATTACCAAACTTTGATCAGCCATAACTCGACAAACTAAAAGTGATTTTTTCAAATTTAAAAACTGGTCTGCTCTGATTTTGATACATCTTTCAACTAATATAGAAATTGCTACATGTCCATAGATGATTAACATTGCTACATTTACATAGATGATTAACATTGCTACATGTCCATAGATGATTAACATTGCTACATGTCCATAGATGATTAACATTGCTACATGTCCATAGATGATTAATGTTGCCCTATATGCAGTCCAGCAAAAAATATTTATAAAAAAAACCATCAATTCAGGAATGCTCTTTAGAGGAATAAAAGGACCAACTCTGCATCATAAAGCACACTTTAAGGACCAACATATACTTTGTATCATATAGCGCACTTCAAGGATCAACATATACATTGCACCACATAGCGCACTTTAAGGACCAACATATACATAGCATCATATAGTGCACTCCAAAGACCAACATATACATTGCATCATATAGCACACTTCAAGGACCAACATATACATTGCATCATATAGTGCACTTCAAGGACCATCATATACATTGCATCATGTAGTGCACTTCAAGGACCAACATATACATTGCATCATATAGCACACTTCAAGGACCAACATATACATTGCATCATATAGTGCACTTCAAGGACCAACATATACATTGCATCATATAGCACGCTTCAAGGACCAACATATTCATTGCATCATATAGCGCACTCCAAGGACCAACATATTCATTGCATCATATAGTGCACTTCAAGGACCAACATATACATTGCATCATATTGCGCACTTCAAGGACCAACATATACATTGCATCATATAGCGCACTTCAAGGACCAATATATACATTGCATCATATAGTGTACTTTAAGGACCAATATATACATTGCATCATATAGCGCACTTCAAGGACCAACATATACATTGCATCATATAGCGCACTTCAAGGACCAACATATACATTGCATCATATAGCGCACTTCAAGGACCAACATATACATTGCATCATATAGCGCACTTCACGCAGTATTTGCATTTTTTCATGAATTGACTGTAGCAATATTAAATGTGTCATGAATACTTTCATTCATAAGAGGTAAAGAGGATACTTTAGCACACATGTTATCTAGAATTCTAAACGAATTCATCCCATGCAAGCAGGGTTGAAAGGCAACTTGTCCACTGGACATGAATTCATCCCATGCAAGCAGGGTTGAAAGGCATCTTGTCCACTGGACATAAATTCATCCCATGCAAGCAGGGTTGAAAGGCAACTTGTCCACTGGACATGAAGTCATCCCATGCAAGCAGGGTTGAAAGGCAACTTGTCCACTGGACATGAATTCATCCCATGCAAGCAGGGTTGAAAGGCAACTTGTCCACTGGACATGAATTCATCCCATGCAAGCAGGGTTGAAAGGCAACTTGTCCACTGCACATGAAATCATCCCATGCAAGCAGGGTTGAAAGGCAACTTGTCCACTGGACATGAATTCATCCCATGCAAGCAGGGTTGAAAGGCAACTTGTCCACTGCACATTGAACTCTTCTTCAACTTCTTGTCATCCAAATAGCAAATCAGGTTGCCCTGAAAATTTTATGTGAAATATGTTTAGTACAAACTGTACCAAATGTGTTGTTGTCCCACGGGCAGACCCAGCAAAAATGATGGCTGCCCTGACGTTTGGTTGTCTCAGAAAGCCAGATGAATGATTTGTAGATCCCAGCATGAAAGTGTCAAACTTTTTGACTTCCATGTATTTAAAAAATCTGTTTATAACTGAAGCTGTCTTTTGTTTCATTTGACCCTGACCTCTTTTCATATTCTTTTTGAAGGAATGTGTGAAGCCCATTCTCAGAAGCGACAGCCCCGAAGCAGTGCTTACATGTCAGACCATTTTAGTTACTAGTCTTGAAGCTGGGCTGAGGCTTCTGAGCCCATTTATGCCATTCATCACCGAAGAATTGTTTCAGAGGTTACCACGACAACCAGGCAATTTGGAAGCTCCCTCAATAACTGTTGCATCATACCCTACAGAGGAAGAGGTATAGCATTATGTACTTTTCATACTCACAGTTGTGTGCCTACAAATATCCAAACACTCATACATGGTTACTATATGTCCCTAGAATTGATCAAAGCATGTCTAATGAGGACTTGAATATACATGTATCATGCATGGAAGCATCATTATAGTATTAACTAACAGTTATCCATAAAAAAAAAATGTACCTATTAATGCATGCAAACTAATTGACACACATTTGAAAATTTATGCAGGTTGTAAAGTCTCAAAATATATGTATTTTCTTGTTAACACAGAATCTGAAATGTTTGCATATTAAACTGAGGACCAATCAGATGCCAGTATTGAATGAATCTGGCCATTTGCATATATTTTCTTCCAAGGACCATGGTCGTCTGTGTGGTCCCAATTGATCGACATGTGGAAGATGTACTGTAGGTTAGAAGGTTTTAAAAGTGTGTAATGCTTTAGTTGCAGCAAAAGTCTCACATTGTTTTGCTTTGTTTTGTAGTTTCCTTTTTATGATGCTGAATTAGAAGAGGATGTTGACTTGGCTCTGCGTGTTGTGAGATCTGTGCGTTCATTGCAAGCAGAGTTTCGTATCAAGAATTCCAAAGGTGAGCAATTTTTTTTGGAGGGGGGATACTATGAGCCAAATTATATGATTGCAGCTAGGGTTGTTGTGATTTGCTGAGTACAGATCAAACAAATGTTACATGCATTGATCATTTATTAAGTAAGCGTTTAAGAAAACCTGGTAAATGAAAATAATAGTTGCACTAGAAGAAAATAATGTTTCGATAATTTGTAACAATTAGATATCTTTGCACAATCAGCAACATCTTGATCTTAATTAGTAGAATATAAAATGCTGTAAACAGATATCTTTGCACAATCAGCAACATCTTGATCTTAATTAGTAGAATATAAAATGCTGTAAACAGATATCTTTGCACAATCAGCAACATCTTGATCTTGATTAGTAGAATATAAAATGCTGTAAACCGATATCTTTGCACAATCAGCAACATCTTGATCTTAATTTGTAGAATATAAAATGCTGTAAACCATGAAAATAGCCAAAATGTTGTAGCATCATAAAGCAAATGAATTCAACTTATTGATTTCAATCCTTTTACTAATCGTATTTGAATGTGAGAAAGCAGCTGAATATGACAGAGGTTTCTCTACAATGTGATGATTGTCAGTGACTGAAATTCAGAAGAATGGCATAAACGGCTTATTTCAGGGGCCAAACTAGCTTGTCTTATGTGAAAGAGGACTTCAAAAGAAACAAAACAGGGAAGAAAGTATTCAAAAAAATCTTATTCTGTTATGGAGATATTTAAGTTTAAAGTTTGGTATCATGTGTGTAGAAACGACTGAAATTAAGACTAGTTGTGATGTCACAGCCTCAGATTACTCAAAGTCTTTATGTACAATTATATCATATTTCTTCATGTGATTTTGTGGCTTAAAATCCATTGGAAATGTCAGGAAAGTAGTGAAATAAAATCTTGTAAGGGTAATTATAATTTACCACCTAAAGAAAGTTCAAGGGAAAATAATTCTTAAAATAGTAATAAAGTAAAATAAATTTCCTTGAAAATACATTAGCAATTGCTACGAATGTGAGGATGCCTTCCATAGTAGACTTACTACACCAGACATTTCCACAAAGATAAGCCAGGGCTTTAATCTTGAATACCTCCTTAACAGAATCAGATTTTTGAATGCTTCCTTCACCATTTTGTTCCTTTTAAAGTCCTCTTTCTTAGAAGATGGGCTTGCTTCACTCCTGAACTAATCCTTTAAAGATTTTGAACTGCCTTCGCTTTTTGACATCAAAACCTTCTCATACATTAAAATTCTTCAAGCTTGTATTGCCAATAACTAGGAAACTTCATATGCTTTTCACTTAATTTAAAGACTAATAATCTGTTAAAAATTTCAAGTTTTTTCTGATAAATATAAAATCTCTACCAGTCAATATATATTCTTTCTCAAACATCATCAACTTTCTCTGCAGCAACAACCTCTTCCACCACATTTAACTTCCCCCTTCCCTCCCTTTCTACACCTAACCTTACTTACCTCCTTTTCTTTCTTTTTTTTTTTTTTTTTTTTCTCTTTCTGTTTTTCTCCCTTTTCTCCCTTACAAACCTTCCTTTCCTTACTATCCTAAATCTTACACCATAATTTATGAAAAGCCTCATGGTACATTTGACTCTGACTGTCGTGGTGCCGTTAAACATCAACAAACTCAAAACAAACCATATATCTTTAACTTTATGTTTCAAATAAAGATTAAAAAAATAGATCTGCAAATTTAGAGATGAGATTTCATGATGGAAATTAAAGCAATTTGTTTATTCATGCACTTTCCTCTTATGCCTTCATACATAAATTGATACTTTGCCCAAAAGAAGGTGATTCCCCCAAATTTGATGATGTCATCAACTGTTTAAATGTTAAATGTTTGTCTACATGCATAAGGATAAACAGAAGGTGGCAGTGTTTGTGTCTGTTATCAATGAACTAATTGATGGGATGAATTGGTCCGATGTTAAGGTGCCGAAAAAAGTGACCAACGGAGACAAGTACAGGGATTTTATTTTACACATGCACTGACCAGTCACCTCATTTAGCCCACCATATGATTGCAGGGAAAATTTCTTTCAATGGGTACTTTATTGTTTTCTGATTAAAATTAAAAAGTGGAGGATCTGTCTCTTTCAACCCCTCTAAACCCCCTCCCCCCCCCCCATCACCTCTCCCCCTCCCCATCAAGTCTGTGGTGCTTTCTGCTTTAAAGATTCCCTGTTTGATGCCATTTTTATCATTAGCTAACCCACTAGTGATTTTTTTTTTTTTTAAAGCCCATGTTATGAACAATAGTGTCATATCTAATGTTTCTCTTTAACCAACTGGTAGATTGACAAGGGAATATTAATAAACAATTTTTTTTTTTTTTTTTTTTTTTTTGCTTTTATAGCACATTTTTGTAGTAGCTGATATAGAACTGGAAATCTAGGGAATACATGATAGGCACTATTTCAAAAACATTTAAGAAATGTGAGGATGTGACGGCATGATTAGTCTGATTTCAGTCATTTCTATGAAAACCAGAGAAAAATGGTATTATCAGTTTGCTCCTTTTATATAAGATAAACATTCATGGCCTCTGAACTTACCTTAACGGAGACATAAAGTATGATATAATATTTATAAACCAAATACAAAAACAGCAAGTCAAAATCTTATTCCTATCTCAAGTTGTTCATGTTTACAATCAACACATGGAGGCTGCCATATTGTTCATTTCTGTATTGAAATCTTGTGCCAGATGACACTATTTCCAACAGGGACCTAATGATTATAACATATTTCTTTATACATTTTATTAAAGTTTTATTCCAAAATGATGTGACACAAAGTTTTAATTGCATGTTTTGATAATATCATGTGTGCACGAAAGTGTCCTTGACAAAGTTAGCCTTTACAAAAGGAAAACAATTTTTCATATATGAGATAGATTAAAATGAAATACAAGGCATTCCAACAGGCTGGGTTGATGACATAATTTTCTGCATGGTTTGAAATCAAAATGGTAGCTCCCATAGAAGTACCATTGAATTTTTTATTACTTACAAAAAATGTGTTAGTTGGCTTTGAAAAGCATGAAACTTAGTCAAAAGATTTGTTATTTTTAATTCCATTATATGAAATAAGGATTAGTCAGGCTTAATGTCTCCTTTAAAGGTAATTTGTTTTTACTATATAATAGAAAAAGGAAGCCTCCTTGGGCATCAGCACCTCAATGCACTTATTTATATTCTGGTTTTTCTTCCACAGCACATGTTTGCAGCAGCAGTGATAGAACTGGAATTATAGTGAGTGACATGATGGGCACTATTTCAACTTTGAGCAAATGCAGTTCACTATCTTTGCTATCTACACCACCCCCAGGGTGTCTGGCCAGAGCTGTTTCTCAGGATTGCATAGTGTATGTTGAAGTTAAGGTGAGTATTATCCTCACTGTGAAGTTACCTGTTACATGGAGGTACCCAAAGGTAGATGTGTGGTCATCCTTTTCCAGTAGAGGTGATCATCTGCACATTTCACTCATTCAGGTTGAGACCTATCCACTTTGTTGCATCAGTCAGCCAGGTCCTTCGTGGTCTGCCTCAAGGCTGTCTGCTATTCATTTTTCCCATAATGAGTAGCTTCTGTAATTTGTTTAAACTTAAGTATATGAAGGATTAAGAAGTAGGTCAATTGCTTGTGCATGTGTTGGTGAGAGGAAGGAAATGATAAACTTGTCACATTTTCCACCCAAATGATTCTTCATGTTCTGTTATGTATCATGATGCAATGACCTGCATTAAAAATCATTCACATTTCTCTTATTCACATCATACTGCTTCATCAAATTTTCTTACTAATTTTCTCCCTTTTGTTAAAACTTAAGTATTTGAAGGATTAAGTTGTAGGTCAATTGCTTGTGCATGTGTTGGTGAGAGGAAGAAAGTAATAAACTTGTCACATTCCACCAAAATGATTCTTCATGCTCTGTTATGTATCATGATGCAATGACCTGCATTAAAAATCATTCACATTTCTTTAATTCACACCACACTGCTTCATCAAAGCAGAGCAATGCACTTTCTAATAAAGCAATGCACTCCCCAATAGAGCAATGCACACCCTAATAAAGCAATGCACTCCCTAATTAAGCAATGCACTCCCTAATAAGGCAATGCACTCCCTAATAAAGCAATGCACTCCCTGATAATGCAATGCACTCCCTGATAAAACAATGCACTCCCTGATACAGCAATGCACTTCCTAATAAAGCATTGCACTCTCTAATAAAGCAATATGCACTCCCTAATAAAGCAATGCACTCTAATAAAGCAAATAAAACAATGCACTCTCTAATAAAGCAATGCACTCCCTAATAAAGCAATGTACTCCCTAAAAAAGCAATGCACTCCTTAATAAAGCAATGAACTCCCTAATAAAGCAATGCACCCCCTAATAAAGCAATGCACTCCCTAAAAAAGCAATGCACTCCCTAATAAAGTAATACACTCCCTAATAAAGCAAGGCACTTCCTAATGAAGCAATGCATTCCCTAATAAAGCAATGCACTTCCTAATAAAGCAATGCACTCCTTAATAAAGCAATGCACTCCCTAATAAAGCAATGCACTTCCTAATAAAGCAATGCACTCCCTAATAAAGCAATGCACTACCCAATAAAGCAATGCACTCCCTAATAAAGCAATGCACTCCCTAATAAAGTAATACACTCCCTAATAAAGCAATGCACTCCCTAATAAAGCAATGCACTTCCTAATAAAGCAATGCACTCCCTAATAAAACAATGCACTCCCTAATAAAACAATGCACTCCCTAATAAAGCAATGCACTCCCTAATAAAGCAATGCACTCCCTAATAAAGCAATGCACTTCCTAATAAAGCAATGCACTTTCTAATAAAGCAACGCACTCCCTAATAAAGTAATACACTCCCTTATAAAGCAATGCACTTCTTAAGAAAGCAATGCACTCCTAATAAAGCAGTGCACTCCCTAATAAAGTAATACACTCCCTAATAAAGCAATGCACTCCCTAATAAAGCAATGCACTTCCTAATGAAGCAATGCACTCCCTAATAAAGCAATGCACTACCCAATGAAGCAATGCACTCCCTAATAAAGCAATGCACTCCCTAATAAAGTAATACACTCCCTAATAAAGCAAGGCACTTCCTAATGAAGCAATGCATTCCCTAATAAAGCAATGCACTCCCTAATAAAGCAATGCACTCCCTAATAAAGCAATGCACTTCCTAATAAAGCAATGCACTTCCTAATAAAGCAATGCACTCCCTAATAAAGCAATGCACTCCATAATAAAGCAATGCACTCCCTAATAAATCAATGCGCTTCCTAATGAAGCAATGCATTCCCTAATAAAGCGATGCTTTCCTTAATAAAGCAATGCACTCCCTAATAAAGCAATGCACTCCTAAAAAAGCAGTGTACTCCCTAATAAAGCAATGCACTCCATAATAAAGCAATGCACTCCCTAACAAAGCAATGCACTCCCCAATAAAGCAATGCACTCCCTAATAAAGTAATACACTCCCTAATAAAGCAATGCTTTTCTTAATAAAGCAATGCACTCCCTAATAAAGCAGTGCACTTTCTAATAAAGCAATGCACTTTCTAATAAAGCAACGCACTCCCTGATAAAGCAATACACTCCCTTATAAAGCAATGCACTTCTTAATAAAGCAATGCACTCCCTAATAAAGCAATGCACTTTCTAATAAAGCAATGCACTCCCTAATGAAGCAATGCACTTCCTAATAAAGCAATGCACTCCCTAATAAAGCAATGCACTCCCTAATAAAGCAATGCACTTCCTAATGAAGCAATGCATTCCCTAATAAAGCAATGCACTCCCTAATAAAGCAATGCACTCCCTAATAAAGCAATGCACTTCCTAATAAAGCAATGCGCTCCCTAATAAAGCAATGCACTACCCAATAAAGCAATGCACTCCCCAATAAAGCAATGCACTCCCTAATAAAGTAATACACTCCCTAATAAAGCAATGCACTCCCTAATAAAGCAATGCACTTCCTAATAAAGCAATGCACTCCCTAATAAAACAATGCACTTTTTAATAAAGCAACGCACTCCCTAATAAAGTAATACACTCCCTTATAAAGCAATGCACTCCTTAATAAAGCAATGCACTTCCTAATAAAGCAATGCACTACCCAATAAAGCAATGCACTACCCAATAAAGCAATGCACTCCCTAATAAAGCAATGCACTCCCTAATAAAGTAATACACTCCCTAACAAAGCAATGCACTCCCTAATAAAGCAATGCACTTTCTAATAAAGCAATGCACTCCCTATACAATGCACTCCCTAATAAAACAATGCACTCCCTAATAAAACAATGCACTCCCTAATAAAGCAATGCACTCCCTAATAAAGCAATGCACTTTCTAATAAAGCAACGCACTCCCTAATAAAGTAATACACTCCCTTATAAAGCAATGCACTTCTTAATAAAGCAATGCACTCCCTAATAAAGCAATGCGCTCCCTAATAAAGTAATACACTCCCTGATAAAGCAATGCACTCCCTAATAAAGCAATGCACTTTCTAATAAAGCAATGCACTCCCTAATAAAACAATGCACTTCCTAATAAAGCAATGCACTCCCTAATAAAACAATGCACTCCCTAATAAAGCAGTGCACTTTCTAATAAAGCAATGCACTCCCTATACAATGCACTCCCTAATAAAACAATGCACTCCCTAATAAAACAATGCACTCCCTAATAAAGCAATGCACTCCCTAATAAAGCAATGCACTTTCTAATAAAGCAACGCACTCCCTAATAAAGTAATACACTCCCTTATAAAGCAATGCACTTAATAATAAAGCAACGCACTCCCTAATAAAGTAATACACTCCCTAATAAAGCAATGCACTTCTTAATAAAGCAATGCACTCCCTAATAAAGCAATGCACTTTCTAATAAAGCAATGCACTCCCTAATGAAGCAATGCACTCCCTAATAAAGCAATGCACTCCCTAATAAAGCAATGCACTTCCTAATAAAGCAATGCACTCCCTAATAAAGCGATGCTCTCCCTAATAAAGCAATGCACTCCCTAATAAAGCAATGCACTCCTAATAAAGCAGTGTACTCCCTAATAAAGCAATGCACTCCATAATAATGCAATGCACTCCCTAACAAAGCAATGCACTTCCTAATAAAGCAATGCACTCCATAGTAAAGCAATGCACTTTATAATAAAGCAATGCACTCCCTAATAGAGCAATGCACTCCCTAATAAAGCAACGCACTCCCTAATGATGCAATGCACTCCTAATAAAGCAATGCACTTCCTAATAAAGCAATGCACTCCTTAAGCACCCTAATAAAGCTGCGCACTCCCTAATAAAGCAACGCACTCTCTAATAAAGCAATGCACTCCCTTAGCAATGTAATCTCTATTAAAGCAATGCACTCCCTAATAACAAAATGTACTCCCTAATAACGAAATGCACCCTTAATAAAGCAATGCACTCCCTAATAAAGCAATGCACTTTCTAATAAAGCAATGCACTCCCTAATAAAGCATATCACTTCATTTCAAACAGAGAGTAAAGAAGTATTTTAATATGTGTTAAAATAGCAGTACTTATAGCATTGTACTAACACTTTGCTATTATGTTCAGCACATACAGCTGTAAAATTGTCAACTAACTTTCTGGTTGGCTGCAACAGTGACTGTATTTTAAGTCTAATAACCATGAAACTTAACCATGCATGTAATGATGCCCCGCTTGAGCTGGGATAGTTTATGGTCAGGTTTTAAAGCAAGTAATAGGATAATGGCTTGCTGATTCCATAAAGGCAAACAGTGTAATATTGTAAATAATTGGAAGGATATGGCTGAGGTATTGAATGGCTACTTAATGTAAGTTCTTTTTTTGCCAAGAAGTCCTTAGAAATTTGTGCAGTATCAAGTGTACAAACCCTGTAATACAAATAGATTGATTTTCTCAGAATGCATTCTTTTGTAACAAGAAGAACCCTTTTTTTTCAACTGACAGGATTCTTTAGATATTTGCGCTGCTGTCGAAAAATTAGAAAGGAAGAAGGAGAAACTGAGAATTAAACTTGAAAAAGCAGAATCCTTGACGGGATATGGGATTACACAACAAAAGTACCTGAAGACGTCAGACAAAGGAACCAAAGAAAGGCAAGTAGCTGAATGGCGCCAGAAATATTTCAAATATGGAAAGTCAAACCTTGAAATACTTTCAGTATTTTCATCTTTTTTGTGTGATTTGCTTGAATGTGAATTGGGTTGCTTAGACCTCCGAAACATAGGAAATTTACAGTAATTTTTAGTGAGGTACCATTTTTGAAAACAATTTCCATTGGCTGTGGCGTTGTAGCATACCCAGGCTTGTGTTTCGGAGGTCTATTTGCAAAACACAGTTTTATATTTGCAGCTCCCTTGTTTGATTACAAATGAATATGCTTAATCTTCATCTAAGGCTTGAAATCTGGCCAGAAACTTTATCATAGGTTGTATATGATAAAAAGTATCCGAGTATGCTCACTTTAATACACGTTTACATGTATTGCCTATTCCGAGTATGCTCACTTTAATACACGTTTACACGTATTATCT
The DNA here is from genome assembly GCA_020152595.1 of Chiridota heheva. Classification (NCBI taxonomy): domain Eukaryota; kingdom Metazoa; phylum Echinodermata; class Holothuroidea; order Apodida; family Chiridotidae; genus Chiridota; species Chiridota heheva. The sequence continues at coordinate 508,638 of JAIGNY010001262.1, read as the reverse complement.
ATTCCGAGTATGCTTACTTTAATACACGTTTACATGTATTATCTATTCCAAGTATGCTCACTTTAATACACGTTTACATGTATTACCTATTCCGAGTATGCTCACTTTGATACACGTTTACATGTATTTCCTATTCCGAGTATGCTCACTTTAATACACGTTTACATGTATTACCTAATCCTAGTATGCTCACTTTAATACACGTTTACATGTACCTTAAATACACGTTTACATTTGATACACGCATTACCTATTCCAGATATGCTCACTTTAATACACTTTGTTTTACATGTATTACCTATTCGAGTATGCTCACTTTAATACCTATTCCGAGTTGCTACATGTATTACCTATTCCAGATATGCTTTTGACTTTAATACTCGCTTACATGTATTACCTATTCCGAGTTCCTACCTATTCCTAGTATGCTCACTTTAATACACGTATTACCCAGTATGCTCACTTTAATTATGTTTACCTATTTACCAGTGTGCTCACTTTAATACACTTTTACGTGTATTACCTATTGGTTTATAGTCAAATCATCATTTCTTATTTGGCACTTTTATTTCAGATTGAGGACCTGAGAGCCGATCTTGAGAAAACTGAGAGTTCAGTTATGACCTTGAAGGAAATGACGTGACATTGGAAGGAATAATGTGACATTAAAAGAAATTATTTTACAAGGAAGAAAATGATGTGACATTGCAGGAAATAATGTGACATTGATAAAATGATGTGATGTTACAGGAAATGGTGTGACATTGCAAACCAAGAACTTGAAACAAGAAATGTAACTTGTCATTTGTGGTGAGGTCAGCAATGAAAGTGAAGCACAGTAAGGAAGGTACCAGATTGGATTGATATCTGTGGTGAATATTTTTGAAGCTCAGATGTGGTACCATAACCTCCTTGACAATAACTGGCATGATTAGTCAGTTTTAGAAAGTACCTTTAAATGAGACATAAAGTTCGGCTTTTTTTCTCCATTGTTACAATAGAAACAATCATTATAAGTCATTTTTACAAATTTTACATCTTCCAATGCAACCTAACATATATTTTCCAAATACAAGCCTTAGAACCTCATATCAGAACATACTAGATAGAATATTTCAAAGAAGAAATACATTATTGTGTGCTGACATCATTGGTAGTATTTCAACAAAAAATGGCAGCCTGCTTGCGGAGCTGGAAAAAATATATGGTTCCAGAGTTTATGACCCCAGGATTTTATTTTTTTTTAGATTTTTGACTAAAACAAGAGTATGTGGTAAATATGTGCTCTAAAAATGTTTCCCGTGTAATTGTGCGATGAAAAAGACATGAAATGAAAGGATCATTTATAGGATAACTAGAGGACTGTAAGATCATTTATAGGATAGCTATAGGACTATAGGATCATTTATAGGATAGCCAGAGGACTATAGGATCATTTATAGGATAGCTATAGGACTATAGCTTCATTTATAGGATAGCTATAGGACTATAGGATCATTTATAGGATAGCTATAGGACTATAGGATCATTTATAGGATAGCTATAGGACTATATGATCATTTATAGGATAGCTATAGGACTATAGGATCATTTATGGGATAGCTAGAGGACTATAGGATTATTTATAGGATAGCTATAGGACTATAGGATCATTTATAGGATAGCTATAGGACTCTAGGATCATTTATAGGATAGCTATAGGACTATAGGATCATTTATAGAATAGCTATATGACTATAGGATCATTTATAGGATAGCTATAGGACTATAGAATCATTTATAGGATAGCTATAGGACTATAGAATCATTTATAGGATAGCTATAGGACCATAGGATTATTTATAGGATAGCTATAGGACTATATGATCATTTATAGGATAGCTATATGACTATAGGAGCATTTATAGGATAGCTATAGGACTATATGATCATTTATAGGATAGCTATAGGACTATATGATCATTTATGGGATAGCTAGAGGACTAAAGGATCATTTATTGGATCAGAGGACTATAGGATCATTTATAGAATAGCTATAGGACTATAGGATAGCTATAGGACCATAGGATCATTTATGGGATAGCTATAGGATTATATGATCATTTATAGGATAGCTATAGGACTATAGAATCATTTATAGGATAGCTAGAGGACTATAGGATCATTTATTGGACTAGAGGACTATAGGATCATTTATAGGACTATAGGATCATTTATAGGACTATAGGATCATTTATAGGATACTTAGAGGACTATAATAAAAAACAAAATGGAAAAAAAAACATGTTGATATCTTATTCCACTTAAAGGTTATTACATTTCAAAGATATCACCAGTGTATTGAAAGGTGACCTTGCAGTATACAGTGTGACGTCATAATTGCAGATCCAAGACAAAACTTATGTATTTACTCCAAGTTATATCTTACCTTCCATGCTATAAATATGCAATCTGGGCCAATGACTTGATTCTAATGCACTTCTAACCGAACTTAAAACGTAGTTACCAACCCAGCCTTAACCTCCATAATACCTCTAACATCCCTCACTTAACATTCCACTGAGGCCTGAATGAGAGGGGAGGTGGGCTGGGATGCATACATTTTTTTGAAAATCAATTGTTTAGTTATTGAGATGGGATATAACATGCACTTTACAGGAACATACTTTGCCCATCTTCTCATGTATCTAATTACACTCAAACTGACATAAAAATGAATTTTCATTTTGTAGAAATACTTTATTATTTTTGAATGGAATAAGATATCAACATGGTTTTACACCAGTTTGTTTCATTAATAGTTCTCTAACATATAAATGAATAATCCTTTAAGACTTGGTCCTCTCAGAGTGGGGGTGGGGGGGTGGGGTGGGGGCAACGAAGAGCACTAAAAAGTGGAAAAATTCAACTGCTGCTAATTGGGGAAATCTTCAATCATTAAAAAAAAATTATATTAATGATTTTCCAATTTGACGTCTCCACTGGGAAGAAAGCAATGCAACCGGGGAAATGTAATGCAGGATATAGTTCTCCCTCCTGAGTAATAATCATGTTCATTTAGTTCTGAGGTATAAACAGTTTTGTAACCATCTGAGAGTGAAAACATTTCTGAAAGAAATAAAAGTTTTCAAAATAATTACTTCATTTGATTGTTTTTGTTAAGTAAAACAAGGAACTGTGAACAAACTTATACACAACTATACCCCAAAGGTCAAAAACCTAATGAAATTTGACCCTATTCAAAATGAGCTCTTTTGATTGGGTACTCATTTCCTGTTTTTGAGGGTTAACAAACCATGAATTTTGATGCATTTCATATTTGTGTCTGTGATTTTGATACTCTCATGCGCTTTTTTGATGATGTATTTCAATAAGTAGTTTTGACATCTGTCAGCTAGCCACTTCCAGGTTGGCCTTCTCTGAAGTGCAGGTCACTGGTTCAGTTGATTTGGCGGTGGAGTTTCCTCTATATATCCTTTTGAAGAATTAGCACAGAACAGCACTGCAGAATTTTAGAATTGCAAAGTGATGTGTGATTTTCATAACAAATGTATGGTATATCAGGAAAGTAACAAGATATTGTTGGTGGTGGCAAAGACTAACATATAATCACAATAACTGTGGAAGTCTCGTGCTCA